>CM046335.1:14699426-15233174 GCA_025403435.1 Artocarpus heterophyllus
TTTCAGTGTCTCATCAAAATGAACCTTCACATTGATTTATACAGTCTAGAAGGATGTAACATGGAAAGGCCATAGAATGAAAATATCAATAGTTATATGAGTACAATAATTACATAGAAGGAAAGTATTAATAGTTATGAGGGAATGATAATTATATGGAATGAGTTTATAAGTAGATTGCTTATGAGAGATTCGTATAATATTTGGATCTATAAGCATATTTAATTCGTATAGATACGAGGATTTAAGAGCCTTTGTCTCGTGAAAAACAATAAGAAATATAAGGCTTGACTATTGATTTTAAAGTTTGACATAGATATGCCAAATTTTTCGTAATTGATTCAAACCTAAGTAATGATTATGTGTGGATTCGATGGAGCACATAAGTGTCAATGTCTTTTCTTAAAAGTTCTATATATTTGAGGAATATGATATAAGTTGGGAATCATGGTGTGAATTTTGAGAGAGATAAATGTTAGACTTTTGGTCTGTTGAGACTGTGTAAAGTCTAGAATGCATGAATCTCAAAATTAGAATATTCGTTACGTACATTGTATTTAAGTGTATCAGTGAATCTTTTGGTTACCTAAGGTTTTGTTATATGAGGAAATTATATATTGTATGAGTAGAATTGTGGGGATTGTAGATGTTCTTAAGTAGTAACATCAAGTGTCTTTGTTCATTGATATGGTCTATGTTGAAAGACGTAAATCGTATTGATTTCAAGGTTAGTCGCATTCTAAACCCTTGGTAGCAATGATGATGAATCCATTGATAGATGTTAAGTATTATGAATAACATATGGGTGTATGCATTGTTCAATAAGGTTTTGATTAAAACAAAATTATTGAGTTGCTGGAGGATTATGTTGTTATGAAATGATTTTAAATATCATTCAGGAAGATCGTTGTTGTCGTTAAATTAGATTTGTTGTTTATAGTTAACTTTATCTATAGTGGACTTTGAATTGGGTTTAAGATTTATACAAATTGGTTTTCAATTTTATGTTTGTTATTTAACTCGTTCCAAATGTGTTAAGGCCCGAAACAACCTGACCATTTTCAACTTAGAACATTTGGGCCTAGTTCAAATCTTAAATCAGTTTGATTCACACTGTCTCTCCCACGTGGTCTCTATACGTGTCATATACAGTGGTTTAATTATTGTTTACATATACGTTTACTGTGCATAAGAGCTTATTTCTCCGAGTTCATTTTTTTCTCTCTTAATTTGTTATTTTCTCTCTAAATCGCAAATCCTCTTCTTTTTCATTAGAAATTCTTCTTTTCCTCTAAAAGAAGAAGGAATTCTAGGATTCTGCAATTTACTATCTTAATTTTTCCTTTCTATTTACTCTTCTTTCATCTCATCATGGACCCAAAGTACCAACACCTGAGAAAGTATTTCCCATCACTCTCCCAAAAGATTCTCAGAAAGAAATACAAGGCTAGAATTACTCGGTTGTGGATTCTTATGCGTTTTGGTATCCCTTGTGATGTGAGAATGTTAATAGAGGGGAAAATCCGTCCGAGTGACTTTAGTCAAGATGTCGGTTTACCAGGAACAGGTACCAGTCGTAGTGCAATGAAAAGAAGAGCTCGTGCCATCGTGGTCACTTGTAACAAATGTGGAAGACAAAATTGTAACGGTAAATGTACTTCACCTGGTTATATGTCTACGAATAGAGAGGATAAAATAAGGTTTTGTAGGGATGGACTTTCAAAGGAGAACTTGGATAGCATCCATCCTCCTCTCCACGGTCACCCTAGTGGATATGTTCAAGGAGCTATTTTTAAACTCTGGCCTAAATTTTATACAGAAAGACAACGCCTCAGGAATATGGTATTTCTAGATCCTGTTTGCCAAGCCATAAGAAAACTGGATGGGAAATAAGTCATCGCTCTATAAAGGTTATTTAGTCTTTACTTATTTGAAGCAGTTTTAGCTGATGTTCAACAGTTTGTGTTTTTCTTTTACTCAGAATATTTGCTTTTGTGTTTGAAATAATTGTGATTATTAGATTGATACAGTAAGTGTTAATATCTTATTTAATTTATGATTTTCTTAAATATATATATATAATAAAATATATTATCTTATCAGACACGTTACATACGGTATAGTAATATGTTTGAATTTTGAAAAGCTTATCCGGATATTTCAAGATTTGTGTCTCAAATTTCAAAAGTTCTACAGTATTTGTCGTTTATATTAAATTTCTAGACTTGGTGTATATTTGTCAAAAAGTCTACAGTTGTGTCAAGAGGGTCTTCTGTCGAATTGTTCTCAATTGTCAAAAGTTATACAATTAGAGTCTAATCTTTTTCAAAAAGTGAATCAGATTTTTTGTAAACTATCAATCACCTTATCTTACTTTCTTATCCGCACAAGATTTTGTTTAAATCTTTGGATTACTTTTTCATTACCTACTCGTCTATCTCTTTAGCCCTTTTTGTATATTTCTCATCTTTAAAATCTCATGTAGAACCCGAAGTCTAAGTGGAGCAGACATTAAGCAACCACTTCTATAAACCAAATATGTCTACCTCCCAGTCCACGAAGAAAATAAAGAACGTCTGTGTCTTTTGTGGTTCCAGCCTTGGAAAAGATAAAGCTTATTTAGAAGCTGCAAATCACTTAGGGCAAGTCCTAGCACGCAAGAAGATTAACATAATCTATGGGGGTGGTAGTATAAAAATGATGGTAAATATGGCACTAGCAGCTAGGTCTAGCGACGCTACTGATGTAAGAATTTGGCCTCATATTCCAGTTGAAGGAAACCTTTGTAAGGAAGCCATAGGTAAGGGAGAAGGAGTCAGGAGTATCCCTAAAAATTTTAAAGACATAATCTATAATTCCGATGCTTTTATAGCATTACCTGGTGGTCTAGGTACTCTTGAGGAAATATTTATAGTTGCTTGTGGGCAATTGTTGGGCTTTTATTCCAAACCTTTGGGACTGCTGAATGTAAATGGTTTTTATGACGGTCTTTTGAAATTTCTAGATTACGCTGTGGAAGAAAACATCACTACAGAATCGGAGAGACAAATCTTTGTTACTGCTTCAACAGCTGAGGAATTGATAGATAAAATGCAAATCATACATCCAGAATCCGACACTGCAACATCCAAGCTTGAATGGGAAAGGGAAAGCCGGGAGCGGCCAATTGATTTGAATCTCCATCTGTAATCTTTTTGTTTTATCTTTGGCATGTAGGCATGTGTGTCCGTATTTCGTGTGTTACGAATAACCGTTTGTCCTGTATTCTGTGTTTCTTGTGGTACGTTGTTGTTCAATCTTTTAGATTCATTGAGCCTAATTCCGGGATGGCTGGATACGGAGTACTTGATGCTCTCGAAACGCATCCTTCTTAAGGTCCGATCTTTTGTTTATCGATGTTTTGTATCCTCTAAGCATGCATGATATGGATAGCTGGTATACGGAGTGCCTTGTACTCTCGAAACGTATCCGTATTATGTTTGTAATGTGTAATATTCTGTTAATATTATGTGGAAGTACCAGAGTCAGTTATGGGGATATTCCATATGAAATATGAGTATATTATTTGGGTTGAATGTTTGTGTCATGAGGATAGCTGTTTAATGAAAAATATGTCGGGTTTGTCTGCAACTCTGAGATTCCGTTTAATATCTCTATGAATAAGTTTAATGTATGGTTTTGAATATAAGTGTTTGTGATATATGTTTTATGATTATGTTTTAGTTTATTAGTTGAGGTATGAAATCAAATATATTTGACTTTTCCTTACTCAAAAAGGAAAAGGAACCTAAAGATGAAGTATATAAAATTTCTCTGGCAATCTCCTTAAATGTGATTGTAAATCACAGTCCATGGACAATGAAGGACCGGAATCATGATATGGTCAATATGTATGCCTGATCAGATTCTTAGACTATTATACGGTGTTATAAGTTGAAACTTGTCAGAAATACTCTTATTGAGGGATTTAGGAGTAAGATTTATTATGCAAGTAAATAAGTGGAAATACGATAACTTAAATTTGGAGGACAAACAACATTAACGGTTTAGACTCGGAATTGGAATCATAATGGAATTAAAATTTTTACTAGTATTGTTAGAATTGAAATTTCGAGGACGAAATTTCTTTAAGGGGGGTAGAGCTGTGACACCCGTTATTCTCCTAACGGGTATTGAGGTAATTAAATTAATTTTTAATGTATAAAAAAAATTGCTTCATTTAAATTTATTTTATAATATTTATTTTTATCTATTTTTAAATTTTCTAAAATTCTCCTATATTTATTTAGTATGATTACTAAAAAGCCTTAGAACTTCTAATAAATCTCAAAAATGTCATATTGGCATTATGTGTGTTAAAGTCTTTAGATGAGACATAAGGATATCTTTTCCAACTACTCTTGACCCTCATTTTCTTTATTTCCTCCGTGACATGCTTTAACATGTCTCCTCTATAATTGTTTCTATCACTTCTCTTCAAAGACTTCATCTTTTCTTCCTTTCTCTTCCACGGTTCCCACACTCTTCTTCATATTTCTTTGCTGAAGCAAAATACTTAGAGAACTTCTTCAAGGCAGCCATAAAAATCAGCCACCATCACCTCCATTTGAGCAAGAATTTCAGTCATACCGAAGTAAAGGAACCTGTTTTGAAGCCATTTCAAGCTTCCAACTAACCATAATTCGAGGTTAGAATCTTATGAACAAATTTAGTCTTTCATTTATAAATTTTCTTTTATACTAAAGGATTATTCAAATTTGCGTTCTTAAACCTAAGTATATGTTTGTTGCTATTTTGGAGCATATGTATGAAGTCTAAGTGTATATGCCCTAGACAGAAAATTTATATTGTTAAACTTTGTAATACCTCTATGGGCAGTGGTTATTTCTTGAAATTCTAAGATTAAATTAAAATGAATTTTATGAATTGGTTTGCATATTTGAAAAGTAGCATCCTAGGCTTTCTAACGAGCTATCATAAACCTAAATCGGAGTTGTATTTTATTTTCTAAGAATTATTCAATTTTTGTATTGGAAACTAGTAAATCTGCCAGTTTGTTATGGTATACCAGCTGCTAACCTGAACCAAGAACCCATCTTTGCTAACCACCTAATTCTTTAATGTCTTGCAACCTTTCCAATATTATCCTAAGTGATTGATGAATCTTATTAGGGACTAAAACATATAGATTACTTGTTCACATTTTATATTGTGTTAAGACAAAAATTGTTTACTGTGGTATTCAAAAGAGATTTATATAAAAGCTTTAATGGCATACTAGTAAGATAGGTTTACACATGATTTATTTATGAATGTAGTTGTATGTTGTGCTTTAGTTTTAATTGTCCTTATGCACGCCTTAGGATCAAGGGAGTATGGAGCTAACGTTAACTGATTCCAGGATTAAAAGATTGTTGATAAGCTTGAAAGGTAGGGATTCTATTACTCATCTTTTGTGAGGTTTTTATAGAATTAAAATTGATTGTTTTGCCGCAATATATATATATCTATGTTGAACTGATATTATATGTGTATCACATATGAAACTATGACATGGACTCGTCTTGTATTGTACGGCGAGGAACATAATGAATTGACACATGTTATAAATTGAGAAGCATGGTTAGGAAAATTAACTCTATTAATAATGATTTAATATAGAGAAATTGTGAGACATGAAAAGGGCGACGGTTACGTCCTTGGGCATGAATACCCTAAAAGGTAAAGTAGGGGGAAGGCGATGACGCTTCCTTGGGTTGAAAGTCCCAGAACACACTGTACAGGAATCGATTTGGTGAGGACTCGGGGCTTGATGTCCCCTCACCGGAACACCCTTGGAATGTTTATAGGGTGATCAAGTGCGCCCATTTGGGTTTCGATGAGTTGAGTGATACTCAATTTAACATGGATACCTAGGAACAATGATGATTGGTAATATTTGTATAAATGTGTAATTATGACACTTGGTAATGATTAACTACGGTATCCATAAGATGTGATCATAATAAACCTCATAATCTGGAATATGATGTAACTTACTAACTATGCAGATTTTAATGTGGTAATGATAAAAACCTAAAGGTGGGTAATGGCTTTCTCTACTGAGCATAGTGTTGCTCATACCCTTATATTTTTATCTTTTCAGGACTCACTAAGTGTGAGGTGGCTACGAGAAATATAGTTGAGGAAGTGATGTAACTATATTACATTGGGACTGCTTCAATTGTTGAGAATGTTCTTCATGATAATGTAAGCATCAATTGTTACTTTCTGTGACTGTATTACAATGTGTTGAGGGTTAAAATGATGATGACAACAGTTTATATTATTAAATTTAAGGTGCTACATTAAAACTGTGGTTTATTTGTCGTTTATATTTTTATTTTTGAGTTGGGAGTTTTCATTTAAGTCCCGGGCAAATTTTATTTTTAAGGTTTTACTTTTATTATTTATTTTTATTTTATCTCATTAAAAACTGTTAACCCCCATATAGGGGCGTTACATCTTCTCTCTCCTCTCCACCTCCGTCATTGTTTACATACAACATCGCCTGTGTCTTCACCGCTAAGCTGATCTCCTTCTCCAAAGTCATGAAGATCGTCCAACATTGGGTCACAGGGTCACGAGGTCTCAGATCACTGAGGTCGTGGGTCATGAGATCCCATCGCATTCCATGGCTACTGAGGTCGTGGGTCATGAGATCCCATCGCATTCCATGGCCATTCTTGCAAATCCGTCGATGGCAGTGGAGAAAATACTCAAGTACAGTTTTTTGGTTTTGGTTTATGAGTGTTTTTTTTTTTTTTTTGGGAATTTTGGAAGTAAAAAATCAGAAGGAAATGGAAGAAAGATTTTGGGTTTTGGTTTATGGGGCGATGGGGGTAGGGAATGTGCAACAAAGTGGGTGGAATGGTGGCTATGACGTGGTGGGGTGGGGATTGTGCAATAGAGAGGGGCTGGGGAATGTGCGACAAAGGGGACCTTTACCCTTCTCTAAAATATCCATATTTAGATCAAGAAATTAGAAGAGAAGATGATTTTTTTTTGTTGTTTTCTAAGAGAAGATGAAGTTAAAGGAGGGAGAGAGATCCAGAAGAAAGTGAGAAAAAAAAAAAGAATTAGAAAAAAAGATTCTGATCATTTTTTTTAGCATTTAGGTTTTTTTACTCAAATATTTTGTCAACTTTAAAAAGGGCTATTTTATTTTTTTTATCTCAAAAAAGACTTCGACATACCAAAAAAGGTTTTTTAAAAAGTTAGAATATCGACATAAAATTTTTTAAAATAGAAGATACCAAGTATACATTTAGATACAATACACGATACCAAGATGAAATTTTCCAAAACGTTATTATGTCTTCCTCTCTCGTCCTTTTGCGAGCTGATGTTGGGCCATTATCAGGCCCAAACCTAGTAGCAAAGACAAACAACCAATCCCGAGTAAATTCCTCCTCCAACCAAAAGTTTGAAAAGATTTTTCCCTTGAAGAAGGAAAAAAAAAAAAAAAAAAGGATTGAAAAGATTTTTCCCTTCAAGAAGGAAAAAAAAAAAAAAAAAGTTTGAAAAGATTTTTCCCTTCAAGAAGGAAAAAAAAAAAAAAAGTTGCAAATTGAACGGTCATTAGCTTAGCTGCTTCTCCTTCTCCCGCCATTGTTGCCTCTGCAAGCTCAACATGTTAATCGCATCTCCTCTTTGTTGTTTTTCTTCTCTATCTTCTTCCTTTAGGTACCACCACCATCAGCAGGTAAATTTCTCTTCCAACTTTTTTCTTGTTGATTCTTGGTCTTCCTTCGTCTATCGATTACTCTGAAACCTAGCTTATACTTTCTTTGCCGTTTTCGTCTTTCTTCTGTTTGGTCTCCTAGAAAATGTAGAAGAGAAAACGAATGAAAGGAAAGAGTTGAAGTGGAGGAACTAGTTTTAACGTAGAGTTTGTTTATTCTATGAGCATATAACATTGTAACAAAATCGAATTTTGGCTCTTTTTTTTTGCCTTATTCCTTTATCTTCTTCTTGGATTTCTTTCCAGCTGATACTGTTGTCTAATTTTCTGGAATATTCTTCAAGTGATTACGCGAAGGTTTTACTTTGCTAGGTGTTTTTTTGTCCAATGGGAAGAACTTCACCTCTCCGGAGATGGAATTTTGAAATGTCTGAGATTAGGACGCTCAAGCCATTTTCTTTGACCGGTTTAATGGACTCTAGAACAAGGTATGACTTACATACTTTTTTGTAATCTACATAGTGGAATTGGATTGAATTATTTGGCTATATTCTATGCAATAATGTTTCATTGCCTTTTAATTTGTCAATTTTCTTTGAGTTGATAAATTTTGTCATTTGTCTCTTCCGTGGTAATGTATCAAACAGAAATTAATCTTGCAATTGTTAACTAGAGCAGAATATGAACGAGATGTAAGGTTGAAAGAGTTTGTTAATAACAGTGGCAGGGGCAGCAGTACAAAAAAAATTTGGACGTGGTTATATATTTCAATAATTCTTAAGGCAAAAATTTTAATTTCTGAATCTTCAATGTAGACACATGCCCCCACTCAATAATATGTCTCTGTGTCAGTTAATAAGTTCCCTGGAAAATATTGCGATGATGGACTATTACAGTTGACGGACCCCCTTGCTGGAATTTTTCTGAGAAGGAATATGGTTGCACAGTCAATAATGCCTGATAAATCTTTTTATTTTTTTAATTTTTTTTAATTTTTTTTATTTTTAAGAAGAAAGGATGTGTGCGTGACTCACTTATTAGGGAAGGGCTTTGTTTATTGCAAACTTGAATTATACAAATGATTCACAGCCACAAGAAGCAAACCATTTTCGCTTCAACAGCCCAAAATGATTCATTCAGGCTTTCCTGTTGTAGTAGTCTAAGGTTTTATTTTATTTCTGAAAATCGTATCTCAATAACCTTCATCTTTTGGAGAGAAAGGAGTAATAGCAGTCTTGCATAGATGTGGTTTTTTTTTTCTGCAACAATTTTCACTTGAATTTCACCTGTTAGACTATGCCTGAATCTCATTTATGGAGCACTGGATAGTAAAATTTCGTGTTTGGCTAATAAAACAGGAGAACTTTGATCTGTGCAGTCAATCAAGATGCTGAGGAAGCATTTAAAAAGACAGTAGAAGTGGACAAACTGATAGATAAGCTGAGAGATGCAAATCCAAATGAAGTAAGTAGACTAATTAGGTTTCGACTTCTTAGGCTAAATATTTTTCATTTTTTATGTATATTATTATTGTTACTGTCGTCGTCGTTGTTGTAATTATCATTATTATTATTGTACGAAATCGGATTGCTCAATCAGTGATCCATGCAAATATTGACGATAAAAATATATATGTCGACTTCATTTTGGACTTTTGCTCTTTCCTGACAAACATAAAATTTTTGCTGGAACAGAATATTTTGTATTCATTGAGTTCCACCTGGATACTATTTGGATGATTTCTTATTAGCAGTTTATTGTCACATGAACAGCTCCAGAAACTGGTTGTTGAAAATGTCTTGGCATTTAATGAGGGCTTTTGGATAAGGCTAGCAGCAAGAACTGATACGTGCAAATCTGAGGATGATAAAGCATGGTTTTAAACTTATTGTTTTGTTCTATTATTTTTATCTGTTTAATACGTGCTCATTTTAACAATTTCTTCATTTCACTGTTATCTTCTTTCAGAAAGATTATGAAGAATTAGCTATATCTGTAATGAGCATAGTGGATTGCCTCGTCCATAAGACCAATGTACCCACTTCCTCTCCTCTCTTTACATACAATCGATGTTCATTAATCATACAGTAAAAATAAAAAATTATTTGGGAGATCCTTGGAACAATATATAGCTTCTTTTGTGATTTCTTATTTCTTTTCAAATTTCTAAACCTGCAGGAAAAGATAGAATCATCCACCGATGTTCTCAAGGATATTCTAAAACCTGTAGTCGATGAAGTAGAAGAAATTTCATGGCCTCCTAGAGATCCTGATGCGCTTAGTAAAATGGAGAAAGTAACTTGTTACTTTAACAATATCTTTTAACTTTATATTCTAATTGGAAATATGTTGTGGATTTTTTTATTGAATATGCAACAGGTTCTTTTTTTCCATAAGAAATTTTAAATGTCTCCTTATTTTTCCATGTAGGGCCATCAATTACATTTAATTATGTTCAAGTTGTTTACAATCTATTCTTGCTGTCCTTGGGATTACTTGCGATCTATTCTTTACGTCCTTGGATTCTTTCTCTATATTTATTTTTTTGTGGGCTTTCCCTTAACAACCTGACGGTTTATTTCAATTCTTTATCTTATTAAAGGCATGGAATTGTCTTGCCTGAAAACATCACATGATATAAATGTCTAGGGGAAATATCATCCTCCCTTATTCAATTTAATTATGATGGTAATTTGAATGTTTTTATCTCATCTCAAAAAAAATTTTGAATTTGTGGATTTTGTAATGTCTAAATATATGTCGCCTTTTATGGTACCAAATTGATGCAATTATTGTCTCTTTTTTTCCTAACTATTAGGAAATAATCCAAAGAGAGAAAGAAGGGCAATTAGACGAAGGGTTTCTTGCAGAAGTTAATGCACAGCTACGCCAAGTAAGTCATGAATTTAACGTTCTCGCTAAATTGTTCTATCATTTGAACCATAAGATCCTCATCCTAAAGAAAATTTTAACTAATGCCTTCTATGTTACCTCAACACGGGACCATATAGCATTCCGTGCCTGTAAAAATTTGCTTCAAGTGTATTTTGGTGCATGCTGTCCTCTATTATATTTCCAGCTACTCTGGCTTGTTACAAAGAAAAGGGGGGAAAAAGAGATGCCAGTCATTTTATTTGTTGTTTGTTTCGAGATAAATAGGTTTCTTGTAACCAGAAAAGCTGTCTCTTATTGACTTTCTCCTTTCTTCTTCTTCTTCTTCCCTTCTTTTTTTTTTCAAAAAAGCTTTCCCATTTTTTGCAGTATTGATGCTCACCTTTTTGAATTTTTAAGGTTCGCATCTGGTAAAAAAAATAAATTTGTATGTCCATATAGTTTATTAATTAGTTATTATAGGCCAAAGAAGATGGGGACAAACCAGGGCTTGAGGCTATGTTGCAAAAGGTTTTGCAACGCTATGCTTCCAGAGTTCTTTCGAAACGTAGTTATGCAAAGAAAGGTAATGCACGATTTCAACAAGGCAACCTTTCCACTTTTATAATCACAAACTGTGAACACTGTACAGTAACTTTTTCTCCCTTCTTTTATTATTATGATTACAATTAATTTCTTTTTTTTTTTTTTTTTTTCTGGGGAAAACGTAGGTTACCGTTTTGTTTTGCTTGCTTTATTTTTTTGTTAATTCACCATGCTGAAAACAAATGAATCTTACATTTCCTCTTGTAGGTGATGAAGTCTTGAAGGCTGAGCAGTTTCTTGAGACTATAATCAAAGGTGATTACCATGTCTTAAGTATTATGCTTTAGGGAAGAATAACAAGTTAAATTTTTCTTTATGAGCCAAAAAAAAAGGTTAAAATTGTCTCTATGGTGCATTCAAAAGAAGAACATTATCAGTCTGTCGCTAGTTCCCAGGGAAAATGAAATCTGTTTTACTAGTTAAATTTACTGTATTTGAATCTTCTAACCCTCCATGATTTCTCCATTGTTCGATTTTAACGAGCAACAGAAATGACACTCCCTTGAAGAGTTTGGGTCTTGTTTTTTGAGCCAAGTCTTCTGGTTTCAAGATTAATTCGATTGTGTTTACTCTGACGTTAACAACTTTAGGAATAGCATGTATGTCTTCTAGGCTTCTTGTTTAGAGTTGCTACATCCATATTTCCTTGAAGAAATTGCCATTTATTATTTAGTTGAAACTTTAAATCAGAAGGACCAATACCACTATTGTAAGTGATGTTTCCATCAAGTATTTAAATGCTGAGGATTCTCGATTGTTTTGGCTAACAATTAAATAGCATCTCTTTGTTTTTACCTTCTTTTATGTGCTGTGAATCTACCTCGCTGATAGATATCCATATCTGCAGCTCCCGAGGAAGAATGGAACAAGCTTTTGATCGACGGAATCACACTTGGTAACGGAGAAGTTTCACCTGAGGAATTGTATGTAGTCATTAAGAAAAGAATTGAGCGAACTCTGATCAGAACAGTAAGCACCGCCTTATTGATCTTTGTTATGCCAATATCAATTGCATCTTTTTTGTATAATTTCGACGGTTATTATCTCTCGCTTGCTATTCTTAGGAGGGTGGTTCTTACCAACAACGTATCCTTACGGAGTATCTTAAAGGCATCCAATCAAGAACAGAGGAGATTGTCCAGGTACTTAAAGGCAATCCACAATAAGAACCTTCTAAGTGGAAATGGATAATAATTGTTGTAAAGCATTTCAGACATGCAAAATACAAGAATATGCTTCTCTTTTTCATTTTCAAAGTAAAGAAAGCGCAACTGGGAGGTCTGCGAAAGTTTATATGCGACTACCATGTATTAGCAAATGATGTTATATATGTTAATGGGGGACTTTTGTTATGGCCCGTCGTTTTTTTATTGAAAACAATGTTTCTAGTCAATTTCTTTTTATGGGTATATGTAGGGGTTGAATCTAAAATTAAACTAAATCATGTTAGTGTTTGATTTTTTACAAGTAAATTTGAAATAATCGAGTCCTTGATCACCATTATTAGGTCCTAAGTATGTTTCAAAACTCATAATCAAGTAGATAAATGTTAGTTGCAGATTATAACAAGAATTATAAATATAAATCAAAGAAACATGATTGCTAAACAAAGATACCACACAAAGATTTATAACGGTTTGTCCACTATTGAGGAGAATATGAAATATGGTACCATTTACGACGCATTTCTAGGAATTCTGGAAATAAAAGAAGCGTGAAAGAGAGTGCAAATGCCTTGTGAATGGGCGTGTATGTGTATAAAATTAGTTTGTCCCCCCAAATGGGGGCCTTTAGGCCTATTTATAGAGTCCAAACAAATATACAATTGTTCCCGTGTAAAGGATAGTGGACTAAGTGGTTCAAGAAGAATCGGGCATGTGTCACGAGATAACTGGTTCCACGTTTTGATCCATCTCAACTTATGTAACTTCCCATTTCGTAGAAGGTAACTCCCTCATCGGTTATCAACTGCAGATCAACCAATCTTCTAGACGAATCGAGCGCATCGGCTACAACGTCCATGGAGTCGGACGTGTGAAATTCAATTGAGATGAGCGGAGTCGAAAGTCTCGATCACTTAGAGCTAGCACATCGAGTGCTTGGTGACTGTTAATACAATTGCTCTTGTTTGGCTCGATACACAACCTCGGCTGTGGGGTCATCTGGACCCCAATAGTTAACCCCTCACTCCTTGATCGATTAGATCGACTACAGGAGGGAGATCGAACTAAACGAACGAAACCAACGTATGTTCTTCTAACATTTGAATCAAAAGTAAGAATTGGATACGTATCATTCTAACTTCGCTATAAAATACAAGGGTCTTCATGATCGTTTAGCAACTCGGCAACCTTCATTTTGCTTGTTAGTATTGATGTGTGCATGAGGCATTTTTGTGGTATGCTTTCTCGCCTTTTTTGCCATAATAAGCAATTATAAGAAGAATAATATCATCATCATCTATATCTTCCCCATTATTCCAAGCACTAGTAATACGAAATCGTGTATTCATCATGAAAAATTATTTCTTAGACAACACAAAAAAATTGGATTTAAAAATAACATTAGACAAGTCTCAAAAAATACATAAAAAAAGAGAGACAAGTCCCTCATGAATAGTCTCAACAAATACATATAAAACTAATAGAAAAAAATAATATACAACCCCTCTAATAGGAATCACCTTATCAAACAATACATAAAAAAGATAAGTCCCTCATGAAATTGTTTCAACAAAACATAAAAATAAATAAACAACTAACAACGAATAGTTCCAAATACCTTTACATGCTTGCAAACAAATTATTCCAACATAAATTCATCGATTAACATTTTGTGATCCTCCTCATCCATGTTCTCTAAAGACATTGTCTGCAGTCTAATGTCATCTTTAAGTCCCATCTACAACTTGAGTTTCTTACTCCCCTTATACCTTATTTGCGTCAGGCTTTGGATGCACTCTGTGAATTAAGGATTCATAACAGGCATAGCCGTTTTTGAGTCCATATAAGCCTGCACCATCTTCTTAAGCCAATCCTCATCCTCGTCACTGTCCTTAATCTTTCTCTTGCCCTTTCCTATACTCTTTGAGCTTGAAGCAATTTTTAATCCTTCACTAAAAGTGGTAGACCGTAATGGTTTCAATCAATTCCTAACATCATTAACCACATCATCAATATGGTGGTCCTCCTCCTCAATCTCTTCATTAGGATCTTCCTTAGTGAGGTGCTCAGATATAAGGGCATTTGACGAAGTATACCGAATGCTAGAGAACCTGAAGTTGTGGAACATGCGAAAATGGAATTCAATGTTTTGAAAAAGAGGAATCCATCTTTACTGACACATTTAGTGGCTCTTGGGTTACACAATAAAGAAAAAAGTTTGAAAACATATAAGAATTAGAAAACTTTTGTGGATGTTTGTAAACTTATTATCTTAGACACTAAAAAATGGGGCTCTAATTACCTTAATGAGTTCAACCCGGTATTCCTTACCAAAATCAAACTCTCCATTATCAGGGTTAACCCCTAGCCCTATTGCACCTTCTAAATTCCTCAAGAAACCCTATTCTTTCCTCGAATTCTCCTTCTTATTCTTAATTTGCGTTGGAGTTACGGGATAATTAAACTGATTTGACAAAGAAACTGATCAATTCTCACACAGTTTTAAGTTTACATTCTCATGTTTGTTTTACAAGATTCTATAAAAGTCCAATTCAATACTTCGGCCCTCTCCTTGGTCCAAACAATGGCATCTTTCTTATTGTTCCAAGGCATTTCCGTTATATGAATAGAAATTTATTTTGTATGTGCCACATTTATCAATGTTAAAAAAAAATAGAGAAACAAAAAATAAATACTGCCTCCGAAGTGTATGTAATCCACATATCATTTGTGCTTTTACAAAGCTTCTCGACACCAAATGCTACAATGGTATTCATTGGGCATACACAAAAATATATGATGAAACAAGTTTTTAAAAAATGAATAAATAAAAACATAACCATAAACCAATTGTAAACCAGTAACATAGCGCCAAGGGACACAAATAAAAGCAATAAACAATATAACTATTAATGGCAACATTCATCATAGCCTGTTTACATTACCTAAAACCTCTTTATGGCAGCCACACATCCAAAGCAGGTCATTTCTCAACATGGCAGAAGTAGAAAAGATAACCAAAAAATATGAAGAGACAAAAAAGACATAAGACCAAAACGGGCTATCACTATAAACAGACAATTGATTAAACAACAGTTACAAAAAGAAACTGGGAAACGACAATAGTAGGAACACTAAGAGTAACTTCAACAAAACGACATTAATCACACATCATAGATACATGCTCACGATAGTTGCACAAGAACGACAACCAATACATAGAACAAAATGACAGGAATCACTAAACACATCATTGACCAAGCAGTAACGCTAATAAAATAGCAGATCACACAAGATTGAGCAAATCACACAATATTAAGCATTAGAACATTGAGTAGGTCAACAGCAATGAAAGCTCAGCAGATAAATCAACAATTCATGAGTGAAAACTGAAGAAATACCAAATTTGAACCAGTAGAGGGAAGAGAAGACTCCTTTAGCAGTCCCAACTCAGCGTCGGTCTTTTTGTTCCAACGGAGTGTTTTCTTTGTCGTAGTAAGGAAGTGATTTTTCTCCACTTAAAAAGTTGCTTTGGAGGGCCGCCGGAGGTTTCTTCTTGTTGGTGTTTACATGTTAAAGGTTGCAATAATGAAGGAGATGCAGTTTTTGAGGCTTGAGCACGAGGCCTTAAAATGGGCGCCGTGTTGTCTATCGGAGCCGATAGATGGTTAACAACAGAGATAGAAAAGATTGACGGTTCCAAAGATTGAAGCGACGGAGAGAGATACATCACAGTTTGCCCAAAAAGAGAGATACCTCATAGTTTGCCCAAAAAGAGGAATTAGGGTTTTTCCTCACTAACCGAAGAGAGAGAAAGCATTTGGGTTTCAAACTGACATCAAAGAAGGAGGAATTAGGGCTTTTTCCCACCTACAGAGAGAGAGCATGGGGGGAATTGCTTGATCTAGGAGCTGGAATGGGTTTTTCCATAGAGGATTGAGGCAAATAGAGACTAACGAAGAAGAGAATCATGAGAGAGGTTTAGAACTGAGAGGTGATGTAAGGTTAGAATGCCTGGAGTCAATTTGGATCGAAGGTGGGCCAAACACTGTTCTCAATTCTAACCCACCTTCTTAAACGGCTCATAAATTATAATATTTACATAAGAAAGAGTTAATTTTGAACATAAAGACACAAGACTGCTCATTTCTCATAATAAAAAAATAAGGCTTCTTGAATATGTTTCTTTTTATAACAAAAAACAAAAGTTTTTATTTTTATACTAAATCAACGTCTTTTTGTTTTTTCAAATCATGGTTTGAATCATCTTATTATAGTATTTTTTTTAATAAAAATTTAAATTTTTATTTAAATACTCTATTCAAAAACTCGAACCAAACAAGCCCTAAACAAAAAAATTGCACATCTCTGCCGTTGAAACTAAACTAAAGAAATTTTGCTTGGGCTGTAAACACGTAACAATTAAGTTGACCAGTTACGTTGACGACTCAAAGCCACGCCGACCAGCCGATCAGAACCGTCAAATTCTGATCCAACCGCCAAATTTTCACCAACGGAGCTTGCTAATAATTAATGACGATGCTGTTTGGAAATGTATTATACGCTTACTGTACCACCGTTCCTAATTAACAAATTTCCCGTCCTCACCCTTCTCTCTCTCTCTCTCTCCCCTCTCACTCACTCTCTCTAAAAATTAAGACAGAAGCTCGACGAGGCTAGCTCCAACTTTTCTCAACTGTCATTTACCCGATCTCTCTCTCTCTGGAATTTTCTCTCTCTAAAATTCTGTTCTCGCAATATACATACGCCGACTCCTGGGAGTGGCGTTGATTGCAGATGCGATTGTGTATTCGATTCTGATTTTATCGCAGATAGATCTGAGGTGAATTCTTATTCTTAGGATTTCTTCGTTTAGATCTGTTCATGTTTTCCATTTTCACGTTTTCTTATAATTCTGATTTTGAGTGCCGAACTGTGAGAAAATGATTTGAAACTTTCGAATCCAGAAAAAGCGAGTTTGGAATGTTTACGTTTGAATTTCTGTTTGGAATTGAAAATGCTTGCGTTCTTCTTTGCGATCAAACAGGTTGAGGAAATTGAACTTTTTTTGTGCCTTTTGATTTAGGTTTCAGATTTGATTAGGAATATTGTGTTTGTTTTGATGAAATTTGCGAAAGGTTGATGAGATTCGATTGGTTGCAGAGTCGGGAGCGAAGATGTTGACGAAGTTCGAAACGAAGAGCAATAGAGTGAAGGGACTGAGCTTCCATAGTAAGAGGCCGTGGATCCTCGCGAGTCTCCACAGCGGGGTGATCCAGCTATGGGACTATCGTATGGGGACTCTGATCGATCGATTTGACGAGCATGAGGGACCAGTTCGTGGTGTTCATTTCCACAAATCTCAGCCTCTCTTCGTTTCTGGAGGTTCGAATTGATTAGCCTCGGATAATTGATATATGCACTTGTGAATCTCACTGCCAAATTTTTCTTATTTTTATTATTTGGTTGGAAAATTTGAACGTTTAACGGTATTCTCGGAATCGTTGAAAATTCCTAGATCCATGCCTTAGAACACTGCTGGTTAATTTGAAGGCATTTACACTAAATGGGAAAACAAAGTTGATTGTATGTGTGTGTGTGTCTTGCAATTCATAGATCTAGGCTAGCAACTTAGTATTCTCTGATTAAGGTCGAAAAGGCTGAAGTGAAGGACAGGAATTGTTGTAATCATATTCGTAGCCTTGCATAAAAAGGTAAAGCCGCCGAAACTGAGATTAATTGTAGGGGCACGTTGCTGAAATTAGTTAATCAAATTGGTTGTCTTTAAGTCGAAGTAAAAATAGAATCTTATTAGATCACTTTCCAAACCTTTCTTTAATATATTTATGGAGATTAGAATGTTCGTTTAGTTTTTATTTGATAAGGAATTACTTTATCCGGGTTAATTTTCTATGTTTCCTTATTTTATTTTGGATGGTTGAACTTCCTAGTTTGTTATTTAGTTTGCCAATTGAATAAGGTTAGTTCTAATTTTAATTCAGAGTGATGTTCGATGAATGGATATTGAGCTTAATGGTATACTTGCTTAGGAGTTCTTGTTTTGTCTCTCAAAAGTTGAATCCTTTGTCTCTCTTGTAGTGTAATCTCTCTCTCTCTGGTGGTTCAATTTCTCTATCTTGGTTCTACTTTTCTTCTATCTAGATTCCATCTCCTCTCTTGGTCCAACTAAGTTTGTATTTAAGCTTCGATATTTCTCTTGTCCAATTTGGTTTTTTTAAAAAAAAAAAAAAAAAAAAAAAAAAAACCTCAGAAATTGTTAAATTTTTGCATCTCGGCCACCCAAAATAGTTCTCTGATTACTGCATCGTATTTACCAACTGATTTCCTTGATCACGATTAAAAAAATCGTGGTGGAGTTGTGTCAAATTGCCATGGTTTTAGCCCCTACACGTCCCTGAGCCTCCATAGGCTTCCTTCCTTATGTACCTCTGGTTGTCGCGCATCTGCATCACTGAAATTTAGTCCCTTGTGCAGAGGTCGTGCTTTCATTCACTGCTGTTGTCATTCTCGACAACCTTAGATTAAACGACGGCTCCCATTTCTCGACTCAAGTTGCTCCGAATGTGAACCTCGGTCGTTATTGATTGTGTTTCATATTTTCTTTACAACAAGGATGCTTCTATAATTAAATATCAAGCTCCCACGTTTTTTTTTATTTATTTTTTTTTGTGTCAAGGGATAAAATTGAAGATACTCTTGCATTTCAAATTGTTGCTTTATGATTTTTTTTTTCACTTGCCGGCTTCAAGTTCTTTTTGACGAGTGTAAAATGATGGAGATTAGAGCATTTATTCAATTTTTTATTTTATTAAATTTAGTTGGGAATTGTTTATTATGGTTAGTTTCTCTTTATCAAGATTCTCGTTTTATTTTGGTTCAATTTTTAGTTTGCCTATAAATGAGGTAGTTTGTAATTTCCATTCAGAGTTATGGGTAATCACTCTTGAGTTCTCGTTCTATTTCTAGGATTCTCTGTTTTTCTGGTGATTCTATTTCTTTATGTTGGTTCTATTCTTGTATCTAGATTCTATCTTTTCTCTTTTGTTCCTACATCATATATGCACAAATATATACATATCTTATGTTACTCATAGATTATATTACATATAAATCCGAATTTACTAGGGCAGTGTAATTGCAGTGCAATAACTGTATTGATGTGTCATGTAAAATTTACGCAGACACTGTTCAAGTGGTAAAAAACTATAGTAGACAACATTAGGAAATGTAATGCCCCTAAATGGTCTGAGACTGTAATGATTGTCTGTTAACCGGATTATGATCTAATTCAATTTCTTTTCTTTTTCTCAGCATGAATGGTTATAAGACTAGAAGCAGAAAGTATGGATCTGAGATTCTTTTGACAAGACAAACTCTCTTAGGAGGGAGTTTTGTCGCAGTGCATCTGTGCATGTACTCTATATTACTTTCTGGGGTTTTTTTCTAATATAGTGCAATTATTTCTGGATACATATTGCAATTTATACATTGAGAAGTTATGAACTTTTTTTTTTTATTTGCTTGTTTATGTATTTGTTTTTTTCTTTTTACAGGGGATGATTACAAAATTAAAGTTTGGAACTACAAGCTGCATAGGTGTCTTTTTACTCTTCTTGGACACCTTGATTATATCCGAACTGTGCAGTTCCATCATGAGAACCCATGGATTGTTAGTGCCAGCGATGATCAGACTATTCGCATATGGAACTGGCAGTCGCGAACTTGCATTTCTGTGTTAACGGGTCACAACCATTATGTTATGTGTGCTTCCTTCCACCCTAAAGAAGACCTTGTTGTGTCAGCCTCTCTTGATCAGACAGTTCGTGTTTGGGACATTGGTGCCTTGAAGAAGAAAACTGGATCTCCTCCAGATGACATGCTGCGTCTGAGTCAGATGAATACAGATCTTTTTGGAGGTATCGATGCTGTTGTTAAGTATGTTTTGGAGGGCCATGATCGAGGTGTCAATTGGGCTGCTTTCCACCCCACTCTTCCTCTGATTGTCTCAGGAGCAGATGATCGCCAAGTTAAATTATGGCGAATGAATGGTATTAATGTTATAGTCTAGTTTTGCCATATAAAACTCTTACATTTTTTCGGCTGGTGCATCTGGAAAGAGAATGCAAATAGTGTATTTCTTTCTACATGATTATTCAGGCTTGAATAGTCCAGTTCTTTTATTTATTCATGCATTTTTTTTATTTTTTTATTTATTTTTATTTTTTATTATTATTTGGTGAACAAGCTAGCCTCTTTACATGATATTTTTTTAATGCCTACAATGAATTCAGTTGTAAGTGAAATTTTTTGTTTTGTTTCCAGATACAAAAGCTTGGGAAGTGGACACATTGAGGGGGCACATGAATAATGTTTCATGTGTCATGTTCCATGCCAAACAGGACATAATTGTGTCCAATTCAGAAGACAAGAGTATCCGTGTGTGGGATGTAACAAGGCGAACTGGAGTCCAAACATTTCGCAGAGAACACGATCGCTTTTGGATTCTTGCAGCTCACCCTGAGATGAACCTTTTGGCAGCAGGTCATGATAGTGGAATGATTGTATTTAAGTTGGAGAGAGAACGGCCTGCATTTTCAGTGAGTGGTGATAGTCTTTTTTATGTTAAAGATCGGTTTTTGAGGTACTATGAGTATTTAAGTCAAAAGGATGCACAAGTTGCTCCAATTAGACGCCCTGGTTCCACCAGTTTAAATCAAAGTCCTAGAACTCTCAGTTACAGCCCAACAGAAAATGCTATTCTCATATGCTCAGATGCGGATGGGGGTTCTTATGAGTTGTATACCCTACCCAAGGACAGCATTAGTCGGGGTGATAATGTGCCGGATGCAAAGAGAGGCGTTGGAGGATCGGCTGTCTTTGTGGCTCGTAATAGATTTGCTGTTCTTGATAGAAGCAACAACCAAGTATTGGTTAAGAATCTGAAAAATGAGGTGGTGAAGAAAAGTGCCCTTCCAATTGCTGCCGATGCCATATTCTATGCTGGAACTGGTAACTTGCTTTGTAGAGCAGAGGATAGAGTGGTTATATTTGATTTGCAGCAAAGGTTGGTTCTTGGTGATCTTCAAACTCCATTTGTCAAGTATGTTGTTTGGTCTAATGACATGGAAAATGTTGCGTTGCTTAGCAAGCATGCTATCATAATTGCCAGCAAGAAGCTTGTGCACCAGTGCACTCTTCATGAAACAATTCGTGTAAAGAGCGGTGGTTGGGATGACAATGGCGTATTCATCTACACAACTCTAAATCATATCAAGTACTGCCTTCCAAATGGAGATAGTGGAATAATTAGAACTCTTGATGTTCCCATATACATCACAAAGGTTTCTGGAAATACCATATTTTGCTTGGATCGAGATGGGAAAAACAGAGCCATAGTTATTGAAGCTACGGAATACATTTTCAAGCTGTCCTTGCTGAAGAAGAGATACGATCATGTTATGAGCATGATAAGGAGCTCACAACTCTGTGGGCAAGCAATGATTGCTTATCTTCAGCAGAAAGGGTTCCCTGAAGTTGCTCTTCACTTTGTCAAAGATGAGAGAACTCGTTTCAATCTGGCTCTGGAGAGTGGAAATATTCAAATTGCTGTTGCATCTGCTACTGCAATTGATGAAAAGGATCATTGGTATAGGTTGGGCGTGGAGGCTCTTCGTCAGGGAAATGCAGGTATAGTTGAGTATGCATATCAGAAGACAAAAAATTTTGAGAGGTTGTCCTTCTTGTATCTCATAACTGGTAACACGGACAAGCTATCCAAGATGCTGAAGATTGCTGAGGTTAAGAATGACGTTATGGGTCAGTTCCACAACGCTTTGTATTTGGGTGATGTTCGAGAACGTATCAAGATCTTGGAGAATGTTGGCCACCTGCCACTTGCTTACATGACTGCGTCAGTTCATGGACTACAGGACATTGCTGATCGTTTAGCTGCAGAATTGGGAGACAACGTTCCATCTTTGCCAGAAGGGAAAGTTCCTACCCTCATGATGCCCCCAACTCCTGTCACGTGCGGTGGCGATTGGCCTCTTCTAAGGGTAATGAAAGGCATATTTGAAGGAGGTCTTGATAATATTGCTAGGGGAACGGTTGAAGAGGACGATGTTGCTGCTGATGGTGACTGGGGTGAGGAGCTGGATGTTGAAGTTGACGGCTTAGAGAATGGGGATGTCTCTGCAATATTGGAAGATGGAGAAGTGGCTGAAGAAAATGAGGAAGAGGGAGGATGGGACCTTGAAGAATTGGAGCTGCCTCCTGAAGCAGACACTCCAAAGGCTTCTGCGAATGCACGATCTTCAGTTTTTGTTGCTCCAACTCCTGGCATGCCTGTAAGCCAGATTTGGACCCAGAGGTCATCCCTTGCGGCTGAACATGCAGCAGCAGGCAACTTTGACACTGCAATGCGGTTGCTTAACAGGCAGCTTGGAATAAAAAACTTTGGTCCTCTGAAATCCATGTTTCTTGATCTTCAAACTGGCAGCCATTCCTATCTACGTGCATTTTCCTCTGCTCCAGTGATATCACTGGCAGTTGAGCGTGGGTGGAGTGAATCTGCTAGCCCGAATGTGAGGGGCTCTCCAGCACTCGTGTTCAATTTCTCACAGTTGGAAGAAAAACTCAAAGCAGGATACAAGGCTACCACTTCTGGGAAGTTTACCGAAGCTCTTCACCTCTTTCTTAACATTCTTCATACAATTCCTCTGCTTGTTGTCGAGTCTAGAAGGGAAGTTGATGAAGTCAAGGAGCTGGTTGATATTGTCAGAGAGTATGTACTAGGGTTGAAAATGGAGCTGAAGAGGAGGGAAATGAAAGACAATCCAGTACGCCAGCAGGAGCTTGCTGCCTATTTCACGCACTGCCATCTCCAGCCACCACACTTAAGACTTGCCTTGCTAAATGCAATGAGTATTTGCTTCAAGGCAAAGAACCTTGCTACCGCTGCTAACTTTGCCAGACGGTTTTTGGAGACCAATCCCACCATAGAGAGCCAAGCTAAGACTGCCAGGCAAGTGTTGCAGGCTGCTGAGAGGAACATGTCTGATGCTTTGCAGCTGAACTATGATTTTAGAAACCCATTTGTCATTTGCGGTGCGACTTACGTGCCGATTTACCGAGGACAAAAGGATGTTTACTGCCCATACTGTAGTGCACGGTTTGTTCCAAGCCAGGATGGTCAGATATGTACCGTTTGTGATCTCGCAGTTGTTGGAGCAGACGCTTCTGGGTTGCTGTGTTCTGCTTCTCAGATTCGATGAAGTTGCTGGAGCTGTAGAATTATTATTATTTCTTTTACCAATTTTTCTTTTTCTGCTTACTGTTTTCGCATCATAGACAATCATGTTTTTACTCTTTTTTATCTGTTGGTAAGAGGTAAGGAATACCATCGGAGAGTTCAGTTTCAAATGAATCATTGATGCTACTCCTTTTTTTCTCAGGTTCTCCGTTTCTGTTCCTTAATTAGTTGATTATTAAGACTTCCAATGTAATGATCAGATTCGGAATTTTGTTTTAGGCCATTCTTATTAGTTGTTCATAGACACGAATGGTCGAGGCCCTTGTTGAAATAGATGGCGGTTAAAGGCGGGACATTTTTAACTTTTCAATGTATGCAAAATTTGCTTCTCTCAATTACGATTTGGATATCCAATTTGTTGACGATGAAAGTAATGTGGTGCCTGTTTGCAATGGCGTATTGCATATGTTTCCACTAGTTTGTTGCATTATATTTCTCTCTCGCTCACTTTTTGGCTGCTTCTGCGGTTATCGTTTATTACATTTTCTTCTGGGGCTAATCAATCTCCAAAGGGATTCTGTTGGATAATTCATCTCATTCGTATTGCAGTTGTTTAATAGTTTTCGTGTTCTCTTTGTTTGCTGAACATGCTTTATGGAAAGTATAGAACCGTAACAAATTATCCGAACGGTGTTTGTACTATGCGATTTTGATGGAATTATGTTAGACCATATTAGCTACTGTATGATATTGAGTATATTAGCCTAGCTATGTTAGTTACTCTGTCCGGTATGTTTTCTTAAGGGGCACTGCTATACATCCCGACCGGGCTGACCCTACTGAGAGGGGTGGGTCACAGCCCGGTGGGAAAAAAAAAAGTTTTCTTTCTTAAAGCAGGTAAATTATTTACAGTGCTATTACCTCATTGGTCCAGTTGTGAATAGTAGATTGCTTGTACAGTACTACATTAATATAATTTCTCTCACAGCTCGTGTCGTTCACAAATTCTCTCAATATTCTCGTCCTCTTCCTTTGTTCTTCTTTCTGCAAATGCACTTCCAGCTCTCCACCTTTCTGGTGGATCTGTTTATTCACCTGAAGCTGTGTCCTAGCGTAAGAAAGAAGCCCAAGAAGACCTAAAGTTTTGCACATGCATTAGGAGTTTGAATGCCTCAGAGCGAGGTATTTACCTGTACCTGTCCAGTCCAAAAGTAAATTAGGTAATATATAACTATTGTGTTTAATTTTTTTTCTGTAATTCACATCATTTTTTTACTCAAAAAGACTAAAATACTTTTATCTAACATTTGCTTAATCTTAACCCAAAATACTCGAGACCATAAAGCCTTTATATTCTTTATAAGTTGTATATTTCGAACTTTCTTATAGTAATAGAAAATTAAAAATAATACCACAAAACTATTTCTCAAATTGACGACCTATCCTAGCATAAAAATGAAACCCAAAGCACCTGAAGTAGAAGTATAATTGTAGCAAGTATTCATTGGAAAACTCAAATGCAAATGTAATTTGCTTTGCTGTTATTTGAATCCAAAATGGATAATGATGATCTAAACGGCAATAAGAAAACGCATACGACTGCAAACAAACAAGGGATATTTATTTTTCCATACTCCAGTTTTATGCTAATTTAAAAATTATACTTTTAGTTTTTGATATCATCGAATATATACTTTTAAATTAGATTTAATATACATATTTGTACCTTACTTTAGTCAATAATTGATTTTTACCTTTAAAATGACCAAATTATCCTTAAGTAAAAGAGAAAAACATAAATCTTTCAAAAAAAAAAAGAAAATAAAAACAAAAACACACAAAACATATGCTTTTGAGGGTACTCTATATATTTTTGAAGGCAAAAATCCTAATATAAAGTTTTTTTAAGTTTTTAAAATTCTCTTATTTTTCAATTTGAGATTATGTTACACAATTTCTTAGGACAAAATTGAAGATTGATTAGCAAAAAGTATAGATTTGTATATTAAATTTAATCTGAAGTATAAATTCAATGAGATCAAAAATCAATTATTTAAATGAACTTAAAATATAAGGTATAAAAAGGTAAATAACCCAACAAACAATCATATTTTATTGTACCAAAAAACAGCAATCAAATTTTAACTAAACCATTGATTTCTCGCAGAGAATTCGAGCATCTTGCTGTGAGCTTTATACACATCTTCAATCCAAGTAGTTCACTCGGTTGTTCTATGTGGAATCGCATCATGTGGTCTCTTTGTGTTTCTCAATAACACAACACCATACCACTTCAATTAATATGTTAAATGATGTCTTAATCGATGTGATTGATATTAATAAACGAATATAAAATGAGACATGAATGAGGTACGGAAGTTGAATTCTTACTCTTAGCCTATTTAGAATGGCTGACATTAGCTGCTTTGGGCTTATTTACTCCAATATTTGATTTTTGATGTGTTTGGATAAACTCTTAAAAATGCTTTTGGCTTTTATAAATACTTTTAAAAGAAGTTGATCATTGGGTACTTATGAAAAAAGTGTTTATAAAAAAACTTGTTTATTTATATTTTGGACCTTGTATTTAA
The DNA here is from genome assembly GCA_025403435.1 of Artocarpus heterophyllus. Lineage (NCBI taxonomy): Eukaryota > Viridiplantae > Streptophyta > Magnoliopsida > Rosales > Moraceae > Artocarpus > Artocarpus heterophyllus. The sequence continues at coordinate 14,725,653 of CM046335.1, forward strand.
AAATAATAAATTAAGAATTTCATCTATATCTTTGAATTATACTACTTTTTAAACTAATAAAAACTTTTGACTTATTTATGCAAACAGGTTCAAAAGCTATTTTGAAATTAAAAAGCATTTTTTCATGCACTATTTAAACATTTATTAAAAAGCTCTAACTTATGCTTCTTTTCTTCTACTCCTTAAAAGTAAAAACACAAACTTTCACAAACAAGCCATCCATAGGCAAAGCTTCAATGGAAGAAGAATACTAACAATAATCTCTTTCTCGCTCTCTGTTGCACTCTGCATTCAGAGTCTGACACATGGAATCTACTAACATGATAAATTATTATTTAAACATAAAATAATATAGTAGATTCTACATGTCAGACAATGAACATAAAGAGTGTAAAAAAGTGAGAAAAAGAGTACTGCAAGCGCTCCTTTCAATGGAATATTATATGGATAAGTTGCAAAGTAATTGAAAAAAAATTGTCATGTGGTATTTGGTAAAGAGTTTAACTAGACATGTTTTGTTTGGATATATGACGGTAAGGGTATTTTGGTATTTTGAAAAATTTTGAACAAGATAAAAAGATAAAATTTAACACTCTACAAATTACAACAGATATTTTGGATTTTTATTGAACATACGGTGAAAAATGATATGTTAGACAAAATGATTGTAACAACCCTACTTACGTGGCAGTTATTTAACTTAACATAAATGTAAACTTAAACATTTAATCATAAAGGATTGACATTTTTTATCGGTTGAATTAATTCAAGATATATACGTTGAATTATTGTGGATAATATCTTATTTGTATGGGTTTATCAGGATATGATTATTTTAATTAGATAACTTCTCTATTGGGTTATTTTAATTAAAAGTGAGACTCTATCAAAGATACCCAGAGCTAATAAGATAGGAATTAGCCAATAGGTTAAGATAGCATCTATCGAATCAACCTTGGATTCGAATCAAATTCAAATCAAGTATCTGCAACGGCGCTATTGACTACGATACAAAGGCGTGGTCGACTGTGGCTATCAGACTCCGAGTCTGATTACGTGGATTCAAATTTGAAACTAATTCAATCTCGAATTTTGAGGCTTTATCTTATAATGATTGACCCCAGGTCTGACCTCTATAAATAGAGAATGAGTTCTCTTTGTTATTCAGATCAATTAAGAAATCCAGAGTGAGTACTCTGCCAGTGAGTCTATAAAACTCCCCGGAGAGCTGTTATTCACAAATCACAAACTATAGCTTTGGGTATTTCTCAATTTGTTGGAAGGAGAGCCACTTGTGGAAGAGCTGTACGCGTGTGCCCACACACACACTGGTCATGGATAGAGAATAGCAAAGAAGGCCAGTTGGTTGAGGTCCTTCTACAACGTTCTTTCCCTTCATCAATTGCGAGAGCTTTTCAGCAAACAAAGTTAGTAAGATCTTGTTAATTTATGCATATAGCGTGAATGTTTATCTTAAATTAATTACATAATTAATTCAACCGATAAATTAACATGAATTATTAAATCCAATTAACTCAAATTTTAGCCAATATAATAATTTAATATAAGTCACCAATTTATTGGAAAAGCACGCCGTATCGTTACTAGATTTTTGTGAGCTAGCAAAGGGGACCATACAGACCTATATAGTTCAAGCTCTCGATAATTATAAAACCCAATATCCTAGATATAATTTCATAATTATCAGCTCTAATGCTACTCCACTAAAAGCTTAGAGCTGCACTCTCGAACTACATAAAAGTATGAAGCCTGAATAGCTAAGTCTCCATGATATATCATGATGTGTCGTATCCCTATAGGATTTGTACGATACAGTACACACAGTACATACTTTATATATACAGAGGTACACATTAATATACACACAAGCACATGGCTTAAAGTACGCACAGGTACTTAACGTAATATACACATAGGTACATATCATAATATACAGACGAGTATTTATTATGTATACTCACAGGTATATACTAATGTACTTATAGGTATTCATGTTATAGCATACGCATGGGTATACATCTTGATATACACACAGGTATACATATATATTTCACATTCTATACGTACAATTTCATATTGTAGGTTGGATGAAAACTTACTTGATTCTGTGTATTGTGCTAATCAACCTTGATTTCTTCTCTCCTAGACTTCTAGGATCATGTTGGCCAATTTCAAAGCCATTAGCCAAATTTACTTGTTTTAATACAAAATGATCGTTAATTAATAAATTGAGTTGCATAACTGTATACAACTCTAAAAACCACTGGTTTTCTTTATTCTATCTAACTCTACCCCATCGTCTCTAACGAAGGGCAGAAATCTTTCTAATCATTCCTCTTTTTCTTTCTTTTCCATTTAGGGACGTTCTAGGACAATCTGGTTTACTCGTGGGGAAAATGACGATTTTGCCCTTAATGGGCCTACTAACTTTCTCGAGCTCGATTTCATTATTTTAACAAAAATAGTCATGTGCTAATTTTAAAATGATACCCTAGTGGGTCAGATCTCCTTATTTCACACCTATGTCCCTTTTTCATGAAACTTTACAATTTAGCCCCTAAATTGAAAATTTTGACAATTTTACCCTAGGACAAAAATTTCTCTTTAAACCAAAAAGTCCTATTTTTCATAAGAAACATTTTTACTCAAAGTACCATACCCTAAATCATTTCACAAAAGGACGTTTTTGCCTTTCAATTTTAACAAATTCTTGAAAAATTAAAATCTCACAAACGGTTGATATTTTTGACGAACTATTCACATTGTCTAACAGTTTCGTCGAGATTTACAACTTTTATGTTTTAAATTTTTTGAAAGTCTCAATGTACAGGGGTGTTTTTGAGAATTTTTTAAAATCTTTTGAATGAAAACTTTTTCTTTCAATTTAGTCCTTAGGGTATTTTTGTAAAAATCAATTTGTAAACAGTAAATCTACCCCTACAAAGGCGGTTCCAACCTTTGTTTGAATCATTTTCCATGCCTAACCATCATTTTTGAGAAACTAAAACTAAAATTGCAAAAATAATACTTTTTACACAAACTACCACTTTCAACATTTAAACCCTAAATTTTTGCAATATCAACATGCCATAATCCATATTTCTATGGAATTCAACAAACAACTAGCTCAAGAATCCATACACTTTTAAAGGAATAAAAATCAAAACAAAAATCATAAATTTTCAAAACTTTAAAATTTAAAACTTATCCCAAATAACACTTTTTGATTTCTAGCCTTCCAAGGCTCTCTTGAAACTCCTTCCTAGACATCATTTCCATGCACAAATACCATGAATTAACTTCCTTTCTTTTTCCCAAGAAAAAACCCTAAAAACCCTTGAAAAAGTTAAGGTTTTTACCTTAAAACTTGTGGAAATCTCTTGAACTCAACTTGTTGAACTTACTTGGGGCTTTGTGGGGTTATTTTTGCAAAGATTTGGGTTGAGAAAATTTTTGAGGAGCTCTAACAATGGCTGCCGTGGGTGAAGGGAAGAAGAAAATGGGATTTTTTTTTTTGGCTAAAATCAACATTAAATGCTTCATTATCTATATGGGTGACTCACAAGGTAATCCATTAGGTTACCATGTGGCATAATAGGATTGCACCACCTTTCATGGTATGGTGGCTTAATAAAAATTCAATGGGTGTTCATTTTGTGGGGCCTAAAAATTTACACTGTATAATTTTTCACCACACAGTATTTTTTTTACACTCCCATGGTCAAATCAGTGCAACACATATCCTTAGACTGTATAAAAATATTTTACTTACCTTTCGTTTACTTTTGGAGGCCAAACGTAATATTTTCTATATCTGTATTTTCACTTAGCAGTATACTTATACTACGTCAGCCTCTTTTTCAAACTGGGTTAGGGTCTCGATGGACTCTATGTCTTATTCATACTCTAATTGCCTATTCATGTATATCATAAATTTACAATTAATTGTGATATAAAGTTCATTTTATAGATATTATTTATAAATTTTTGAGTAATTAAACTCATAAAATCTGTATTTAACAATATCCAATATTGCATCACATTAGCAATGAAATTTCCAATTAATATTGCTTACTTATACATTGTCACAATTTTCACAACAATAACAATTTTAAAGGTAAATTCATTAATTAAACCAAATTAAATATTAGGTTTTATTAATGAATTTTTCTTAGTCATTACAATCTACCCTCCTTAAAAATTTTCATCCCCGAAAATTAGAACAATACCAGGTGGACTCTTCTCATTTCATCTTCTCGTTCCCAAGTTGCTTCTTCCATGTGTTGATTACGCCATAAAACTTCGACGAGTGGTATCTTTTTATCCGTAACTCCTTCTCTTCTCGAGCCAAGATTTGAACTGGTTTTTCCTCATAAGACAGGTTTTCTTGCACTTCAATTTTCTCAGGCTGCAAGACATGTGATGGATTAGGTACATACTTCTTTAGCATGGACACGTGGAACACATTATGTACCGATGCCATTTTAGGGGGTAAGGCTAACTTGTAAGCCATGTTGCCTATTCTTTCTAGAATTTCAAATGGTCCAATATATCTTGGGCTGAGTTTTCCTTTCTTTCCAAACCTTATCACCCTTTTCATTAGCATTACCTTTAGGAAAACCAAATCCCATACTTAGAATTCTAGGGGTCTTCGTCGCCGATCTGCATAACTCTTATGACGACTAAAAGCAGTTTCCATTCGCTGATGGTTTAGTTTCACATCTTCCGTCGTCCTTCGCACAAAATCCATAGTCAATAATGTCTTCTCTCCAGTTTCATACCAATGCAGTGGTGATCTTTACCTCCTCCTGTAGAGAGCTTTGTATGGAGCCATTCCTATAGAGATTTTATAGCTGTTATTATAAGCAAATTTGATCAATGGAAGCTTTTTATCCCATCCTCCTTTGAAATCTAGCACACAGGCTTTCAGCATATCTTCTAGAGTTTGAATGGTCCTTTCAAACTGACCATCCGTTTGAGGGTGGAAAGCTATGCTAAATGTCAGCTTCGTTGCCATCGCTCGGCGAACACTCCTCCAAAACTTGGAAGTGAACCGGCCATCTCAATCAAAAATGATGGATTTTAGAACTCCATGGTATCTAACTATCTGGGCAACGTACAGTTTAGCTAGTTGTTCTACAGAACTACTGAGTTTAATGGGTAAGAAGTGCGCCAATTTGGTCAATCTATCCACGATCACCCATATAGCGTCGTGTCTTCCTATAGTCTTGGGTAGCCCGGTTACCAGATCCATAGTTATGTGGTCCCATTTCCATTCCGGAATTTCAATCTTTTGTAATTCGCCTGTCAGTCGTTGATGTTCAGCCTTCACTTTTTGACACGTAAGACATCTACTGACGAATCGTGCTACATCATTCTTCATTCCATGCCACCAATAGTGTTCTTTCAAGTCTTGATACATTTTAGTAGGTCCTAGGTGAGCAGCATACAATGCTTCATGAGCTACCTCCAATATTTGTCTCTTTAATTCCTTATCGTTGGGGATGCATAATTTACCTTTATAATGGAGAATACCATCTTCTAAGATGCTAAATTCTGCTTCTTTGTGCTCATGAACCTCACTTTTAGTTTTGAGCAGCAATGGATCTGCTTCTTGTCGCTCCTTTAAGTTCTCCAAGATAGCGGGTCGGAACGACAGATTGGCTAACCCCCCTATGATTAGCTCTATTTCTACTTCTATCAAGTCCCTTTGAAGAGGTCTCGGTGTTGATCGCACCATTATAAGCAAAGACGTTGCTCTATGACTGAGGACATCGGCTACTTAGTTAGCCTTCCTAGGATGATATAAAATTTTGCAGTCGTAGTCTTTTACCAACTCAAGTCACCTTTGTTGTATCATGTTGAGCTCCTTTTGCGTGAAGATGTACTTAAGACTCTGATGGTTCGTATAAATCTCGCATTTAGCTCCATGCAGGTAATGGCGCCAAATCTTCAGTGCAAATACAACTGCTACTAATTCCAAGTCGTGCGTTTGGTAATTCCTTTCATGATCCTTCAATTGTCGGGATGCGTAGGCAATCGTCTTTTCGTTTTGCATGAGAACGGCTCCCAAGCCTGTTTTTGAGGCATCACTGTAGATTACAAAATTTCCTAGGTCCAGATCAGGTATTGTCAGTACTGGTGCACTTGTGAGACGTCTTTTTTTTAACTCTTGAAAGCTTTCTTCTCATTTCTTAGTCCATTCATACTTTGCTGCTTTTCGTATAAGAGCTGTAAGTGGTGCTGCCAGTCTGGAGAATCCTTCTACAAAAGGTCGATAATAGCCCGCTAAACCGAGGAAACTTCTTATCTCGGTAACGCTCTTCAGTGTAGGCCATTTATTTACTACTTCAACTTTGGAAGGATCAACAGATACTCCATCTCGTGACACCACATGTCCTAGGAAATGAACTTTTTCTAACCAGAATTCACATTTTGAAAACTTGGCGTACAATTGATGTTTCCTCAATAACTGTAGAGCAAGCCTCAAGTGTCTCTCATGTTCCTCTAGCGTTCTTGAATAGATGAGGATATCGTCGCTGAAGACAATAACGAATTTATCAAGATAATCCTTGAAAATTCGATTCATAAGATCCATAAAGGCTGTTGGGGCATTTGTCAATCCAAATGACATAACGTAGAATTTGTAATGCCCATAACGCGTCCAAAATGCTGTCTTTGGCACGTCCTTTTCCTTGACTTGAAGTTGATGATATCCAGAGCGTAAGTCAATCTTTGAGAATACCGACGCTCCTTTCAACTGATCAAATAAGTCATCAATCCTTGGTAATGAATATTTGTTCCTAATTGTGACCTTGTTTAATTCCCGGTAATCAATGCATATTCGTAACCTTCAGCCTTTCTTCTTGACGAATAAAACTGGCGCTCCCCATGGGGAATGACTTGGCCAAATAAATCCTTTATCCAACAATTCTCGTAATTGCACTTGTAGCTTTTTGAGTTCTCCTGGAGCCATACGATACGGTGCCTTCAAAATCGGGGCTGTACCTAGCATCAATTCAATTTCGAATGAAATCTCCCGTTTCGGCGGTAAGCCCGATAACTCATCCAAAAACACGTTAACGAATTCTTTTACTATGGGAACCTTCTCTAGTCCTAACTGAGCCTCTTGGTCTTTATTTACTAGATTCACCAGATAACTGGTGCATCTGTTTTCCAACATCTTTCTCGCCTTAAGCACCGAAATTAGCACCTTCGGAACCTTATGAATCTTCCCCGAATACACGAACTTCTCATTTTCAGAGGGTCGGAACGTAACCTTATGATGTCGATAGTTAATCTTGGCGGTGTACTTTCCCAAGAAATCCATTCCCAAGATAATGTTGTAGTCTTTTATATCAATTATTATTAAATCGATATACAATTCTCTTCTATAAATAGTAATGGGTATGTGACATAGCCAATAATCAGAATTCAACACCTCCCTAGAGGGAAGCACAGTCCTAAAAGTCTATTCTATCCTATCCCCTTCATTTCCTATCCGTTTGGCAAACTTAAGTGATGCAAATGAATGCGTCGCTCCATAATCAAATAAAACATAAGCATCAGTATTGGCAACAGAAAACTGACCTGTTACCACTGATGAAGTTCCCGCTTCATCCTCTTTCTTTATGTAGGCATAAATCTGTCCACTGGATTCCGGAGCTTCCAAACGTCCCTGACTAACACTAGGGCCTTCAATCTATGCTTGGACTGTGTGAAGCTAGGTTCCTTGGCATCTTTGTTGATTCTGAGTATTCTGATTTTGGGGATTAGAGAAACAGTTTCTGGCATAGTGTCTATCCTTACCACAGAGGTAACACTTGGTGCTAGCTTTACACTCTCCCACATGTCTCTTCCCGCATTGACTACAGAGAGGCTTGTTGTTTCCTTCATCATTAATCCTTTTATGGGGTTGTCCTTTTTGATTCTTTGAATTATCCACGTTTCATTTTCTCTTATTATTAGCATTGCGATTTTGTCCAGCTAGATGACTCTGGGACTGCTCTTGATTTGGAGTGCTTCCTTGTCCTTTTGCTTGTACGACTTGACTCTGTTTGGCTAAAGCTTTCTCTTTCTTTTGAGCTTTGAAAATCCTTGCTCTCTCCTCCTTATCACAGGCAATTCTAAACTCGACTCTTGTTGCTCGTTCAATGCAATCTTCTATATCTTTAGGGGCTTGCCTCTACTATCAACTACAAGGGCGATGTCAATTTGGAACATCTGCATGAGTCTCTTTATCCGTTCCCGACCAGTGGGTACCAGTTCGAGGCAAAGTCGTGCTAATTGATTAAATCTCTTTACAGCGTCAACCACTGACATGTTGCCTTGCTTAAAGTTATTGAATTCTTCTTACTAAGCTGCCATTGTTTCCACATTAAAGTAAGCCCTTCTGAATTCCTCCAAGAAATCTAGCCACGACATTTCGTTTACATTCCTTCTACGTTCTATCAACTCCCACCATCTCCTAGCATCCTTAGTGAGAGAAAATGAGGCACATGACACTTTTTCACGATCACTAAGCCCCATAAATTTCAAAACCCTTTTTATACCAGTAAGCCAATCATCGGCTTCTAGTGGATCAGTAGATCCGTCAAATTCCAGGGCTTTCATCTATTGGAATCTTTCATAAAATTCGGTAGCAGATACTACCAGAGCAGCTGGTTCCACTTGTTGAGGTGGTGATACTGGGGGTGGCGAGTTCACACCTGCCTGGGGTACTGGATTCTGGTTCGCTAATTGCTCTATTAATTCTTGCACTTCTTACTCCTAGGCTCGAAGTTTCTGTTGTAACTCCGTGATCATGGCCATCAAGTCTGGGTTCACAGGTTCTCCGAGTGCATCGACCATCGTTAGTAAAATAGGTTTACAGGCCTATCCTACGATTTCATTGTTACATCAGTATATACTATTAACTTAATAGTATTTAAAGAAAATATTCAAATAACATAAATACAAGCAAACATGATCAATGACATAACTCAATATCTCATTTCATACATTTCATTTCATTAACTTCTTTCCTTTTCCTTTTTACATTCTTTATTCTTAAAACATTACATAAATGACTAACATACATACTTGCTTTCCTTTTTTACGTAAACTGTCCATATCATTTTCGGGAGCAATTATCTCTTCCGGCCACATATACCCTATTGCCGCGAAAGATACCACTTGCCGGTTATACACTCATATACAAAAGCACAAGGCTCAAAACTATGCTAATCACACATCTACATATATCTTAATACATGCAGTTCATCATAGGTCCCTTTTCATTCTAATCTGACTCTACTTCTTACACGTCACTATGTTCGGGATCCTCCTCAGGGTCCTCCTCTTCCTCTTCTTCACTAGAGTTGGTAGACTTATCGCCACTTGCAATTACATGTTCGGGAGGTACGGGGATAAATTTGAGCTCTTCATCATTGTCATCACTAGCATCATCCTCGTCATCATCGTCTTCAACATCTTCTTCCATTTCTACTGGGGGACCCTCTAAAGGCGTGGCCACATTTTGCTCCACATGCAATACTTCCATAAGAAAATCATTGAGACTAAAAAAATCCCTCGAGTACTCCATCTGTTATTGGACTACATCGGGAAGATCTCTCCAAATAAGATTACAAATTCACCGCAAGGGTATTTCCGGCGAAATCAACGGTATCATAGTACGATGGAACCTTAAAATATAGTGGTCTATTGGCTCTCCTACATACCTTCCCCATACGGGTTCTACACATAGATATAACTGACGACACCAATCTGCCCATAGCATTGGAATCACTTAGACTTGCATGCCATCCGCTGGGGGTAAAGGTACGAATTCTGCTAGAATCTGTTCCCTAAAGTCTTGCCAGTCCCTAGGTTGCTCATCGGGTTCGATCCTCAGCCACCATGCTAAGGCTTCTCTCAGTAACAATCCAAAAGCTAATCGTACCTGAAGGTGCGAAGGCATATGACATGTAGCAAAAATCACTTCTACGGCATGTAGCCATTTAGTCAGCACCATGGGCTGCCGGCTTCCATAATATCATGGTGGCATCATGTCTTGAAAAGCAACACTTGCTCTTCGATCTGCTTCCAGGTCATGGTTATTATGCGGCTCCGCCATCTACTATATTTATCTTAATTAATATAACGATGCCATATAAAGTAAAAACTTAACATTCTTATACTTAAAATCACACTATCTTACTTGAGCGATGGCAATGGAATAGACGACAATGTGCAATAGGGTGGCAAGATTTTCGCTCTGATACCAACTGTCACAACCCGTCTTTTTTGGGCCGTGATAAACCTTTTACTTACTTACTTATAGGCAAAAATTTAGAAATTTTTTTTTAACAAATATTTCACATATACTGGTTTTAGCAACTTTCGGAATACAAATACATACATATATTTACTTCATCAACCTTTCTTTTACAATACTGTTTACTAAACATTACATTTCAAAATAGCTTAAAATATACTACAGCAGAAACATACTATGGCAAAATCCATACCCATTCTGCACATTACTCATCCCTCCGCCAGCTTAACTATGAAATTATTCTGACCTTCTTGTCGGAATACATACAACATGAAACACTTAATGAGCTTACGCCCAGTAAGTCCCAATAGAGCCCGCATGCACAATCAATAAAATGTATGACCGATTATGCTTTCTTATGATCATTCTTTATCCTTTTCATATCTTATCTCTTACTAGGGCCTAAGTATTCGTACCATTGCGCACTTAAGTCTTCGTAACACCGAGACCATACTATATGCTTAAACTCCTCTTGAGTAAGGAGTCGGTACGACACTTTTCTTAACTTCTGGTGATATAATTACCAATCCATTTATTGTGGTTATCATACTATGCATGAAGTGATAAACACATGTTATACACAAAACATAAATACTCTTGTACGATACAGTACACACACAAGTACATACTTTATATACACACAGGTACACATTAATATACACACAGATACATGGCATAAAATACGCACAGGTACTTAATATAATATATATACACAGGTACATATCATAATATACACATAGGTATTTATTATGTATACTCACATGTATACACTAGTGTACTTATAGGTATTCATGTTATAGCATACACACAGGTATACATATATATTTCACATTCTATACCTACAATTTCATACTATAGGTGGGATGAAAACTTACTTAATTCCGTGTATTACCCTAATCAACCTTGATTTCTTCTCTCCTAGACTCTTAGGATCCTGTTGGCCAATTTCAAAGCCATTAGCCAAATTTACTATGTTTTAATACAAAATAATCGTTAATTAATAAATTGAGTTGCATAACTGTATACAACTCCGAAAGCCACTGGTTTCTTATTTCTATATAACTCTACCCTATCATCTCTAACGAAGGGCAGAAATCATTCTAATCATTCCTCTTTTTCTTTTTCTTTTTCTTTTTTTCCATTTAGGGACGTTCTAGGACATTGCGGTTTACTCGAGGAAAAAATGATGATTTTGCCCTTAATGGGCCTACTAACTTTTTCGAGCTCAATTTTGTTATTTTAACGAAAATAGTCACGTACTAATTTTAAAATGATACGCTAGTGGGCTGGATCTCCTTATTTCACACATATGCCCTTTTTTCATAAAACTTTGCAATTTAGCCCCTAAATTGAAAATTTTGACATTTTTTTCCCTAGGACTAAAATTTATCTCTTTAAACCAAAATGTCATATTTTTTATAAGAAACATTTTTACTCAAAGTACCATACCCTAAATTATTTCACAAAAGGATGTTTTTGCCCTTCAATTTTTTTTTTCAATTTTAACAAATTCTTAAAAAATTAAAATCTCGCAAATGGTTGAGATTTTCGACAAACTGTCTATAAGGCCTAACAGTTTCGTCGAGATCTACAACTTTTATGTTTTAACTTCTTTGAAATTCTCACTGTATAAGGGTGTTTTTGGGCATTTTTCAAATCTGTTGAGGGAAAACTTTTTCTTTCAATTTAGTCCTTGGGATATTTTTATAAAAATCCATTTTTAAACAGTAAATCTACCCCTACAAAGGCAGTTCCAACCTTTACTTGAATCATTTTCCATGCCTAACCATCATTTTTGAGAAACTAAAACTAAAATTGTAAAAATAATACTTTTTACACAAACTACCACTTTCAACATTTAAACCCTAAATTTTTGCAATATCAACATGCCATAATCCATATTTCTATAGAATTCAACCAAAAACTAGCTCAAGAATCCATATACTTTTAAAGGAATAAAAATCAAAACAAAAATCACAAATTTTCAAAACTTTAAAATTCAAAACTTACCCTAAATAATACTTTTTGATTTCTAGCCTTCCAATGCTCTCTTGAAACTCCTTCCTAGACATCATTTCCATGCACAAATACCATGAATTAACTTCCTTTCTTTTTTAAGATAAAACCCTAAAAACCCTTGAAAAACTTGTAGAAATTCCTTGAACTCAACTTGTTGAACTTACTTGGGGTTATTTTTGCAAAGATTTGGGTTGAGAAAATTTTTGAGGAGCTCCAACAATGGCTGTCATGGGTGAAGGGATGAAGAAAATGGGATTTTTTTTGGCTAAAATCAACATTATATGCTTCCTTATCCATATGGGTGACTCACAAGGTAATCCATTAGGTTACCATGTGGCATAATGGGATTGGGCCACCTTTCATGGTATGGTGGCGCAATTAAAATTCAATGGGTGTCCACTTTGTGGGGCCTAAAAATTTACACTATGTAATTTTTCACCACACAGTATTTTTCTTACACTGCCATGGTCAAATCAGTGCAACACATATCCTTAGACTGTAAAAAAATATTTTACTTACCTTTCATTTACTTTTGGAGGCCAAACATAACATTTTCTATATCTGCGTTTTCACTTAGCAATATACTTATACTGCGTTAGTCTCTTTTTCACACTGGGTTAGGGTCTCGATGGACTCTATGTCTTATTCATACTCTAATTGCCTATTCATGTATATCACAATTTTACAATTAATTGTGATATAAAATTCATTTTATAGATATTATTTACAAATTTTTGAATAATTAAACTCATAAAATCTGTATTTAACAATATCCAACATTGCATCACATTCGCAATGAAATTTTCAATTAATACTGCTTACTTATACATTGTCACAATTTTTACAAAAATAACAATTTTAAAGGTAAATTCATTAATTAAACCCAATTAAATATTTGGTTTTATTAATGAATTTTTCCTGGTCATTACAGTAGGTGAGGTTTGAACTTACCTGGATAACGCTTTAGCGTTCCCATCTCATTCATTTTCCTTTTATTAGTCGGCTTTTGTGTCCTGATCAAACGACACTCGACTTATTAGTTAATTTTTGATATTATCAATCTGCTCGATTGGTAATAGAACTTAATCATTAATCGTTCATTCTTTTTATTTAACTTGGTATCCTATAGGTTTACCTTTCTTTTACTTAGCTTTGTAACCCACCGAGGTTAACTTTCCCTTTACTTAACTCTGTAATCCACCGTGTTATCATTCTTTTTACTTAACTCTATAACCCATTGGATTACCTTTTTCTTTACTTAACTTTGTAACCCATCGGGTTACCTTTCCTTTAACTTAACTTAAATATCCCTTAGTTAAATCTCCCATCTTACTCTACGGTTCATTTACCTAATAAGATACAAAATACTTCCTGTCTAAGAGCGTTTTGCTAATTTGGAGTGTTCAACTTCGTTTTAGTCATTTCCTCAAAAATAATGATTTTACACTTAACGGGTTTTTAATAAAATTCGTAACTTGTTAAACTTTTTGCTTAACTTTTTCTCTCATTTCTTACATGTTATGGAAGAATTTCCGTTAAGGGGTGTTTTCCAACATCGGGCATTTCAGGTCCATTTTGACTTTTTTTACAAAATAATCATTTTGCCTTTGACAGATATTTAAAAACTTTTGGAACCTGTTTTAAAACATAACTTTCATTTCTTTATGTCCCATAACATTACAGAAAACCAAACAATAGTTTTTTCTTTTGTTGAAATCTATTTTGTCAAAACTTTACGGTTTTGACCCGAAACTTGAAGATCTTGGCCTTTTTGCCCTTAACATTCATTTCTTTTCTTTGCTTGACTAAACTTTGAAGCCTTTAAAACTTAGCATCTATGATTACTCACTATCTACAGCAATACAATAACCCAACGTTCCATGGTGAAAACCCAATTTTCATACGATTTTATAGTTTTGGCCCAAAAAAATAAAAATCTTTACATTGTTGTCCTCGAGACCAAAAATAACCATTTTATATCAAACATTTAGTTTTTTGCAAGGAATAAAACTTACAAAATCTCCTTGGTCGAATTCTAAACATTTCATAACGTTTTCATTTCATGAAATTTTTTATCAAAATTTTGTAAAATTCATAACTCCTCAAATGAGCAAAATTTTGACAAACTGTCTACGTTGCCTTAATAGTTTTGATGAGTTCTACAACTTTTATGTTTTAACTTTCCTGAAATTCTAATGTTATAGTAGAATTTTTGGCTGATTTTTAAATCTGCTAAATTTTTGCAAAACTTTGCTATTTAGTTCTTTTGGAATTCTACAAAACTTTGTTCAGAAAATTGTTTCCCTTACTATTTTGGCTGATCCTATGCCATGTTTGGAACATAAATTGGTCTTTATGCCCTCAAAACCCCATTCTTTCGAAAACTAATTAAACTTTGTGTAAAATACAAAGTTTAACAATTTTCCACTTTTAAATACAAAACCCCTACTTTCTTTCTTTCTATCATCATCACCATTAATATAAAACATAAAAAAATCATGCCATAATGTCTATGTTACATTCCATAGCTCATAACATTTCATCAAACACTTGGCATACATATTTATAACATAAACTTTCAATTATAAAGTTTAGAGATTTACCTAAACTTTACCAAGCTTTTTGATCCTCCTTTGCTAAGCCAAAACTTTGTTCTGTCCTTTCCACAAAAACCATGATAAAACCCAATTAAAACCCATCCAAAGTTCAAGAGAAACATCAAAATCCCTAAGAAAAAGCTTGAACTTTTACCTCCACAATTTCTTATCCTTGATCTTCAACACCTAAACTTGCTTCGATACATGATTTGAAGACTTATGCATTGAAAATTTCTTGAGGAAATTCCATGGGAGGGGCTTTTTTCTTTGGGGAAGAAAGTAAACACCTTTTTTATTCTTATTATATGAAACAAATGTGAGTAAAACTTTATTTTTTTACCAAATTTGATTACTCACCATCATTAGTTATCACTTCATATCATTTGTGATAAAAAGTTGGGGCAACTTAGCATGGTGGGATTGGACCACAACAAAGGGGTGTGGTGGCAATTTCTCATCCATTTGGGTGTCCCATGGTGGGTCTTACTTTTTTTATACAGTCTAAATTTATACTGATAGTATTTTTCTTATACTACCGGTATTCTTTTCTATACAATTCATGAGGTCCCACAACCTCCCTACTCATTTACATCTACCATGTAATTTAATTCCTATACTATTTAACTTTATATAATCTAAATCTACACTGACAGTATTTTTCTTACACTATCAGTATTTTCTCTATACTGTCACGAGTTTGAATAGCATTTCTTACTCGTTTATGTCCTCCAAATAGTATTATTCCTGTACTACTTTAACTTTAGATAGTCCAATTTCTGTACTACTTAACTTTAAACAGTCCAATTCCTACATTGTATTACTTTTGCAACGTAATTTCTATACTACATAACTTTATCAGTGTACTTCTTTACATTGCATTATTCTAATACTGTATAATTTTTCATATTATTATACAGTTTTTTAAACTGTATTTTTGTCTTAACATTTGTTGCAATATATTTTGCAATAGTTAGGCTTTCTAGTTTGTTTTCATATCATTCTTTCTTTATTGAAGACTATGGCTTGATTTTTACCCTTAAAAATCTCGTTTTTGCTTTATGAAATTTATCATAAAAATTGGATTAAACAATAATCCTTTTGACACATATTCTTGTTTAACCTAATCCTTAAGTTATTGCATTTTTTACGTACTAAAAATGCTCGGGTGTCAAAATTGTTGTGTACACCAATTTCTTGATCACCAGATGACAGAGTGCCAAATCTTTCGGAATATTTTTCACACCAAGATCAATAACAACTCCCTCGAACTACCGTCCAAGAAGCAAGTTATTGATGTAGATTTGCTTCTCTGTCACAAGGGAAAGGAAACATTATCATGGTGGTCCATTCGTTTGAGAAGGTGAAAAAAAAGAGGATTCAAACGAGGAAATGTACCTATGAGAGTCACCAGTGTATTGAGAATATATTGAATGAAACAACAATAAATTAGTTTTTAAATTAAATTCATTTATATACAAAGAACCCATACTTTAGTGACTTAGATGGCCAATTTATGAAACTTCAATCCTGAATGAATGGCAGACCCACACACTTTGGAGATGTGCTACTATGAATTAGTATGAAACATCACTTCATAGGTATGAAAGCCATAACTTCATTATATGAAGTAAATGCTAAAAAGGAGAACTTAGGTGTAATAGCGCTATGACATATTTGATATTAGATATCAAATTAATTTTTTTGAATTATCATTTATGATTTGTTCATAAATAGGTTATCTATTAAAGTGTTAATGAAACTCATAGAAAAATATGTAATTAAAAGGGTTCGACAAAACTATTACATAGCTCCAATTATGTATGTTCATAGTAAAGAGTTGCATCACATTGTAATTTGTTATATCTGTGCACAAAAGTTTATTGCAAATTAATAAGCTTCTCATTTTATATTAACATGATTTTAGAGTGTAGCATTGGTTTATGATCGGTGGTTCAAACCAAAGCTAATGATGACATTTGATTAGTTAAGTCTAATCATTGAATATCGATTATTGGAGGTCTATTTGGTCCTTGTGCTAACTCTATGTATTTTCTAAATGTCTGTGTTTGATATGCTTGATTTGAATAGCTTGGGTTAGACAAGCATTATACGGAAAACTATCCTACTTTACGCTCGTTTAGCATGACATGTTCCATTTGGAGTCAGGAGTAACTGAATGAAAGACCCCACTAACTCATGATGGAGATAAAGGAAAGGTGGTCTGAAACTTGCGGCCAACGAGTATACGACACGTGTCTCACTTTATTAGTCATTAATTAGGTCCAATTTAGTGGACGTAGCTCACTTATGAGTGAACCATTATAGATCTCCTGTGTGGTATTCTCATTTTGTTTTGTTGTTGCTACTTCATTATTTGTTTATTGCTTATATTTTTAATTATTATCATAGATCTAACCTGATTTATGAGTTTGCCAGAACCTGATAACGTTGATTAAATGACCCAATGAACTTACATAAACATCCAAACCAAATTCTAATTTATTTTATTTAATTGTCTATCCAATGTCTACATAATAAATAGCAGCTTTATGGTGTAAATAATTTATTTACTCTATTATTTATATTGTAAATACTTCTTATTTATACGATAAATAGATTTAAGAAACAAATAATGTTTTTTTCTTTTTGTCTACAGTATAAATTTTTTTTTTTACTTACAATGCAAATTATTTTTGTTTAGTCTATAAATTAACTATTTACATTACAAATATGTTATTTAATACGAATATTCTTGTGATATATATTTTACAAAATTTTAAAAATATATTAAGACTGTTTGATATTATTTTCAAAACATGTGAAAATATTTTTATTTTTAAAAATAAAAATTTTTAAAAATTATACTGAAAGTGTTTTTAAAATTTTTATGTTAAAAAACATACAAAAATATTTTCAAAAATTTTAAAAACAAAAATAAAGGGGCATTATTTTCTCGATTCTCCTGAGAATAAAACCTCTATATATGTGTGTGTGTATATATATATATAAAATGAGGGCGTTCGCTACAAATTACCCAAAAAAAAAAGAAAAACTGTAAAAATTTAATTCCCCTTCTCGCCCCCTCTCTTCCGTCTCTGAATCTCTCTAAAAACATTAACTTCGACACTAGATCTAGGGAGAGAACTAAAAGCCCCTCCCCCGCTCTCTCTCTCTTATTTCCCCGATCTCTTTTTCTTGCTGGAATTTTCTCTCTCAAAAATTCTATTCCCTATGTATATTTATATGAACACATACACCAAAACCTGGGAGTGGCTTCGATTGTAGATGCGATTGTCTGTTCGATTCTGATTTAATCAACAGTTAGATCTGAGGTGAATTCTTCATTCTTAGGTTCTCTTTGTTCAGATCCGTTCATGTTTTCCATTTTCCATTTTCACGTTTTCGTATAATGCTGAATTTTGAGCGCCGAACTGTGAGAAAATGATCTGAAACTTTGGAATCCAGGAAACCAAAATTTGAATGTTTTACGTTTTAATATCTGTTTGGAATTGAAAATGCTTGCGTATTTCTTTGCGATCAAACAGGTTGAGAAATTGAACTTTTTTTTGTGGCTTTTGATTTAGGTTTCAGATTTGATTAGGAATATTGTGTTTGTTTTGATGAAATTTGCGAAAGGTTGATGAGATTCGATTGGTTGCAGAGTCAGGAGCGAAGATGTTGACGAAGTTCGAGACGAAGAGCAACAGAGTGAAGGGACTGAGCTTCCATAGTAAGAGGCCATGGATCCTCGCGAGTCTCCATAGCGGGGTGATCCAGCTATGGGACTATCGTATGGGCACTCTGATCGATCGATTTGACGAGCATGAAGGACCAGTTCGTGGTGTTCACTTCCACAAATCTCAGCCTCTCTTCGTTTCTGGAGGTTCGAATTAGTTTGCCTTGGATAATTGATACACGCAATTGTGAATCTCACCTCCAAATTTACCTGATTTATGATCCTTTTTTTTTTTTTCTGGTTGGAAATTGTGACCATTAGTAGTATTCTTGTATTGTTGAATATTTGCTAGATCCATGCCTCAGCACACTGCTGATCAAGATTAAATAATTTATTCTAAGTGGAAAAGCAAAGTTGATTATTTTTTAGATGTATTCTGTAATTCATAGATGATAGATCTAGTTTAGTAGTCTCTGATTGAGGTTGAAAAGAGCTGAAGTGAAGGGATAGGAATCGTAGTAAATGTAGACTTTGTCCTAAAAAGATAGAGCTGATAATTTGAGCTAAATTATAGTTGGAGGGTGCTAGAATAAGTTAATCAAATTGGTCGTTGTATGGTCATACTGTCACAGTCGACGTAGAATTGTGTCTGATTACTTTTCTCATGCCTTTCCACATATATGTTATATTCTTTTACTAATAGGACAATGTCTTTATTATTTTTGGATTATGCATTATGCATCAATCTAGTTTTTTGCTTACGCAGCCCTAGCAAATTCTTTCTCATTGAGAAGATGGAAATCATATGCTTTGAAATTGTGTTAGACTGTGAGAATCTGTAGATTGGATCAGGATCTAATTCAATTTCTTTCCATTTCTTTCTCAGTGGAAATGGTTATATCTTTTGCGGTTGAGATTTGAATGGCTTAACCATAAGTAGAAAGTACGAATACGAGGATTCTTTTGACATGCCAAATTCTTTTGGAAGGGAGTTCTGGTGCGGTGCATCAATATAGTTTTTTGCAATTATACAGCCCTAGAAAATTTGTTCTCAATGAAAAGCTAGAAACTGTATGCCATTAAATTGAGTGAGACTGAGAATCTGTAGATTAAATTAAGATATTTAGGCCCCGTTTGTTATTGTTTTGTGAATTTTTAAAAATGCTTTTTCACGTTTTTTGAGGCAAGAATTTCAAAAACACCCTTAGCACAATTCTCCAAAAATTCTCATTTTCCAAAATAAAACCATTTTCATCCATTTTGAAAACACTAATTTCTTTTTTGTTTCTTTCTCCGTACAAAAGGCTATATATTTTTGCAGTTGAGAATTAATTGGCTTAACTAGGAGTGGAAAGTGTGAATATGAAATTCTTTTGACATGCCAGTTTCTCTTAGAACAGCGTTCTGGTGCAGTGCATGTACTTTATATTACATTCTTGAGTTGCTATTTTAATGCAGTGCAATTATTTCTGGGATATATAGTGTAATTCAGCCATTGAAAGTTGCGAGCTTTTGTTTGTTTGTTTTACAGGGGATGATTACAAAATTAAAGTTTGGAACTATAAGCTGCATAGGTGTCTTTTTACTCTTCTTGGACACCTTGATTATATCCGAACTGTGCAGTTCCATCATGAGAACCCATGGATTGTTAGTGCCAGCGATGATCAGACTATTCGCATATGGAACTGGCAGTCGCGAACTTGCATTTCTGTGTTAACGGGTCACAACCATTATGTTATGTGTGCTTCCTTCCACCCTAAAGAAGACCTTGTCGTGTCAGCCTCTCTTGATCAGACAGTTCGTGTTTGGGATATTGGTGCCTTGAAGAAGAAAACTGGATCTCCTCCAGATGACATGCTGCGTCTGAGTCAGATGAATACAGATCTTTTTGGAGGGATCGACGCTGTTGTGAAGTATGTTTTGGAGGGCCATGATCGAGGTGTTAATTGGGCTGCATTCCACCCCACCCTTCCTCTGATTGTCTCAGGAGCAGACGATCGCCAAGTAAAATTGTGGCGGATGAATGGTATTCATATTATAGTCTGGTTTTACCTTGTAAAACTCATTCATTGTCTTGGCTGGTGCATTTACATAGTGAATACAATTAGTGTATCTCATTCCACATGGTTGTTCAGGGCTGTATTATTTAAGTTCTTTTATTGATTCATATGTGTTTCTTTTATTTGGTGAACCAGCTAGCCTCTTTACATGAATTATTTTTATCCCTAGAATGCTTCTGTTTTTAGAAGAATTTTTGTTTTCCTTCCAGATACAAAAGCTTGGGAAGTGGACACATTGAGGGGGCACATGAATAATGTTTCATGTGTTATGTTCCATGCCAAACAGGATATAATTGTATCCAATTCAGAAGACAAAAGTATTCGTGTGTGGGATGCAACAAGGCGAACTGGGCTCCAAACTTTTCGCAGAGAACATGATCGATTTTGGATTCTTGCAGCGCACCCTGAGATGAACCTTTTGGCAGCAGGTCATGACAGTGGAATGATTGTATTTAAGTTGGAGAGAGAACGGCCTGCATTTTCAGTGAGTGGTGATAGTCTTTTTTATGTTAAAGATCGGTTTCTTCGGTACTACGAGTTTTCAAGTCAAAAGGATGCACAAGTTGCTCCAATTAGACGCCCTGGTTCCACCAGCTTAAATCAAAGTCCTAGAACTCTCAGTTACAGCCCAACAGAAAATGCTATTCTCATATGCTCGGATGCTGAGGGGGGTTCTTATGAGTTGTATACCATACCCAAGGACAGCATTAGTCGGGGTGATAATGTGCCAGATGCAAAGAGAGGTGCTGGAGGATCAGCTGTCTTTGTGGCTCGTAATAGATTTGCTGTTCTTGATAGAAGCAGCAACCAAGTATTGGTTAAGAATTTAAAAAATGAGGTGGTGAAGAAAAGTGCCCTTCCAATTCCTGCCGATGCCATATTCTATGCTGGAACTGGTAACTTGCTTTGTAGAGCAGAGGATAGAGTGGTTATATTCGATTTGCAGCAAAGGTTGGTTCTTGGTGATCTTCAAACTCCTTTTGTCAAGTATGTTGTTTGGTCTAATGACATGGAAAATGTTGCATTGCTTAGCAAGCATGCTATCATAATTGCCAGCAAGAAGCTTGTGCATCAGTGCACTCTTCATGAAACAATTCGTGTAAAGAGCGGTGCTTGGGATGACAATGGCGTATTCATCTACACAACTCTAAATCATATTAAGTACTGCCTCCCAAATGGAGATAGTGGAATAATTAGAACCCTTGATGTTCCCATATACATCACAAAGGTTTCTGGAAATACCATATTTTGCTTGGATCGAGATGGGAAAAACAGAGCCATAGTTATTGATGCTACAGAATATATTTTCAAGCTGTCCCTACTGAAGAAGAGATATGATCATGTTATGAGTATGATAAGGAGCTCACAACTCTGTGGGCAGGCAATGATTGCTTATCTTCAGCAGAAGGGGTTCCCTGAAGTTGCTCTCCATTTTGTGAAAGATGAGAGAACTCGTTTCAATCTGGCTCTGGAGAGTGGAAATATTCAAATTGCTGTTGCATCTGCTACTGCAATTGATGAAAAGGATCATTGGTACAGGTTGGGCGTGGAGGCTCTTCGTCAGGGAAATGCAGGTATAGTTGAGTATGCATATCAGAAGACAAAAAATTTTGAGAGGTTGTCCTTCTTGTATCTCATAACTGGTAACACGGAAAAGCTATCCAAGATGCTGAAGATTGCTGAGGTTAAGAATGACGTTATGGGTCAGTTCCACAATGCTTTGTATTTGGGTGATGTTCGAGAACGTATCAAGATCTTGGAGAATGTTGGCCACCTGCCACTTGCTTACATGACTGCATCAGTTCATGGACTACAGGACATTGCTGATCGTTTAGCTGCAGAATTGGGAGACAACGTTCCATCTCTGCCAGAAGGGAAAGTACCTACCCTCATGATGCCCCCAACTCCTGTCATGTGCAGTGGTGATTGGCCTCTTCTAAGGGTAATGAAAGGCATATTTGAAGGAGGTCTTGATAATATTGCTAGGGGAACGGTTGAAGAGGATGACGTTGCTGCTGATGGTGACTGGGGTGAGGAGCTGGATGTTGATGTTGATGTTGATGTTGACGGCTTAGAGAATGGGGATGTCTCTGCAATATTGGAAGATGGAGAAGTGGCTGAAGAAAATGAGGAAGAGGGAGGATGGGACCTTGAAGAATTGGAGCTGCCTCCTGAAGCAGACACTCCAAAGGCTTCTGCAAATGCACGGTCTTCAGTTTTTGTTGCTCCAACTCCTGGCATGCCTGTAAGCCAGATTTGGACCCAGAGATCATCCCTTGCGGCTGAACATGCAGCAGCGGGCAACTTTGACACTGCAATGCGGTTGCTTAACAGGCAGCTTGGAATAAAAAACTTTGGTCCTCTGAAATCCATGTTTCTTGATCTTCAAACTGGCAGCCATTCCTATCTACGTGCATTTTCCTCTGCGCCAGTGATATCACTGGCAGTTGAGCGTGGGTGGAGTGAATCTGCTAGCCCGAATGTGAGGGGCTCTCCAGCACTCGTGTTCAATTTCTCACAGTTGGAAGAAAAACTCAAAGCAGGATACAAGGCTACCACTTCTGGAAAATTTACTGAAGCTCTTCGCCTCTTTCTTAACATACTTCATACAATTCCTCTGATTGTTGTCGAGTCTAGAAGGGAAGTTGATGAAGTCAAGGAGCTGGTTGATATTGTCAGAGAGTATGTACTAGGGTTGAAAATGGAGCTGAAGAGGAGGGAAATGAAAGACAATCCAGTACGCCAGCAGGAGCTTGCTGCCTATTTCACGCACTGCCATCTCCAGCCCCCACACTTAAGACTTGCCTTGCTAAATGCAATGAGTATTTGCTTCAAGGCAAAGAACCTTGCTACCGCTGCTAACTTTGCCAGACGGTTTTTGGAGACCAATCCCACCATTGAGAGCCAAGCTAAGACTGCCAGGCAAGTGTTGCAGGCTGCTGAGAGGAACATGTCTGATGCTTCGCAGCTGAACTATGATTTTAGAAACCCATTTGTCATTTGCGGAGCAACTTACATGCCGATTTACCGAGGACAAAAGGATGTTTCCTGCCCATACTGTAGTGCACGTTTTGTGCCAAGCCAGGATGGTCAGATCTGTACCGTTTGTGATCTTGCAGTTGTTGGAGCAGATGCTTCTGGGTTGCTGTGTTCTCCTTCTCAGATTCGATGAAGCTTCTGGACCAGGAGAATTATATGACCCATTTTTTTCTGCTCAACCTTTTGGCAGCATAGGCAATCACGACGACTCATTTGTAGCTGTCGGCAAGAGGTAAGAAATACTATAGAAGAGTTCAGTTTCAAATGAATCATTGGTGCTATCTCTTTTTCCTCAGGCTCACCGTTTTTGTTCTCTTTTTATTAGTTGATTATGATGCTTATGATTTCGTATGTAATAAACAGATTCAGAATTTTGTTTTCGGCTGTTCTTGTTGTTCATTGACAAGAATGGTTAAGGCCCTTATTAAAATAGATGGTGGTTATAGGCAGGACATGTTGCTTATCAATGTGTGCAAAATTTGCTTATTTCTGACGATTTGAGTATCCATTTGTTGGCTATGAAAGTAATATAGTGCCAGTTTGCAATTGAATTTTTTTTTTATATGCTTCCGCTACTAGTTTATTGCATTATACTTTCTCTCGCTCTCTTTTTTGTTGCGCATGAAGTATTTGTTGATTTAAGAGCCTGTTTGGAAACATAGCTATAGGTTTGAACCAAAGGTTTAAGCTAAAAATATCAAATTTGTAAGAGAAAAACATCGTAGCAAAATTGGTTTGAAACAAAACTTTTTGTTTCAAACCTATGTTCTCAAATAGGCTACAAATATTAGGCATCCAGAAACACGTTTCCCTTTGTAGCTGATAAGTCTCCAAAAAATTTTCTTAACTTGTGATTCATATGAGAACGTCAATTTTCCGTTGTCTTTATTTTTTGCCTGACATACTATGGAATTTTCTTGGCCGAATTTGAAAAATCAACCTCATAGAAACCATTCATATTGTTATTGAATAGATGGTTTCCCTTCTGTTAGGACCCCAATGATTTTTTGGATAATGCAATTAAAAACTCGAATAAAAAAGTTGGTGAAAATTATGCTCATCGATAACCTTTTGCTGTTTGATCATGCTTCTTTTTTTTTTTTTTTTTGTGAAGGATTGGATCATACGTGAGTGTGAATCGAATTTGATGAAAAATGTTAAAGGATAATAGATGATTGTTCAACATAATTATAAAATTTAGACAAAACTGGCAAGTTAGGTAACAGATGATTGTTCAAAATAATTATAAAATGTATACAAACCGAGCAGTTCTTGCTAGCCATGTTTGCGCTGCTTAAGCTTGTATAAAAATATATTATCCTTGTTTGCTTGGACAAATCATTAGTTCAGAATTAATTGTGCTCGAGCCTTTTATTCTCGCAGGAAGAAGCATTGATATTTTTTAAAAAAAAATTTGGGGGAGGAGAATAGCAAAATTGCGTAGTAAAAATTGTAATGATTTTTATGTTTTATGTTTTATTTTGCACAG
This sequence comes from Artocarpus heterophyllus, assembly GCA_025403435.1. Lineage (NCBI taxonomy): Eukaryota > Viridiplantae > Streptophyta > Magnoliopsida > Rosales > Moraceae > Artocarpus > Artocarpus heterophyllus. The sequence goes on from CM046335.1 coordinate 14,750,869, forward strand.
AATTATGTAGTGACTGTTATAAAATTTTAGTTGTTGTTATTTATACAATATTCTATTTTTTTTAACCATTATGCGATTAAGCGAGTGCAGTTTGAATTAATTTGTAGTTTAAACTAAGTTTGTTAAAGTGTTTTTTCTCGTACAATTTGAAACCAAACTTAGTTTGAGTTACAATATATAGTTCAAACTGTATTGTCAAACCACCTATATATTTCAACAAGGTTGGTAAGATTATGTTATATGTTTAATTCACCAACTCATCCATTTTGTAGTGTTAGTCACACAAATTTTTATGCCAGTTGTTGTTTTCTATTCAGCTTTCTCGTGTCTTTTTTTTTTTTTTTTTTTTTTTGAGGAGGACGAAAAAAATGTTAAATTTTGAAAACTTTTTGAAGTAAATATTAAGTTTTAAAAATACTTATAATAAATAACAGTAAACAAATTTATTGGTAAAAAAATTGTTTCTGATAACAAATAGATAAGTAAAACTATTTTTATCGAGTATCTACTTGCTTCTATTTACTGAGATATTTTTAAATTATGTTATTACTTAAGTTTTAAAAGAGTGACGTTTACTGCAATTTTTGATTTGTTTTGTTTTGTTGTTTTTTTTTTTTTCAACTTGTAATTTTTGAAAGCAGATTCCGGGCGGGCGCACATCAAAGAGCTAATATTTTTTACATGTAGAGCTCAATTTTGTGTCACTTACAAAATTACGTAAACTTTAGTTGGAAAGAATGCTACTTCATGTTTTTTTTAAAAGTATATTTTAACTGTTTTGTTTATTATAATAAAATTCGCTTAGATCAATCCTCAGATTTTTTTAAAAAAATATGTTTGTAAAATTTAAGTATATTCAAATGAAAATATTGCCTTGAAAAACGTGGCAAATTTTACAAAGGAGCAATCTTATCATTTTTATTAGAATTATGTTACTCTAGAAAAAATAAAAATAAAAAAGCTATAAATATATCTTTTATTACTAATGGGTTTATCTAGTTTTTTTTTTCCCTTCTAAGAATGTATTTAGGGTTCGGTATTTGGTAACATTACTTTGAGACTCTTGCCCTGTGTTGATACATGTTTTTGTACATGGTCTTTTTTTAACCCTCGAGCCTAATGTTTCATCCCGTGATGCAAATGGGATTCGTCTGAGGGCACAATGCTTCGGGATATTAAAAAAAAAAAATCAAAAAATCGAAACCAATTGTCAAACTGACCAAAATAATAGAAAAAATTGGTTTAAACACAACTAAGTTGGTTCAAAAACAGACAACCATTGGTTTTTAACAAGTTAGTTTTTGAAAGCAAGTTGGTTTTTAACAAGTTGGTTCAAAAACTGACCGACCGTTCAATTTCAGTTTTTTAAAATTATGTAATATATATATATAATGTTTTTTAAAAAAAAAAACTGAAACAGTTTATCTATATAAAAAAAATATTTTCTTATGTAAAAAAAAAATCATTTACTCAATTAAGAATTTTTTTTTACCCTTTTATCAAATTCTTCTTAATAATACATATAATGAAATAATAGTCATTTACATAATACAAACTTAAAAAAAAAAAAGGGACTCCGATCAGACCTCACCTCACCACCTTACGCAGGCACAGCCCTAACGCCGCCCACCCACCATTCCTAATCTCAAAAACCCTAACCCACCGTGCCGACTGCTGCCCAGCTGTCCATCCGTCTCTCTCTCATCTTAGGTTTTTTTTTTTCTTATTTTATTATTCAAATTCGAAATCTGAAGGAGGGGTTCAGGAGAAATAAGCCAACAGCTTTGATTGATTGAGATAGCATTGTATAAAGACCAAAAAAAGCTCGATTCTGTTTATTTCATGAAATTCGTGAAGTGCATAGGATCATTATTTGCTTTATTTGATCTTTGTATTTCTAAATTCTCGACCCTTCTATCTGAGATTTTTAATTCAACGGTAATAACAATCTTTTTTTTTTTTGTTTTCAATTTCTTTCTTCTCATTTAATTACTGTATATATGTTGATTGTTTCAAGTGATTTGTGGATAATGTTGGTTTCCCCTCTTGGTCTGGCCGTTTGTTTTCTTTTGGTTGTTTATTGTTGGAAGCAAATGGATTGGTGAGTATTTGTTTGGGATTGAGGAGACTGGTGAATCACAATTTTGACTTGATTATTTTGAGGCTGAAAACGATAGAGAGATTAAAAATAAATAAATAAATTTGTATGAATAGATTTTGGTTTCAGGGAGTTTTGAGATCTACACATGTTTTGGTATCCTAATTACTTTTAGTATCTTAGTTGGTTACTCTAACAAAAAAACAACCGCAATTGACCGTCACAAGACCGATTGTTGTCGGTTGAAAACAACCGACTGTCTGATTACTCGGTCGGTTTTTTGTTCTACTTTTTCAAAACTGACCGCCATCAGTCGAGAACCTACAGATGAACACCTATACCCCTAGCTTAGGTAACTCTCATGGGCTAAGGTTCGGTTGGGTTCTGGATTTAAAATGGTATTTGTTAATATATTAAGTAAATATGTTGTTTACTTCTATCGAGATTTGAAAATGTGTTATTTCTTGCAATTTTCAAGTAAATCAGGTAATAAATCCCGTTTTGAAAATTATTATTATGCTCCATCACTTATTTTTTCTTTTCTTTTTATTCATACCACTTATTTTACTGAAAAAGGTCATAATACTCTTAGATAATACCAATTTACTTAACCCTAGCGTAAAATACTTATGATCAATTATGTCTTTAATATTCGATAAAAATAGTATGTTTTAAACTTTCTCCTAAAAATATATAATTGGAAAACAATGTCACAAAAATGATATTCCTTAAATTGACCCGCAATTTCCCCTGATTCAGCCCATTTATGTTTAGCCCAAGTTAGTTTTCGACTCTTTAGGAGCACTAGGCTAAGAGTGGACGAGTGATGGACAAAGAACCTGAAAACCATTCTCTTTTCATTTAGTAACCCAAGAGCCAATTCTCTCACCCCTTGGCAGTCCAAAAACAGAGAGCCAAGACCCAATCTCTAGAGCCTTCCGCTGATAAGAAAACAGGGCCCATCACCTATCCAATGGACAAAAGAAGTCACGAGCAGGAGCAAAGTTATCCCCGAAGTCACCCTAATTCAGCTCAGGAGTGAAGCAAAAGTGTTTCCAAAAAAACAAAAAAAAAAAAATGGTTTGCAAGCTGAGAGAGGTCAGACCTCGGATTGATAAGACCTTGAGAGTTAGCAAGAAGCATTTGCTTAGTCAAACCCCCATCAAGTCTTTTCAACTCTTGACAAGGCACATCGTCAAATGAAATCACGGCCGCTGCCAACACTTCTGTCCATTTGTAGATTAAGCTCCAAAAAAAAAGATCCAGTGTGTAAAGATCTCTCTAGGGCTTAGAAACTTGCCTGCACCAAGCTGCTTCCAAAAGGGTGTGAAGCTTTCCCTACAGACAGCTTCACCTTTAGCCCTACAAAACATGAGAGACACACCTTAAGCTTCGACTCTATTAGTTTTCTCCTTCAAGGTTGAATCTTAAATCGCTTTCGGTTTTCATCTCAAAACTTTAAAATTGTTCATATCATCTTCCTCTAAAAACCTTCAAGCCTAAGTTTATTTCTAAAGATACCAAAAATCATTGCAGGAGACAATTATTGACGGAGGCACGTATATTTAAGTAGAAGCACGTGCTTCAACTTAGTTTTTCAAAATTAAACTTTTACCCTTAAAAAACTTTAAAAATTTTGGATATATCTTTACCGTGCGCTCACAAAAAATTTGAAAGATTTTGTTTTATCTCTATTTTACATAAGAAATTATAATTGTACCCACATTTAATAATGAAAATATATAATTATATATTTATTCACTAAAATATTATATCTACTTTTTTCATATTGTCCCCACTAAAAAATTTTTCTAGCTCCGCCACTGGAGACAACCTAAGTGTTGGGTTGGTTCTTTTAAAGCATTTCATTTTATTCCAATTAGACATAATGAAAATAAATATTTCTTTATTAATAAATAAATTTCCTCTTTATTCTCTATAATATATATATATATGTACACACATGCAAATATCATAAGAGATCCAATATTTATTCATAGTCTATAACCATGTATACGAATGGTTCATAATACAGAAAATATGTTTACCTTTGATTTAGTATAAATATAGTTCACAATCAGCAAATTAAAGCTGGGCACCTTGGTAAAGATTGTGGTGTTGCCTATTTCTAAATCGATAGAATGATCTTATCTGGATTGTAGTTATGTTGATGATTATTGAATCTAGACACCAATGTGTTTGGAACACATTAAACCAATATTAAGATAGAATTATGATTCTTATGTGACTCCTTGTTAAGAATTGAAATTTTATAGCTTTTGATCATTTTTATGGATCTTATATTAATCCTAAAGTGATTGATGGACTCGTATATATTTACTATTTATTTTTTATTGTCAATGGGTAGGATCTATTTCTAACTATCGAAACCTCAACATATTAGAGGGATATATTATAGGAAGTTAGGAATATTATTTATAGACACGAAATCCACAGCTTCTTTTTGATAAGACAACGAGATAATATTCTCATAAGTATTTACTCGAGAACATGAGTGAAAAGTACTCGATATTTGATGTAATAGGCTATCAAATGTATAACCCAAACCCCCATCCGTGATTTGGGTTATATTTTCATTTTTGACCATGCAAGAAATCAAGATCATCTAACTTTGGCCTTTAGCACTCGAAGTTGAATTTGACTCCTGAAGTTGCAATATATAACACCAAGAGTCCTAAAGTTGCTATTTTTAAAAGATTTTAAGCTGGGCTTTATATAGTGTTCTTAGAGTTCTCCCCTCCCCTCTGAACTTAGAGAACCAAGCCAAGGGAGATTGGAAACAGTGATTGAAATCATATGAGAGAATTCACCGTTGCCCACATGCTAGTAAATTCATAAAGAGGGGGAGAATAACAAGGAAGACTTTACAGTTTTAAAACACTTGATCTTTCAAAATTATTTTGCCGAACTAGTATAAACAATAATTAAAGATTATTTTATATAGTAACATAAGATGAATCCTGATGGTTTGAAAAAAAATTCTAAAATCGATTCCATTAATTTTACGTGTTTTCATAAAAAAAATATTTTCTGAACAAAACCAACACTAAGTTTGTCTCTGGCCAAGACATAGAGTATCTCCAGAGATAACGTAGAAAGCAGCCTAAATCCTTCTTTCTTCATCAGGAATACCCAATCAGATCTTTTCGTAAGTTGGCAACGTAGCTATCTTGTCATGCCAAAACCACCAAATAAATTGAGACGGATCTCATCATCCAGCTTTGTGCGACATTAAATGGGTGAAGACGGGACCTTTCTTTCTTTGGTTCATTTTTTTTTTTTAATTTAAGAGTCCTCAAATTTTCAAAATAACAAAGAAAATGAACAACACCAATGTTCCTTTTCTTAGTCGGAAAATAGATTTTCATGGTTTTTTTAGTTTTTTAGAATATTTATAGTTTTTTCTTTAATTAATAAAAAAGGGCAAATTTTTTGGTAGAATAAAAAAATAATTTGTTATACTTTATCTTTTAACCATCAAATTCTAAAAATATAATTTTAAATCTAGCGGTGGGAAACAAGTCGTACCTAAATTAAAACCAACAAAATAAAAAATAACAACAAATTTTGGAATAGTTTTTAGGTTTGGTTCGGAAGAAAACTTAAAACGTCTAGGATTTACACATGGCATGGTTCCATTGGTTGATGTGACTCAGAGCCACGTGGACACAAAAACAAAACAAATCTCATTTAATTAGCAGAAGTATGAAGCAACGAAGCCCGAGCAACACGACAAAAAAGAAAAGGAGAGAGAAACTTAAAAACCGAGGCAAAAATAAAACCAGAAACTCCCAATCAAGCCAAACCAAGGGAGAAGAGAATGGAGAAGAAGAGTTCAATGGCGTCATTCTTTTCAGACGAAGAGGAATACGAGTTCTTGGAAATATCCTCATTGCTAGAAGAAGATGAAAATGATGATCTATCTTTCTCACACTGGGAATTCATCAGCGCCTCAGATGCCGAGGCTGAAGAACCTAAACAAGAAAAACGACACCAAGATCACGAAGAAGAAGATAATGGGTCTGGATCTTTTCCTACAGACGACCAAATGGAAGCCCAAGTTCTTCGTCTTCTTGATGATGTCCTTGACGAAGACAATGATGATGATCACGGGCATCATGATGACGATGGTGATGACGACGACGACCATGATGACGAGTACGATGTTTATGATGATGCGTCTGATTTGAACGACGAGCTTGTTCCTTGGTCGGTGAGCGGCAAATTCGGAAGACAGAGGATGAGGAAATTGGGGAAAAGGGGCTTCACGAAGATGTACAATTCGAAGAGGTCGCCTTATTTGTTTGTGAGGCCTGGGGCTGTTCGTGGAAAGCATGGTCTGGGGATGAAGCACAGTTTCTGAAGTGGTGAATTCCAAGATTTGGTCAAAATTAGTAATTGGGTATGTCTTAGATTCTTGGTATAATCTGTCTTTTTTTAGAAGTGGGTATTGTGGTTGGACTATGTAGGTTTCTAGTTTAGGGATTGGTTTGTATGTCAACGACACCAATCTTCTCTAACTCTCTGTTGATATATCCTTCTCTGAAGTAAGAACTATGTAAATAAATTTCTCGAATTGCAAATAAAATGATCTTTGTTTCTTTCTTTTCTTCTTTTTTTTTTTTTTGTCTGTGTTTTTTGTTTTCTTATTCTTTTGTTTTAATCAAATTTTAGATGTGTAGCTTTTTAGTTGCTTGCTGGTTTTGTATGAGACAGTGAGACTAGTCTTCTTTTACTGTTTGTTTATAATTACAACCCTAGTATTTTGTAAATCTTTAGATGGCAAATTATAAGATGATGATGATTGTTTCTTGATCTCTTTCTAGTCTTTTACGTGTTTTTTGATTGCGTTTGTATGACGATGGGAAATGGAAGAATGGAAGGCTAAAATGGAAACGAATTTTGGTAGTTTTAAGAACTGGTGTATGGCAAAGTTTTTTCAATTTGGTCATTAACGGTGGTGATTTTTCATAACAATTGCTTTTGTGCTCAAATTTTTGGCATTGTTGAGACTATTAAGCATGGTGCAATAATTTACAGCGTAGAGGGTATTATCAATTCCTAGTACATGTCTAATTTTGGATCTTGAAATTTTTTTGTGTGTTTAAATTTGTGTATCTCCTAAATCAAAGAGTGTTCTTTTCAGTTTTCCCTATTAGATTGTTTTTTATTTTCCCTTTCAGATGGGTTTTGTTCGGTTTTAACAAATCATCAAAAAGAAAAACTTGTTTTAACTGACTTGGAGTGAATGACTTGACTGAAGTATTCTGTTTTAGCTTTTGTAAAGTTTTTAACTTCTAAGTTGGAGTGTGTAATTGAAGGATTCTGTTTTTCCTTTGAGAAAAGATTAAACAAAACAAAAAAAAGACAACTGTTTTAAATGACATGGAGTGTGTGTGACTTGACCGAAAGATTCTTTTTTGGCTTTAAAAAAGGAAAGTGGAAGAGAGAGAGACAGAGATACGAGGGATTTTATTCTGGGCTTGGAGAAAGTTTAGAGCACCATGGGGTTTTAGAGTATATCTTAGTACCCTTTTGGTGCTTTTGTCTAGTTGGAAACATTATGGGTTTACAAATGTTTATTAGTTCCATTTTTTATGCGTGTGTGTGTGTGTGTTCTTTTGGGTTTGAAATTCATCGCTGCTAGATGTTGCAGAGTTCAATTTGGATCCTCTTCTTTAAGACTTGAAAGCATACTTCTTCCTGATATATATTTAAAGGCATGAAGACTCAGGAATTAGATTATATAGAGATTTTAATGAGAAGCTGTATGTTAAAGAGAAGACCGACTATATCTGTCATATAGTTTTGTCCTCACGGCCTTTTATGCTATGCACGTACAAAAACCTATATATATATATATATATATATAGGATTTTGCTTCTGTATATCCGTATGAAAGTTTATGTGACAAATACTTGATACAAAAAGTAACTCTTTTTATATGCTTGTAGTTTCACATTGGATTCCTTGAGCTGATTAATTGTAATATAATTATTGCTGCAACTCGTTACTTCCGGTGCTCTTTTGGATATGACTGGGTAAAGCTGTTATATATATATATATATATATATATATTGGAGGGCCTCTTTCATCTTGCATTTTGTACCGGTACGACGACGAAACTTTTATATGTAAAACACTCTCTCTATAAATCAACGTAACTTTGCATATATTCGATACGGGTGAGGAACAGAATTCTATTTTTTGGAGTTATAAAGCCAAGTCGTTCATACCAAGTTGTTTAGTAATCAAGATTGGCAAACTTTATTATTAATTGCATTTGTAGTTAGGCCGAAATACAGTGAAACTCTACTTGGAAGATCTTAAATCATAACCAGTCTATTGAACCAGGAAAAAAAAGAAGCAAGCATATATAGAACTAGCAGAAGATGAAGCCAGCTTGAGCAAGAGATTATGAAAGTGGACCAAAACTTTTACTTTGATTGAGAAGGAAAGATAAATAAAGATTGCACATCAGATAATAGTAATACATTTGATCAATATATAATGACGTCCCATACTTTAAAGTCGTGAACAATTCATCAAAAAAAAAGGAACAAAAAAGAAGACAAATTATATACTAATTGCAGAAGAAGGGGAAGAAAGACAAGTCACTTCTCCAATGAAGTGAGACAGAACAAAATGGACGACAAGGTTCGACAGTCTTCGTTAGATGTTAGAAGGAAGATGCCAAAGGCCAAGAAATCACCTCCTAGATCAGAATAGGGGAAAAATTTTCAAAAAAGACAAGGACGTATCAAAACTAAGAAAAACCAGTTTGAAAATAGGAAAAATAAAAAACTACAAAAAAAAAAAAAAAAAAAACAAAGAAGAATCGAGGGACACAGCAACTTGCTTTCAAGAACATATCAAAAGATGCACTTGGATCGAAACCGGAGAAAATCTAAATCAAATTGGGACAAAATAAACCAAAAACCAGAAAAATGAATTAAGAATTAAGAGCTTCTAATCTTGCAATTCTTAAAAGTATGGAAATTCACCAAATCTTTTGAAAATAATATGGTTAATGTGAATGATTTTTATTATCAACAAGTGTCTTTAATCGAGATCCAACTATTTCGCCTACAGATGGAAGAGTTCAAAAAGGTTGCAAAGCCCAGTTTGTGATTTCATAAGTTCATGAGAGAAAGAGAAACCAAGCACAAACCAAGTGTCGTTTTTTCCCATTTATTAGTTGGGGATAAACTTGTTGTGGGCTCATGGATGTGACTTGTAAAATGTGATGCCCATCTGTTAATCTTGTCCATCAATTCCATCTAAATGACCAAAAATAAATGGATGTACGATTAATCCAGATAAATGGTAGCACAACGCTATCTATATGTGTGTGTATACAGTGAATATTTTTTTCATCCGAAAGACCAGAGGCCAAAAAAATCCTTTTCATCCCATCCCATGATATTATAACCCCGTTATTTACAAGATTATGGTATATTTTTTAAACTAAGTCTTACTATTTTATTAATAATAAGATTGTAACATGATGAGATTGAATAAGATTGCTCGATGCCAAAAGCCAAAAAAATAACTGAAGAGGCTAAGAATCACACATGGCCAGCAACAAAATAGAAAGGACAGATCCACAACTGGCCCAGGCTCAAAGGAGCCACACAAGAGGAACAATATGGGACCCCCAGAGGCCCACAGAAATAGACCATAATATCTGTGCGGCAACATTCCCAGTTACTTTCTCTGTTTTTCACATGCGCAAAAATTTGCACATCATTGTCTTGTTGAAGTAAGATTATCTTCACCAGTGTTACAACCAAACAACCAATCATCACCAACTCTTATAGGGTGTTTGGAATGGTAGTGAGAACTAATGGTGGGAACCACTTTTACTGTAGCATGTGAGAGTTTTATACTGTAGTATATTTTTTTATTGTTACTGTAGCAAATGAGAGCTTTACACTGTTCATAACTGAGATTGTGGTGGGAACTGAGTGGTTCCCACCACTGCCAAACACCCCCTTAATTTTCTTTTAATGTCCCTTTCACTCCGCTGTTTCCACAGAGTCATATTACAATGAGTAACTCCATCACTGAACCATCTCGTTACAGCCTCAACTTCTCTGCGCTATCCCTTCCACGGCCACCCATCTTGCAACTCAAGACCTAACCTGGATCAATCTACACCATAAGACTACTTTTTTCTATAGGAATACACTAAAAGACTACTGACTTTGTAGATGTGCCAATTATTTTTTTTATATACAACTATTATGTACATTTTTTTAGTAAGTGAGGTGAACTGATATAATTCAGTACTTGTATATCATAATAATAGCTACAGTTGCTTGAGGTGAATTTTTCTCGCTTGCCAGCCTCAAATATATTTTTAAGAGAATTATATGCTAAAATATGAAAAAAAAAAACCCTTATAATAGAGTTATGTTTTAAGCTGTTAGATATGTATCTATATTTATTTGATTTGTTCACTTTTTTTTTTTATGTAGGTGAGCATAATTATTATATGATATTGTCACGTCAAACCATCTTAAAAGTAATTTGCAAAAGACTATCCTAAAAGTACCTTGTTAAAAGTTGCATTTGGGGGGTGAGGACGAGGCTTAAAAAGCTATTTAAAACATTGTTTAATTATATAATTATACCTCATAATTTTTATTATTTTTTAGTTTGTTTTTATGTTTTTAGAGACTGTAAAAATATCTTTTAAATTTAAAAAATTTGGTTCAATTTTATCCCTTATAGATTTTTGTAACTGAAAAAGCATGAAGATAAGATAAAAATACTCTCAATAAAACCTAATTTGTTTATGAAATAAATATTTTTTCTTGAGAAAAGTTTTTAAAAATATTTTAAAATTTAAAAAGTCATAAAACTTCAATTTTTTTAAAAAAAATTGATGTCTTGTTTAAAGTTTTTTTGTATTTATAATATATAAAATATTGTTCATAGCTGTTTAAGGATAGTTATATTGTTTTGCCTAACTTTTTCTATTTATAAGGATGAAATTGAAATAAGTTTTTAAAATTTAAACGATACATTTGTAGTTTTTTAAAAGAGAAGGACAAATAAAAAATGGTTAAAATTAAAATATACAATTATGTAATGAACCTTTTGAAACATAAATTTTAATTCTTGATAACACTCTTTAAAAAAATGAAAATTTTCGCCATATAAATTATAAAATTATCTTTTTTATGAAAGATTAAAAAAAAAAAAAAGTCAGAAAAGCATGTTCACTTATCTATACATAAGGTAAATAGCCACATTAGTCCTTCCAACCTTTCATTTTAGTCGCTGAGAGACCAATTTAACTGTTAAACTGTTAATTTTAGGGACCAATTTGTCACTTTTTTGATGACTTTGGGGACCACTTTGTCCCTTTTTTTTGGTCCAAAATTAACTGTTTAACTATTAAATTGGTCCCTCAGCAACTAAAATGAAAAGTCGGGGACTGATAAATCAAAAATAAAATATTAGAAGACCAAATATCTACTTTTGTAAAAGGTTGGAGATTATTGGAGAAATTTACTCTTATTCATATTATGTCATGTATACTTTATGTGACAATATGAATATCATATATATATATATATATATATATATATATATATAATATTTATTCTAAATGTTAAAATAAATATTGCGTATGAATTTTTTAATTAAATAATTATATCAATATTTATAATAATGACCTATTTAATATTGCTTATAAAGGATGCTTTTAAATTATTATAAAAATCTACAACAAGTTACAGCGTTTGATAAGCCTTGTTTTTGCTCAGTGAATTCCAAAAATTACTTCCCAATAGTAAACTTTGAGAAGAATGCTAGGCATTTTTTTCCATAGCAGTTTCTATTATCATTGTTCAAATTTACAAAGAAAGAAAAAAGTTTGATAATACAACATATTTCTTAATCTATTCATTTATTTTTGTCCGTAACAAATTAAAAAACAAATTTTTAAATATTTATTTAATAATTACAAGTTTTTAAGAAATATACTCCACTAAATTTTACTCAAATTAATGTGGCATTCGGTGTATCATTTTAGACCAATTCAAACTATAAAAGCGGTTCAAACTGACATTTGGTGGATAATAATTAAAGCAAGTTCAAACCATAGAGACGGTTTTAAACTAGCCAAAACATCCGGAATCATAACTCCCACCCCCTTTCTATAGTAAAAATGCAATGTTGAGATTGTAAGAGATTATATGTCTTTTGAACGTAGAGATTCAAAAGACACACAACTAAATATGAAAATATACATGTTTTGATATTTCTAGAATTAACGTGTAGCATCGCAGGCTAGATTTTGAGGCCGTAGCATTGGAATAGTGCAAAACAATGCCTAGGCGTCGGGTTGCCCAAGCACTGGTGTTGCTTCATTGCCCTTTAGACACAGTAGCACCCACTCAAACAATCAGCACCAACAATGTACCAACAAACATTGATTTCAATGAGTGTGCCATTTGAATTGTTTCGAACCGATGTATTAGCTAGTTGTGTTAGGATTTTTAATCATATTTTTGTGCCATCATCTATTATAAAAAATATGTATGATTTTATGGTGATATTAATAATTAATTGTTAAATATTTTTGGATCCTTTTTCTTGCGTTTCTTGAATTGTTTTTATTGATGGTAATAAGTTTTGACTTTCAAGAATGGAAAACTACTTGTTTTAGTTGGTATATTTTTTTGGAAAGTTTTGTGAGTAATATTGGGTATTTCTTTAATTTATTTAGATTTGTTTGATTGAGATTTTTCCCATAAAATTTGAAATAAAATCTGAAAAAAAAGAAACTAACAGAGTTGACTTTCTTGTTTGTTTTTAGTTTTTATTTTTTGACTGTAGGAAACATCTATCTATCTACATAGTCAAAGTGCGTAGACATTTATTAAGACAACTTTTGGCACAACAGAGTCAAACTTTCCCAATTTGTTTCAAAGTGAAAATTTGACAACTACGATCCGAATCTGATTCTAATTTCATGGAGATTCGATCCTAGAATTAGGAGAAGGAATTTGGACACTTCTCTGGGGTTAGGCTTTGCCTATTTAAAGGATTACATATTGTGATTAAAGACAGAGCTTCATTGCGAGAGAAAACTCAAGTGAAAAACCTCAGTGTTTTAGACTTTAATACATTGCTCTCATTCTTGTGTTGCCTTAGTGCATTCGTTCCAATCCAGAAGATTCTAGAAGAATTGTTCGTTGGTTGAAGGGTGGGTTGGAGTATGTAAGTTGGACAAAGGGCGAGCAAAGATGGCATAGAGTAGGACAAGGAATCTGAAGGAGGCGAGCCGCAGAAGGAGTGTTGTGGATTCCAAGTTGGTGTAGATTCTAAGCACTCTTTTAATTTCGAACTTTACAATTGTAATTCTGTATGGTAGATCCTTCTTATTTCTGGTGTGAGTAGCACCCATACTTTTTTCACGCTAGAGCTTTTGGCCACACTAAATATCCATATTGTTGTGTTCATCTTTTTAATTTCCACATGTTTAGTTTACACAACATTTATATTTGCTTATTGTTTATATAAGGCACCATTAATGTGCTCTATGCATATAGAACAACATTTTTTCTATTTGTCAGATCTAACAGGTTGTATGTTTTCATACAAACCTGAATGTCTATCGCTAAGAGATATTTCTGTTGTAATGGATATTATGCCTCATGAAAGGATACCTTTACATGAAAAAATACCTTTGTGTGAAATGTTGCATAGATTACATCGGTTATGTCTATTCATGAAGTTGCATCCTTGTCTTTTATTAAATCTCTAAAAATTTATAGGTTTCATATTTTGCTTTGGAACACAATATGTTTGCTAGATATTGTGTTCGAGGTATGTTGTTTCTTAAGGGGTAATTTGCAGTCAAAATCCATTGGCAAATTTTGTAGTATAGGTAAATAAAACCTTTAAGGAAAGTATTCCTATGTGTTTCAAACCCGTTCTTATTTTTAGATTTTCTTAGCCTCTATTTCTTGTTCTACCCACAAATGCTCCAACAAAAACCATTATTATTCTCATTTCCTTCATAAACTATAGTATTTTTAAACATTAGATCTAATTTTTAAATTGATTTGATGTTTTATTCCCGTTTTAAATCTTTCCTTTCTAAACACTAGTGTAAAACCACTACTTAAATTATAAAGTTTAAAACTCACAATTCAAACTATAAAGTTCTAAACTATACCATTCTAAACCCGTGCACCAAACAAATCCATTCCGCGAGATCATGTAATATGGTAGCCCATTATTTTGTAATATCTGCCTTTCAAAGATGGAATTTGGCTAGATTATAGTCCCTTTGTAATGTTGAGTACTTCTTTTAGTTTCTTGCTCTTAATGAATCATTCCAAAGTTTTCCCTTAAGAGCTTGGGGTCTCACTTAAAGCATGTAATAATAGCACCAAAAGGCTTGTTTTCTTGGTTTTAAATAGTTATTGCTTGCGACCGAAGAAATATAGCGTGTTTAGCAACCATGAGTTTAAATTAAAAACTGTAGCATGTAAGAGCTTTGTACTTAACATGTGAGAAATTTATATTGTTTGAGTTTGAACTCATGAGTTCAAACCAAGATTGTCAATTATTAGAAGCTGTATTATTAGGTATTGATCTAAGCTTAAAACGGGCTAAGAGGGTAGCCCATAATCAAAACAAAATTAAGTATCCAAGTATCAATTACTAAATTTAGAGTTTGAGCATGTCAAAATCATCTAGCTAACTCTAAGATTCAAATTGTTAATATTCTTAAAATTTAGAATTATATATTATTGTATAGTCTCAATGGCCCAATGGGCTCAACCCATGCGCTAGTTAAACCCAGTAGAAAGAGGCAATACAACCAACATGAGCGAGGCTATCTAAGGCAAGAGTCAAAGATAAGCATGAATTGAATTTCAAATAAGAAAATATCTAACTTCACAAATTCTAGAGATCATGGTCAACATAGTGAAGGGGAAATATCTATATTTAAATGGGAAATAAGTGATAATTTTTTTATTTTATTATATTATTTATTTAAATTTATTTGGGTTAACTGTAAAAGGCTATAAAAAGGAGATTAAACATACAAATTGATCCTCAAGTCTCTCTTAAGAGCATTAAAGTGTGTATCTATCAGAGAGTAGTAAATTTTTCTCCTCCTTACAATGGACGTAGCTCTTCTAGCATGAATCACTATAATGTTATGTGTTACATTTACTTTTCCATATATATTTTCATTAATTAGTGAGAGAAATCACCGTGGTAAGATCAATTTTCTTGAGAGTACTGTTAGTGAATTTTCACCGTTAATATTGAATGACCTTCTTATTGATAGTCCTTATTGAAATTATAATGAAAAAGAAAACAAAGACCAATATGTAACTTTTAGACTAATATTGATCAATGAAGAATTTATCACTACAATACAAATTAGACTTTTATTTTTTTCAAGTTTGCTAATTTTTAATGTAAAGCTATAATTTGTTACTTAAAGTTCATTGAAAAAGCCAGAAGGAGGGAAATAGCACTTTTAGAAGTCAATAATTAATAGCATAAAGTTTTGAGAATGATAGTAAATAGCATAAATTTACTAAATCATACATAGCACACCTTGAAATTACCTAAAATTCCCTAAAATTAAAAAATCTTATCTAAAAATTCAAAAATTACAAAACCCTAACTCTCATCTCCCTTCCCCTTTTTTTCTCTTTAGCAACGATGGCAAGGCGGCGGCGATGAGTCTATGGCAAGATGGTGACAGAGACTTCATCGCGAGGCGGCGGCTTTATCTTTTCCTCTATTGACCCCTCTGTCTCCATGCACAATTGCTGGTGTCGTGTGACATGCATGGCCCCAGAGATCCATGCGAAGGTTGCATTGTTGTCGTCGTCATTAGATGGGGTATAGCTCATGAAGTTTGTTGTCATTGTCAGACGATGTATCGTTTGCAAAAGTTCTCGTCGTCATAGCTCATGAGGCCAAAAACATCATTGAGTTTTGTCAACTCGTCAGTGAGGTTATGCAGATCACTAATTTTTTAGCACGATTGAATGGGCAATGTGCTATGACACGGGACAATGAGTGACATCATGGTCACCAATGGGAGAGGATTTCAAAGTCAGGTTTAAAAATGGAATATAATAAATAAAAATAAATATGATTTTTAAGACGTGTTATTTATTTCTATTGTTTAAAATTATGTTATTTACTTACTTAAGTTTGTAAAATTTGCTATGTACTATAAATTTGTTGGAAAAATAGTACACAACAGAATTTTAAAAAATTTTACATCAGAGTATTTTCGAAAACACAAGTTTGACATGCTATATGCATAAATTAACAAGATCTTACTAACTTCTGTGTGCCGAAAAGCTCTCGCAATCTGTGAAGAGAAGTAACGCTCCAGAAGAGCCTCAACCAACCGGTCTTCTTTGCTATTCTCTATCCACGATCGGAGTGAGTGTGGGCTCATATGTACAACTCTTCCACTAGGTGACTTTCCTTCAACCAATCGAGAGAACCCAAAGTTAATGGTCATGATTTGTGAACAAAAGCTCTCGGGAAGTTTTCAGATTCTCACCAGCAGAGTATCACTCTTAATCCCTTAATTGATCTCAATAACTTATGTGACTTACTCCCTATTTATAGAGGTTGGGTCTAGGGTCAGTCCTTATCAGATTAGGTCTCAAAAATTTGGATCAAAATCAAACTCGGATCAATATATGATTAGATCCACGTAAAAATGCGTGATCTTATCATTCGCTCATCGACAGGCCGATCAGGATGATCGGCAGGCCGAACACGTGGATCGGCAGGGCAAACTACAAAATAAAAATCTCAGCAAATCTTTTATTTCTCACCCGAGATTCTATAGGATAAAGTCTCAATTTTAATTCAAATAACCTAACAGAGAAGTTATCTGATCAAAACAACTTTATCTAGATAATCTCTAAGAAAATAAATGATTTCCCAATAATTCTACAAGTTTATCTTGATATAATTTATCCAAAAATTAAATCAACCGATAAATAGACAAGAATTATCCAATCCCAATAATTCAACAAGTTTATCTTGAATTAATTTTATCACAAAATTAATTCAACCGATAAACAGACATGAATTATTTGATTCTTTCAAATTTTAACCAATTTGATAAATTTGACATAAGTCACCAATTATTAGAAAAGCACGCCGTATCGTTACAGGATGTTGTGAGCTAGCAAAGGGGACCAAATGGACCTATATAGTTCAAGTTCTCGATAATTATGAAACCCAATATCCCAGATATACAATTCATATTTTCAACTCCAATGCTACTCCACTAAAAGCTTGGAGCTATACTCTCAAACTACATAGAATTACAAAGCCCATATAGCCAAGTCTCCATGACATATCATAGTGTATCGTATCCCCGTATGATAATTCATAATCGGCTTAAAGATAAGTTCTGTCTTACTTTTTCGATTATTTTTATCTTACGTTTTATTATCTCACCATAGAAAAACTTACCATCCAAAGATAGTATACCATTTGGTTATACCTATGTATCCAAACAGTTGAGCGCACCAGTTTTTCAATTACAGGATAACGCATATAAGAGGATATCACTACTCCTAAAGAGGAGTTATGGATTCTATATCTATGAATAACAAGTCTACGCTATCAAGAGTCATGCCTCCAACGTACCAGCATGCATACCACTATTAAGACGTGGGTGTCACCCTTTGGTACATCAAAAGATATAAGTCAAGACAACGGGCCCACTATTCGTCTCAGGATTAAGATACCATACAAATGACTGTCTAACGTGAATCGATTTGCTAAGACAGAATTATTAATCCAAATCTATTCACTTTATGTCCCGATCCAACACATCGTCACCTATGACAACGTGTCAATGTTTATATTCATGGAGTCCACCTCTGATGGCCAAGACAAACCATTTTCCAATTGGGATATAGACAACATAATAATCTTTACATGAATAAAGCACCCAACTTTATTCTCTTGATTGCGGATCTTATGTTTTAGATCATCACCTTAAGAATCGTGTCTTCCATATAATCTGTCCATCATATGCCCAATTCTAAAGGTTTAGACCGATAGTCTCAAACTGTTGTTTGCTTAACATAAATTCAACAAATATGAACGTAAAGAGGACAAGATTTGGTATATAAACAATAAATAAATTCTTTATTGATAAAAATGTCTCCAAAAACTTATTACATTTTTACTCCTTAGGGCATACATGTCTAACAATCTCCCACTTACACTAAGTGAGTAAATATGACAAATCTCGCATCCCTATAGCTTCCACATGCCTTTCGAAGACTCTTTCAGTAAGTGTCTTCATAAATGGATCAGTTAAATTGTCCTCTGACGTGATCTTGCACACCGTGACATGCCTACCCTCAACGAAGTCCGTTATCACATGATACTTTCGATCAATATGTTTACTCTTCTTGTAAAATCTTGGTTCCTTAGCATTAGCTACCACCGTACTGTTATCACAGTACAGTGATACCGCTTTATCCATACCAGGAATACCTCAAGATCCCTAAGCAACTTGCAGAGCCATACTGCTTCTTTCGAAGCATCCCTAGCTGCCACATACTCGGCCTCCATCGTTGAATCCAAAGTGCAATCTTGCTTGGCACTTCTCCAACTGGTGTCACTGTCGCCTAGAGTAAACACAAAACCCGAAGTCGATTTCCTAGAATCCAGACAGGATTGAAAATCCGAGTCAGTATATCCTAGAGGAATCAAGTCTTCACCCAAAGATACAAGCATATACCCTCGATTCTTTCTCAAGTACTTAAAAATATGCTTTACCGCAACCCAATGGTTCGGTCCTGGATCCGCCTAAAATCGACTTACAATCCCAACCGCATAACTAATCTCCAGTCGTGTGCAAAGCATGGCATACATGAGACTACCCACTGCCGAAGCATAAGGCACTTTCTTCATGTATTCTCTTTCTTCATAAGACTTTAGAGAGTCTTTCTTAGAAAGAGTAATTCTAGACCTAGATGGTTGCCCACCTTTCTTGAAATCCTGCATCGCAAACCTTCTGTGAATTTTATCTATGTAGCCGGCCTAGGACAAAGCTATCATTTTGTCCTTCCTATCTTGAAAGATCTGGATACCGAAAACAAAATTAGCCTCACCCAAGTCCTTCATGTCAAACTGCTTAGTCAACCATAATTTAACCAATGACAATGCCCCAATGTCATTGCCAATTAGCAGAATGTCATCTACATAGAACAGTAGAAAAACCACATTTCCATCCTTAATGTGTTTGTAAACACATGGCTCATCCACATTTTGTGAGAACCCATAAGTTTTGATCACCTAATCAAATCTTATATTCTAAGAACGAGAAGCCTACTTAAGTCCATAAATACACTTCAGCAGCTTACAAACCTTACCCTCTTGACCCGTGACCTTGAACCCGTCTAATTGTTTCATATAAATGGACTCATCAAGATAGCCATTTAGAAAAGTCGTCTTGACATCCATCTGTCAAATCTCATAGTCGAGAGCGGCAGCTATGGACAAGAGAATCCGGATGGACTTAAGCATGGCTATAGATGAAAAGGTTTCCTCATAATCAATTCCTTCCTTTTATGTGAAACCCTTAGCTACCAGTTTAGCCTTAAAGGTTTCGACCTTTCCATCCACTCCTCTTTTTCTCTAGTAGATCCACTTACACCCAATGGGTTTTACCCCTTTAGGAAGATCCACAAGCTCCTAGACCTTATTAGTCTCCATAGACTTCATCTCAATGTTCATGGCCTCTGTTCAGAGTTTTGAATCAACATCCTCTATAGCTTCTGTGTAGGTATAAGGATCCCTGTCATGTTCATCCGGTTCAGCCAAGAAGACCTCCCAATTGAACATATACCTCTCAGGTTGACTCTCGGTCCTCTCACTACGTCGAAGTTCCCTAGGTTGTTGTTCAGGTTTGTTTGGTTTTTCTACACTGATCGAAACGGTTTCATTCGGAACCTCCAGAGTGATTGGATCACTCCTTAACTCCTCAAGCACCAATTTGCTTCGAGGTTTAAAGTCGTTCATGTAACTCTCCTCAAGGAAAGTTGCATCAGTTGAAACCACGACTTTATTTTCCTTTGGGTTATAAAAATTATCCCCTTTAGTCCCTTTTGGATATCCTACAAACATGCAAACTTTTGAATGTGTTTCCAACTTATTCGGATCCTTAAACAGGACATGAGCCAGACATCCCCATATGGAATATGGTTTAAGGATGTCTTCCTACCCGTCCACAACTCGTGAGGAGTTTTAGGGATCGATTTTGAAGGCATATTGTTCAAAAGATAACATGCAGTTTGTAGTGCATATCCCCAAAAAGATGAAGGCAATGATGAATAACTCATCATAGACATGACCATGTCCAACAAAGTCCTATTCCTTCTCTCTGCTACGACATTCTGCTGTGAAGTACCCGGCGTAGTCAAATGGAATAAAATCCCATTCTCTAATAAGTGTCCCAAGAACTCATCAAAAAGGTATTCTCTACCTCGATCAGATCGAAGTGCCTTTATGGGTCTACCCAATTGCTTTTCCACTTCAGCCCGAAACTCCTTGAACTTATCAAAAGTTTTGCTTTTGTGGTGCATCAGGTACACATGCCCATACCTTGAGTAATCGTCAATGACAGTGACGAAGTACTCATACCCTCCTCTTGCCTGAATGTTCATTGGTCCGCAAACATCACTATGCACAAGTTCTAGAATTCCTTCGGCTCTATTGCCCTTAGATCTGTATGGTCTTTTGGTCATTTTACCCTCAAAACAAGATTCACATTAAGGTATAGATTCCACCTTTAAGTGACTTAAAGGTCCATCCCTTACCAACCTTTGAATCCTATTTAGGTTAATATGACCAAGGCGCAAATGCCAAATATAAGTCTTATTAGAGTGAGAAGTTTTAAGTCTTTTAGAGTTATTATTATTCATCTCAGCATTAAGCAATAAGTCCATCTTAGGTTTGATAAAATATAAATTATTTTGCATCCATCTAGAACAAATAAAAGATTTATTTTTACAAATCACCACTTTATCATTAAAAGAAACCAAATAGGAGTCTTTAAATAAACAAGCTACAGAAATTAAATTCCTTTTAAATTTAGGAACATAAAAACAATTTTGCAAAAATAAATTCCTATAATTATCAAAATAAAGATGGACATCTCCCACTGCTTCCGTTGAGACCAAGGATCCATCGCCCATCCGAAGCGTGAAGTCTTCATGCAGTAAACTTCTCGTTTCTTTAAACCCCTACAGAGAAACACAAACATGATTGTTGCATCAGAATTTATGACCCAAATGTCATTGGATTCATCAACCAAACAAGTTTCTAAATATAGAAGATCACACCTACTTCCTTTGGAAAGGAAGTCTTTGCAATGCTTCTTGATATGCCCAACCTTCCCACAAAAGAAACACTTACGCTTCTTCGAGTTCTTCTTCTTCTTCTTCTTGCTCTTGGTGTTAGCAGGAATAGAAGACTTCCCGTTTTTTGCCCGTTGCTTCTTTCCATTCCTAGATTTAGGATTGGAACCAGAAGCAGCTATCATGTTGGCCTCTCCACCTGCAGGAGACTCCCTGATCAGCAGTTTGAACTCCTGTAACTGTTTCATTAATTCCGTCAAGGTCATATTCTGCCTATTGCTTAAATTAAATGTAGCTCTAAATGGAATAAATTCCTTTGACAGAGTCTCAAAGACCATAGTCATCTGAGTTTCAGCATCGATGTCGGCTCCATTGGTTTGAGCCTTAGCGAGATAGCCCATGACCAACATCATGTGCTCCTTTCAGATGTCCTAGGTCTCTGCTTACAGTTTAAGAGTTTTTGAAGTGCCCCTTGCCGCTTTGTTATGGCCTGGCCTCCAAACATATCCTCAAGATTATCCAAGATCTGCTTTGTAATCTCATATTCCTGATGTTGAGCCTGCAGCACGTTATTCATGCTAGCCATAACATAGCAGCGAGCCTAATCATTAGCATCTTTCTAGCAATCATACGCTTGAAATTGCTCATTAGTTGAGTCTCCCATAGGCTCGGGATGACAAAGGGTTGTCAGTACATATTTTAGTTTCTCAAAGGAAAGGACGATATCTGGGTTCCGTTTTCAATCATTATAACTCTCTCTAGTTAATAGGTTTTTGTCAAGTATCGATAATAAAGCATTTTTAGACATTTTTAATCTATAATAAAGAATCATATACCAAACATAAGCAAACATATAATAATAATGTAGTAAGATAACACAATCATGTAAAAAAATACAAATGTATTTATGTGTCAAAACCTTGAAAATATCACAACCTTACAACAATAATTCCCAACTCAAAATTCAATAAGGTCCTAAGGAAGTCATGCCACATTCAATTAGGAACACAGATCCCCTCCTGATTAATATATGCCATCCAGGACCCATATGATCCAAAATACAAATCATATTAGTAAGATAACACAATCATGTAAAAAAATACAAATGTATTTATGTGTCAAAACCTTGAAAATATCACAACCTTACAACAATAATTCCCAACTCAAAATTCAACAAGGTCCTAAGGAAGTCATGCCAAATTCAATTAGGAACACGGATCTCCTCCTGATTAATATATGTCATCCAGGACCCGTATGATCCAGCATATATTAATAATCGTTTCTTTAGCCATTAATTTTATTAACAGAGCTCTTAGGGGAGGTTAATAATAAAATTAACGTGAGTGTATAACCATCGTTTTAATATTTTATCCATGATTTATAATCATCACTTAAGGGTGTGCAATCATAAATCATGCTAAAATACCTTATCCTTTTAGAGATTCAATCTAGTACATGATAGAAATCTCTTTCTAGGGGTCAGGACCACCATATTCTGCCTATGGACCAACGATGGAGGCCTTAGGTTCTCTCTTCGAAAACCTTCTCTTACTCAATCTTTTGAAATCGAGGTTTTATTTTAAGAATATGCATGAATAATTTTAATATGAGTGGCACTCCCTATTCTATATGACATGTTATTAATATACATGAAAAATCATATTATAATGCAGACAAGCAAAGTAATCAAGCAAAGCTACAAGCAAAATAATAAATAACTGCAATATTATGGCTCCACCCTAGAGAATAGAAAACTAAGATTACAAGAGAATAATCGAGACATATATTATCGATTCTTCATCCTTGAATCCTCAAGCTGTATCCTTTTTCATGTAATGTCCATCTTCAAGTCTTCAATCCCGTATGAATCAAATACTTCATATTTCCAGTCATAGACAAATTTAATGTTTCACAGAATTGTCCCAAAAACAAAATTAAAACTACATTGAAAATTGCACATTTTTTGGAAAAATTTCCAACTCTCGGTCGGTAGGCCGATCTAGGTGATTGGCTTGCCGGTCATGCTCCATCGGCCTGCCGACTCATGAAAGTTTAGCCTGCCGTCAGAGCCACCTGATTTTTGCCCCACTAATGACCTGCGGAACCTCAAGTTCGGGCTGCGATCTGTGACCATCGGCCTGTCGAACTGTGAGGTTCGGCATGCAGACCCAACAGAAATCTCCCATTCCAGAAAATACAATTTTTAATGCAATTCATCAATTTTATTTTCAACAATTCAAAATCATAAAATTAGAGACTCAGGAAATACCTGGAAGCGCCATCATCAATCTTCTAGATCCGCCTTCTAGATTTGTCTTCTCTGAATAATTATTTAATTACAAAATTTATACAAATTTAAAATTAAACAATAATTCCTAGACAGAGATGATAGTCTGTCATCTAATTACATAAAAAACCTAGATACACATTCTAACCTCTAAGAAACCATAACCGGTATAAATTAATTAATTAATAATTAATTAAATAACCATTTAATCAACCATAATTAATTAATAAACATTCACCATATAATTCATGACAACATATATAATATATAGAAACCTAGAGTGTCAACTCTCTATAAAATTAAATTCAAGCATATGAGAGATTAAGACCACAAAATTTATACATATAGCACGATCACAAACTCGTAAATTTATGTAAAAACCATGTCTCTAATACCAATTGTTGGAAAAATAGTACGCAGTAGAATTTTAAAAAATTTAACATCAGAGTATTTGCCAAAACACAAGTTTGCATGCTATATACATAAATTAACCAGATCTTACTAACCTCTGTGTGCCGAAAAGCTCCCACAATCTGTGAAGAGAAGTAATGTTCTAGAAGAGCCTCAACCAACTGGTCTTCTTTGCTATTCTCTATCCACGACCGGAGTGAGTGTGGGCTTACACGTACAGTTCTTCCACTAGGTGACCCTCCTTCTAACCAATCAAGAGAACCCAAAGCTAGTGTTCATGACTTGTGAACAAAAGCTCTCAGGGAGTTTTTAGATTCTCACCAGCATAGTATCACTCTTAATCTCTCAATTGATCTCAATAACTTATGTGCCTTACTCCCTATTTATGGAGTTTGGGTCTAGGGTCAGTCCTTATCAGATTAGGTCTCAAAAATTTGGATCAGAATCAAATTTGGATCAATATCTGATAAGATCCGTGTAAAAACACATGATCTTATCCTTCTCTCCTCGACAGGCCGATCAGGATGATCGGTAGGCTGAACAGCCCCATCGTCAAGCCAAACACGTGGATCGGCAGACCGAATTGTCGAATAAAAATCTTAGCGTATCTTTTATTTTCCACCCGAGATTCTATAGGATAAAAACTCAGTTTTAATTCGAATAACCCAACAGAGAAGTTATTTGATCAAAATAACTTTATCTAGATAATCTCTAAGAAAATAAAGGAATTTCCAATAATTCTACAAGTTTATCTTGATCTAATTTATCCAAAAATTAAATCAACCGATAAACAGAGAAGAATTATTCGATCCCAATAATTCAATAAGTTTATCTTGAACTAATTTTATCACAAAATTAATTCAACCAATAAACAGACATGAATTATTTGATTCTTCCAAATTTTAACCAATCTGATAAATCTGACATAAGTCACCAATTATTAGAAAAGCACGCTGTATCGTTACAGGATGTTGTGAGCTAGCAAAGGGGACCAAATGGACCTATATAGTTCAAGCTCTCGGTAATTATGAAACGCAATATCCTAGATATACATTTCATAAGTATCAACTCCAATGCTACTTTAATAAAAGCTTGGAGCTGCACTCTCGAACTACATAGAATTACGAAGCCCGTATAGCCAAGTCTTCATGACATATCATAGTGTATCGTATCCCTATATGATAATCCATAGTCGGCTTAAGGATAAGTTATGTCTTACCTTTCCGATTATTTTTATCTTACGTTCCATTATCTCACCATCGAAAAACTTACCATCCAAAGATAATATACCATTCGGTTACACCTATGTATCCAAACTGTTGGGCGCTCCAGTTTTTCAATTACAGGATAATGCATATAAGAGGATATCACTACTTCTAAAGAGGAGCTATGGATTCTATATCTATGAATAACAAGTCTACGCTATCAAAAGTCATGCCTCCAACGTATCGATATGCATACCACTTTTAAGATATGGGTGTCACCCTTTGATATATCAAAAGACACAAGTCAAGACAACGAGCCCACTATTCATCTCATGATTAAGATACAATACAAATGATTGTCTAAAGTGAATCGATTTACCAAGACAGAATTATTAATCCAAATCTATTCACTTTATGTCCTGATACAATACATCGTCACCTATGACAACATGCCAATGTTTCTATTCACGGAGTCCACCTCCGATGGCCAAGACAAACCATCTCTCAATTGGGATATAGACAACATAATAATCTTTAAATGAATAAAGCGCCCAACTTTATTCCCTCGATTGCGGATCTTATGTTTTAGACCATCATCTTAAGAATCGTGTTTTTCGCATAATTTGTCCATCATATGCCCAATTCTTAAGGTTTAGAACGTCAGTCTCAGACTATTGTTTGCTTAACATACATTCAACAAATATGAATGTAAAAAGGACAAGATTTAGTATATAAACAATAAATAAATTCTTTATTGATAAAAATGTCTCCAAAAACTTATTACATTTTTACTCCTTAGGGCATACATGTCTAAAAAAATTCTCAAGTTGTAATCTTTTTTTTGAACTTGCCGGTGGGGGAATATGAACTCTTCACCTTATGAGGAAGTCTGGTATGATTTTACGCTAGACTATGCATGTAACCACTTCTCAAGTTATAATCTTAGGAACAAAGTAATGTAAAATATATTTTTAGATCATCTTCAATGCAAATGCCAATGCCAATATTGTATTTGTCATTAAAAAGTGTAAAAATAACATATTCGATGTGTTATTTTATTTTGCGCTTCAATGCATAATGCTATTTAAAACATCATTTTTGCCTTTTGTTATAAGTATTAAACCTTAAAATTTGTAAAAGTAAATTTTTAATATTAAAATACTTAAAAAAATAAAAACATTGTAATTATTAAAGCAAGAAACTCAATCTATCAACCAATAGGAATTAAATATCAAATTTGCTATATGTTAAACTTGGTGGCAAATTTACCACCAATTTACCACCAAGTTTAGCATATATAGCAAATTTAGCATTAAAAATAACATTACATTAAAGAGTATTTTTTACACTCAAATGCTAAATTTGTCATTGGCATATCAATTTAGCATTATCTTGAAAATACTATCTAAATAATAAATAATCATTCAGTTACTAATGAAATATAGTTACACCAATCAATTAGACATAAGACAAATAATAATGTATTTGTACAATGTATATGTGTATTCTAGAATTTATTGCTAACCAAAAATTTTAAAATTGAAAATATTTATTAAAAATATACTTTTGAACTCATTAAATATACTTTTTCAATCCCCTTATTACTTTTTGAACCTAAAATTTCATTTTCTAATATAGCCAAACACAGTTTGAAATTTTATTTCTTTTTCAAGCCTAAAATAAACTTTATCCAAATGCTAGTTTAGAATGCAAGTTCAAACTACACTTTTCAAATTACAAAATTTCTAATTACTACATTTTGAACTAAAACTACGACAAACTTGTGATTAAACAAACAAACTTTAGATGATAGTTTCACAAAACCTGTCATCTAAAGTCCTTAAAAAATGTAGCATGAACAAAATATACGAAACCATCGTAGAAACGCAAGATTTCATGAAGATTTTCAAAAACTGCCATCCAATCTTAGTGTAGATAACTTTTCCATGACTGTGTTTCATAAAATCCGTCATAGAATCTTTCATCTCTTTTGTAATGACTTTAAAAGATCACCTCTTTTACTATTTAAAAAGGCATCATCTCTCTCCAAAATTTTAAATGGCCGCCAATCCCTCCCTTTTGCTCCCTAAAATTTTAAAAGGATCTATTCTCTTCTTTCTCCATCCATTTCAAATCCTACCCTCGCCCAACTCCCCCTCCTTCTCCATCTTTCCTTTCCATCGCAACATCCACCTTGCCCACCATCACGAACACGCCTCACTCTTTTTTTTGTTGTGCACTTGTTGGACATCACTCCTTTGCTCGTTGTCGCTCTCATCATCATAAAATAAAGGTACGATCTTTCCCAAAACATCTAATTTGACTAAAATTCAAACAGTATTCATTTTTGACAAATGATACTACTTTTTCAAGTGGAAAAGGCCTTCTGAACAAACCATCAGGGCATAATCCTAGAGCCCCCTAAGATTTTATGCAAATTTCATCGTTTCGGAGCTCAAATAGCCACTTTTTCAATCTACCATAATATTTAGGGATTATTTTATAGTTTCAAAAGTTTTGGGACTTGTTTACAAATTCTCTATACTTTGATGTTAGGATTTAGACATTTTCTTAGTTTTCCTTTCAATATCTCATATTGTAGTTTTGGATATCTAAGTAAATAGACTCCAACATAATTGGAAGTTCTATTATTTTTTATTTTTCAATTTTGTTTGAATTTTAGTTTGTTCAAAGTGTTTAAGTGTAAATACTTGATTTTATTATCTGGGCCTTATAGTCGCCATATAACACAAGGGATTGGCCACTCGAGGGAAAACTAAAATTTTTGTAATTTTTTTAAACAAAAGAGCTTTCTACGACAGTTTTTGGTGAAAACCAATATGTTATCCTACCTTTCCACAGCAATCTCCATCTGAAACCGTCATCAGCTGAGAAGCCAGACTTTTTTTTATCACTGGGGGCACTATGCTAAAGAGCACTAATAGATTTTATTGCATACAGGCGTACATGTTTTAATTATCAAACAGGGGCACAATATTATATTTCAAAGTTTTAGTGGGGGCATAACTATAAATTTTCGTAAAACAAGGATATAAATAAAATTTTTTGGAAAAAATTTAGGGTAAAAAAATTAAACTTCAAAATTGAGTGGAGGCACACTCAACAATATGTGGCTCCGCCATAGACCACTGTGGTATCCAGCTTTCCACGATGATTTTCACCAAAAAAACGTTGTGGAAACTTGTCGGGCCACAAAAAACAATCACCCATATTCTATATTTCCACGACGGTTATAAAACCATTGTGAAAAGATATACGACCTTTGATTTCACAATGGTTAACTTTCCATAATAGTTTTTAATCGTCATGAAATCCATCATCTCTAATGGAGCTGCCTTGTACATGCCCTAATTGCGTAGTAATTTTCTAAAACCAAAACCACAAACGAAACCAACCTATTAGTGGTCATTTTAAGCTTAGTTTGGATTGATTTAGATTAATCTTGACTTAATGGATTTGGTGAACGCTACTAAACCTGGCCTTGTCCAAGACCTGAGACACTGCATACAATTTTTCTAACTCGCTTTTGGAATTTTTCTTGAAGATGGGTCTAAGATCAGAATGGAAGAAGCTTTTCTAGCGTGCCTTTTCCTCTCGAAAGATGAGAGTCAGGGATTGGCAGAGGGTCTTATACTAGGAATGTCTGTCTATATGCAATAATAATTATTATGCACTTTTAGTGTTGGAGCTAAAGCTATCAAATTCTACGTGAGATATGATACCATTAACTCGTAAAAGCGGAATTTCTCTGCAAATTTCCCGTTTATTCATGGGCCCTTCTATGATATCGAGAGTATTCTAATTCATATGAGCTGTGAGATGTATTACTCCCGCTTTAGTATTAAAAGAAAAGTAAATCCATAAAAAAAAAATCCAAATTTTGGTCACATACTTACGCACTTAATTACTTTAGCTAGCATCAAGTAAACATAATTTACATCATCAATATTGAAACCTTTAAAATAGGCAAAGCCTAACGTCGGTCTATTTACAATTCTAATATTTAAATTTGCAAGCTATTGAATTCTCAACACCAATATCAGAAATATAAGTAGAAAAATGATTTTTGTGCACAGTTGATGAATTCGGTGGCCACTAAATTCTACATGAAATTCTGCATGAAATGACACCATTTATTCATGAAGGTGGGCTTCCTGTGAAAACTTTTAATTATTTAATACTCAAGTAAATGTGATGTTCTATCACTTTAATGTCATCGCAATCTCGTTCTTTAAAGTTTAAACCATGCAACAAAATTCCATTTGGTTCTTATTTGACTTTGCTTTTTCTCTGATGGTTAATCTGGCTAATTGATTGAATGGCATTGACAAAA
Source organism: Artocarpus heterophyllus (assembly GCA_025403435.1). Classification (NCBI taxonomy): domain Eukaryota; kingdom Viridiplantae; phylum Streptophyta; class Magnoliopsida; order Rosales; family Moraceae; genus Artocarpus; species Artocarpus heterophyllus. The sequence continues at coordinate 14,780,648 of CM046335.1, forward strand.
GCTTGAATTCAATCATGTTAATTAAAAGGACAATCATATTAAATGCATTAGCATTTCAAAAGTAATTAAACAAGATTATAAATTAGTTTTTGGTTCTATACGACTTTTAATCAATTCATTAAGCAAATCGTAAAGTAAACAAAAATTTCCTCTCTTTTTTCCCCTTTGGTTGACAAAGGACATTTGTGCCTGCATATGTATGCTTTCTTTTTCAGTAAGAAACTATAGATATGCTAGCAAGTATAGAATCAAAGATATTTCGCTTGACTACCCAAAAAAAAGTAACATCAACATATGACCTTATTATGATTCATCAAAAAAAAGATATGATCATATGATCTTGTCACTCCGTTTTCGTTTCAGGGAAATAAACAGTGCTAAAACTGTCGACAAAGCTCTTTTTTTTTTTTTTTTTTGGATCTTTGCAAGAAGCAAATTATGTGGAACTTACAATTGCTTCTCCATTATTTTTTCTCTCGTTCAACTTTGCAATTATTGCCTGCTAGACAAGATGGTACCCTTGCACACGTGTCACGTGCCCGTTAAGCCTAAAAAATTTACTTGGGGGTAAAATATAAATTTTCCACGTCGTACGTCCTTTTCTATTAATGCTGCTGAGCATGTGGTCTGAGATTCTACGCATGTGGACAAATTGTGTAGCCTTAAGTTAAGGTCTTTGTCGCCAAGCAGAAAGGCCACGCCCCCATTAAGAAGATAAACAATATTGTTCACAACTTCAAGGTCCTTTTCCCTTGCAAGGACGAATATTAGTAAAAGTTGTCAGATGACTTGCTATGGTGGTGTCCTAGCTTTTATGTGAAGAGTCACCAATAGTGCGTTTGGCCAGAGATAAAAATTATTGATGGAAATATTTTTATTATAATATATAAAAATTTTATATTATAATAATTTTTTTATTATAATATATAAAATTTTTATATTATTTATAATTAGATTTGTGGTTTATATTATTTTTAACCAAACACTCTCCAAGATGACAACGGTTAAGCAACTTAAATGGTTTCATTTATGTTAATTTGATGTAGAATTTTAATTTTAGAGGCTAGAATGAAACTAATCATCAATGTTACTTGTGATATATATTCAGTTTAATCTCAAATTTAATTTTCTTTAAACTTTTTATTATTTTTTTTCATAAATTTGAGAGGGGATTTTGATATGGATAAGGATTCTAACTGCGTTAGGATGCCATAAAGATTTTGATAATTAGCTATTTTCTCATATGTATTATTCATATATAAATAATTATCATGAGAATGTTATTGAACGATTATCATGACCAAAACAAAATAAGGGAACTTTCGCAATATGATTTTTTTTATACAATGTCTTTAGAAGTCCGACTGTATCAAAATTATGTATCGTACTAGTCGAAAACACCACGTTTGTATTTAGTTTGTTGACTTTTTAAAAAAAATATATGTGAAGAATTTTTAAAAATTATATTTATTTATCTTCATGTATTTTTTTATTGAGGGTTTACAGTATTGTAAAAAAAAAAAGTATTTGAGCATAGTAGATTTGAAGAAAAATTACTAAGACAAAATTAGAAGCTAGGTATTTTAGTAATACATTCCAGAAGAAAAAAAAAAAGGTACTTGAAAGGGGGAGAGGAAAGAAAATAAGAAAGAAGGATATAGAAAGAAAAAAAAAATAGAAGAGGAAGGACTAAAAACTAAAAAGAACAAACGAGAGACTAAAAAAAACCACTTTCAACCAAAACAAATCGTTTTGGTTCAAAAGTGGACGCTAACTCATGATTGAGCATTCTATATATTGTTAGATAATCAACCATTCTTTTTTATTTTTTAATAGATTGTGAGAGAGATTAACTTATATAAAATCAAGCATCAATATAAATACACAATAGGGTCTATAAGGGCTTATTTAGGATAGGTTTTACATTCACTTTTAAGGAGTATGAAGCGAATTATAAATCAAGGTTTTTTAATTATTGTTTGAATAATACATGAAAATAGAGCCTTTCGAGTTGAGAAACGCTTTTAATCATATTTAGTTTAAAAAGTCAAAACTCTTATTTTGATGGAATCTTTGTCTGTTTGATAAAGTTGATACTTTTCAGTTAGAAATAGTGTAAAGCTCTCACATACTACAGTAAAAAGGAAAAAGTTACTACAGTGTAAAGCTCTCACATATTACAGTGTTTACAGTTCTAACCAATGGTCTTAATCACCATGCCAAACACCTCATTAAATGTAAAGACATAATAGATATAAAATTTTAAATTTGTTATTCATATTAAAAGGATAAATAAAAAAATTCATTACCTTTTATAAATATTTATTTTATAAATTCTAAAGATCAGTTTTTTTGTTTTAAAAAAGCTTTTAAGAGTTAAACTATCCAAACAATTTTAAAATTTTTTGGATTATAAAAGTTAAACTATCCAAACAATTTTAAAATTTTATGGATTAAATGACATGTCTTGGGAATTTTTTTTAAGCCAATCTAAACAGGCGCTAAGAACACATTCTTTTATTGTTGGCAATTTACTTTCTCATTAAAACAGAGCAAAGGCGATACGCATACAGAATTTAGCAAATCTATATATAAAATAATGTTATAAATATCAACTCTAATCCTAACATATGTACAAACTTATAATATCTACACATAAGTTAAACTTTCTCATTCTTCCATACTTCTTTTATGGGTAGATACTTTATTAATTGAAGTGAAAATCTTTTATAAACCTACTTATAAAAGAATAACAACTCGTACAAAAGTTAGAATTGAATTTGGTGTCTCTAGTGCTTTTAATATATGTACATGTATATGTTTTAACTACAATTTTGTTAGGTTGAACTTAGTGTCGTTTAACATATATAGAAGTGACAACTATAAACATGACATTTGTGAAACATATTATTTACTTTAAAATACGTAATTTCTCAATTTTATATGTTACATAATATTCCACTGATAAGACTTTAAACTAGCATATAATATAAAATATTTATTTATCGGACTGACATATATGCTTAATTTTACATGTTATCATGAATATTATTATACTCTACTTTTAAATTATAGTATTATACTATTCTTTTTTTGTATTTCTTTCTTCCAATTAATTATTTATTTCTTTTGAATTTTTTTTTTTGATAGAATGAATGTGAGGCTTTACTTCAAAAGCACAATTGATGATGATTTGAAAAAATAAATAAGCACTCAATTCATGATTAAGTTCATGAACTTATTATTCCTTAGGGAATCAATGGTGCTAAAGGATTAAGAAGTAAATAGAAAAGTTAACGGATTTTACCCAGCTTTAATTATGAATTATTTATGAAGGACCAATTTATATGTAATGGCTATATCAAATAGACAACCCTAAAATATGAGTAATTATATATATAATTTTAAGAGTACAATTCTAAGTTTTTAGTGAAATAGCATTGAATTAATAAAAGAGTAATATATTAATTAAAGAGTTAAATTAATATATGTTTTATTGGAGCTTAAAATTATGAGTCCATTAGTCCCCCGCTATCCTTGTAAATATTGTTTGGACAAGGTGAAATTATCCGTTTAATTAATTAATTTAGAATTATGGAATTCTATATTTGATATCATTCAAAATAAATTAATTATAAATTAATTTATAACTATTAAATAATAAGATAATTTGATAACAGACAATAATTAATTTTAGAAGACACATAGTGGGAGCGTCTCACTGTATCTAGAGCTTTCGGCAAAAAGGAAATGTTCTCTATGCACTCCAAAGCTTGTTTACTAAATTTCTATATTAGGAAATTTCTAATTTTGGATAAATATGATTTAATTTAAAATTGAAAAGTAAAATTTGGAAACAAATTAGATTAGATAACAAGTAGTATTCCTTCGACTACCGGCCGATTATTGATGCCACAAGCACAGAGAATCTCTTTATATATGGCGCCACATGCAAAGTAAGGAAAGGAAAACTTATCTATTTTGTTTTTGTTAAATGTGTGATATTTAAAATTAAAATAATGGAAGCTTTCAAAATTAATTAGATAATCTCATTCTCTAATTATAGAGGCCTCATTTATTCACTTTATAGGCAATTGAGAGTCTTTGTTAGACCGCAAAAATTCTACTTAAAATTTCAACAGTAGTCGTGTAGATAAAGAAAAGAAGTGTTTCTTCCATTCTCAATCCCATTTTGCCCATGTGTTAAGATTAACGGGAGAAAAAATGAGCGAGTAATCATTAGAAACCTAAATTTCCTTCTACATCTATACGTACTCCATTCAGTACTAAGGACTAGGCGATAAAGACGGTGGTTTTACGTAAAGAATGTTTTCCCTATAGAAAATTTTGATATCCTTTCTTCAACCGAGTAAGTAAATTGTATATATATTTATTAAATATTAAATTAATATAATCTATGACATGTTTTGTACAAAAATTTTGTGAAAATTTTGTTTATATACATTTCGTATCTTTACTGCGTTTTTACATATTTTTATCTAAAATCGTTTTAAAAAACCAATAATTTACAAACAAGTCAAACTTTCATTTTTTTATATTTCTTTTATTAGTAGATGCTTTATTAATTGAGGTAGAAATTTTTTAAAAACTTACCTATAAAAGAATGATAACTCATAAATTGGCATTAAAGTTGGTGCCTTTTAACACTTTTAATACATATGTATGTATCTGTTTAAACTACAATTTTGTAGGCTAGACCAAAATGTCATTTAACATATATAGAAGTGATAACTGTAGCATAACATTTGTTATACGTAACATTTACTTTAAAAATATGTAACTATATCATTTAGATAATTAAATGTTATTCATAAAAAAAATTAAAAAGATACTGTATTATACTTCTTATTTTTATATGTTACATAACAAGAATTTAAACTAGCATGTAATATAAATTTATTTATCGGACAGACATGCACGCTTAATTTTGCTTGTTATCATGAATCTTATTGTACTCTACTTTAAAATTATAGTATTGTACTACTCTTTCCTTGTGTTTTTTTCTTCTAATTAATTATTTCTTTCGTATAGTATTTTTTTTTTTTTGGGTTAGAATGAATGTGAAGCTTTGCTTCAAAAGGGCAATTGATGATGATATTGAAGAAGAAAATTCTCAACATTGCGGCGTGTGGTGCAAAGAAAGTATAAAGTATTCCCCTACGACTTGGTTTGGCGTTGGACAACGAGAGAATTCCTAGTTGTTTGGCATCTTATACACACACATCAAGTGATGACTGAAAAAGGTGTGCATATAAAAGCCAAGCTGATTAATGACCCACAACCAAAAGCCACCAACAAAAACAAAACAAAGAAAGAAAAAACCCTTCCCCAAAACACACAACTGCATCATAATTGGCCTCCACCTGAAGAAAAACCATAAATTGAGAACCCTTTTTTCCTTCCTTCCTTTGCTTCTTACACAGAAATTAAAAGAGAAACAAAAGACCATATATATATATATATGTGTGTGTGTATATCACTGGAGTAATGAATTAATCTGTTATGCATATGGGTTAACAAAAAGAAAAAAAAGAAAAGAAATGATGATGAGACAAGGATCATCAGGAGGTGGGTTTATGAGCACAGGAAGTTCAAGATGTCAAGATTGTGGGAACCAAGCCAAGAAAGAGTGTGTGTATATGAGGTGTAGGACTTGCTGTAAAAGCAAAGGCTTTGACTGCCAAACCCACGTTAAAAGCACTTGGGTTCCTTTGTATCGTAGGCGCCAGAGACAGCAACAACAACAGCTTCTTCCTAATACTACTACTATTCATCCACAGCAACACCTTCTTCTTCATCAAGGACACAACAGTAGTAGTAACCCTAAAAGGTTCAGACAGATCAATCCCTCTTCTGCAGGTATATACACACACACACATATATGTAGTAGTATAAGTCCTAATTAATCCTCCTTCTAGCAAGCTACTGCACTTTTTCCTAAGGCAACCCAATCCCATGTACAGATTCACAAGGAAGATATATGTGTGTAGATATGAATGCTTTCTATTGCTTGTCCAAAAAAATTGCGTAGCTATATGCAGAGAGACAGAGAGATGCCCAAAAAAAAATTGTCTAGATACATGAAGAGAGAGAGAGAGAGAGAGAGATGTGTGTGCTATATAATGGTTTCAAGAGAAGGGAAAAAAAAGAAGAAGATGGGATAGATGTTTATGATGCATAAAAAATAAAAACCCCCTTACCTGTACTGATTTTTCTTCCAAAGCTAAAACCGGTGTACATATTCACAAGAGAAATATGTATGCGTAGTATATGGAGAGAAAAATATCGTGTGTGTGCGCGTCAAAAAATATATCAAACCCCTTTCCAGCAAAAAAAAAAAAAAAAAAAAACAAATGAATATGCAAAACCCCTTACCCGGCCGCCTTTTACTGTTCAACCTAGCTAAACATCCCATGTAAAGGGCGGGAGATCATGTGTATATGTATATGTATATGTATATGTATGTGTGTGTAAATATAGAGAGAGAGAGAGACATATATGAAAACCCCAAGACTTGATGAATGGTCATGATCATGTTTCAAGATCAGTACGGTACTACTGAGCAAGTATAGCTTCTCGTTTCTCTCCCACTCTAATAGTAGTAGTAGGAGTAGTGTACTGTTATTATAATTCTGACAAAGAAACTCAACTTGTTTTGTTGGAAAGAGGAAAAACAAAGAAAGCAAAAGCTAGGGAAGCCGAGTACTATTGTACTACTACTATAGCTATACTAGTAGCTCTATATCTAATTATCTATCTCTGTCTAACCGACCTTTCTCTTTTATTTAATTTATTTAATTTAATTATTTATTTTATGGGTTATTTGCTCTAATTAAACTTAAAAGTAAATATATAACACTTTTTTCCCCAAGTATAAGCTTTTTTTAAATATTTTAGTTGTCATTTTTCTAGGGTTAGGAGATGATGATCGATATGAGGGAAAGAGTTTCCCAGCGGAAGTGAACGCCATGGCGACATTTCACGTGGTGCGAGTGAGCTCCTCGGTGGACGATGGAGATGCTCATGATCGGCTTCGTCATCATGATCAGTACGCGTATCAAACGAGTGTGAGCATCGGAGGGCATTTGTTCAAGGGTATTCTCTACGATCAAGGGCCTGATCATCATAATGATGAAATCAGAGCTGATTACTCTATTCTCGGAGCAGCTGATCATCATCATCATCATCAGATCGGCGGATCCCTTGCTCATCCCGGTGTACTGTTTCAGCACCCTAATTTTGTTAATCTTATGAGTAGTGGTACAAGACCAGGATCAGGTGCAGCAACATTTTTAACAACAGGTATTAATTTTAATGCTTGTTCTTCATCATCATCGTCATCGCCATCAGCTGTGGCTACAGATCAACGACCATTATTTGTTGGGCCTTCCTCGTCATCATGTACGATGTTTCACCCTCCTAGTACTGGTTTCAATCTCGCCGGTATGCAATTTTTCCCAAATAGAAAATCTTAAGACCTAGTAATTTCTTTTCTTTTCTTTTATTCTCTTTAATTTTATTCTATTTTTATTTTACTTTTCCCCCTATCTATCTCACACTCCTTGAAGAAACTTGGAGAAAAAACAGATGCAAAAATGTTCAAAGGGGGCAAATAATAATATATTGATTACAAAATATTAATTTTTATGTGCAATGAATGTTTATGAACTTAGATTTTTACTGAATTTCGTTACACACACATACCCACATGTGGAATATGGTGTAATTTTTTATATGATTACAGTAGACGAAAGGTAAAGGACAGATTTAAGCCCTTTGATTCATCATAGGATTAAGGGAAAAGGGATATCTTTGCTTCTTTATAAAATTGAAAACTCAAAAGATGAGAAAGATATTATAACATAATATATATTATAAGGAGCTATAATTATAGACTTGTAGTAATTATATATATAGCTTTGTTCAAATTCCAATGTCTGAGTAATTACACGATCTTCCCTGTAAAAATGGTGTATAGTACTAAAGTGGGCTATGCAGATAGGTTTTGGAGTTTGTCTTGTTGTATATTTCTATATCATTTTTCTCTTCTTTTAAAGGCTACACATTTGCTTCATTAATCTGTTGTTTATGAACTTCGAAACAACTTTTTTCCGGCTTCACGTTTTTTTTTCCACTCCTTGAGCAATACTTTGGACAAATTACAAGGATTGAAGTATATATTTTATACACACACCCACTTTCATTTCAAATGTGTTTACAATATAAAAATGCCTATCATATGCATGTGCATGCATCAAATACAAGATGAGAGGAAACACTCAGACACGGTCAGTCACTCAGGTAATTACATTGTATGTGTAAGGATGTTGGGTAAAGTGGATTATAATTAATTCTGAGCTAATATAAAATGCAGAAGAAAAAAAAAGTGAAACCCCCATATCTAGATTAATTATTGCAATTAAATGATTGTGTACTGCTCCACATAATTTTAGGATTAATTATTGCAATTAAATGATTGTGTACTGCTCCACATAATTTTAGGACTGTAATATAAATAAACAGAACAGAATAAGTTCCAATTTTGTTTGTCTTGAATTTTTGTTTTTCCTTTTTTTGATTGCTCGCCTGCTTAATATTGATTAATTTGCTTTTTTCCAACAAATGGTTGCTTATTTATTTTTGTGTCTGCCATGAATTTCTTCATATATGAGTACTGATCTATATGCATATATATATATATACATGACTTAACGTATGTGACATGTTTCAATGTGTGTGTATAAACAAGTATTTTTAATTGAATTTGCTAATTGTCAAGATGAAGCTAGAGCCTTGCTTGAGGGAATCAATATTCCATAAGGCTTGTGTGTGTAATTAATAATACATTAAAAAAAGGAATGGTAACTCCATCACAAGACGCAGAGGCCGAATCTCCCATCCCAAGTTAAAGATTAAAAAAGAATAAAAAGGAGAAATATAGTTTTTTATATGTTTTAGAATCCACTGATCAGAGATATCAAAAAAAAAAAAAAAAAGAACTAGGTGGGCATCTTCTGTATATATTTAAGAAAACTTTAAATAAAATTCATGGTTGATCTCCGATGCTGAAAGAACATTTCACAATAACTATATATAGGGAAAGATTGATGCCTAAGGTGACACTACCAGTGGAATATATCCTTATTTTGTACTTGAAAGCATAGATAGAAAGAAAGCCATTAATGTAGAAAAGTGGCTTTATAGCAGCTCCACTCACTGTAGAACTCATCCTTGAACCGTTACCTCCTTAAGAAAATCCCATACAATGGATTCTCCAAACTGCTTTCTATAGATGACTTTCCAATTACGTCCAATGAAGTCCTTTTGTTAATATAATTATTATAATACTTAGAGAAAAGACTTAGGAATAGATGAAATATTATAAATTAGTTATTAGGATGAAGGATGGAAACAAGTGGGCTATGAATTGATCTTTTGATTTCGAGTAAAAGTAGAGAGTGCATTTTTTTAAAGGTTAGAATCCTGTGCTATAATGAGTTTCCTGGTTATATATATAATGTGGCTTATGATTATGAGTTTTTTATTTCATTTTCAAAAAAGAAAACAAAAGCTAAACAAATTATATATGAGAGAATTGTACCTTTGCTTTGCAAAAGAAGAATAATATGTACAGCCTTTTCTGTAGTGCATTAGTTTTAGAGATAGAATTTCAATTATTCGTCGTGAAGGATATGTTGTCAATTGCATGCATGATTAGGAAGTATGGAAAAGGTACATATGGAAAAGATGATACGAATGGAATGACTTTGGATTGAGGGTATGTGCATGTATTACAGACATTTAATTATTAAAACGCACTCTATCAAGAACGCTGAATATCAATATATTCATTTTGTGTAGAATTTTGAGATATAAATAATTGGACATGATCCGTAATGATGGCAAAAAGATTTGAATAAGATTCATAAAAAAGGAAGGCTGCATTGTATATATGGTAGCCTGGAGTCGTATGTGTGTTTTTAATGAAATTATAGCTTGATTTAGTGAGGTTTGATTGTGTAAAAGATGGTTTGAGAAATAAGTTCGAACTGATAGTTTGAATTAAAAATATTATACTATATGGGAGAAGATATTGTTAAAAACTTGGTTGGAACCGCAAACCATGGTCAGAATCAAGGCTTCCAAACAATCTATAAATATGAAGGGAGAAACAAGTACTCTCTATATTTATCTTTTTATTCCTTTTTTAGGTTAAATATAGATCTCATTGAATAAATACTTTCAGATTAAATTTCGTAAACAAATCTATATTTTACCTCAGTCAATAGTTAATTTTGAACTTTGAAATGGCCAAATTATCCTCAAGAAAAAGAGGAAAAAATGAAAACTAAAAAAAAGAAGAAGAAGAAGAAAACAAGAACAAAAACACATGAACCATTCATTTTTAGGGTATCCTATATTTTAAGTCTAAACAATAGTATAAATTTTTTTTATGTTTTTGAAGTTCTCTAATTTTTCAATTTGATTGTATTTTAAAAAACTTTTAGGTAAACATTGAAGATTGATTGGGAAAAGATATAAATTTGTATATTAAATCTAATCTAAATATATTACATTCAATGGGAGTAAAAACCAAAAGCATGGTATTTTAATAAACCTAAAATATAAGATATAAAAAGGTAATAACCCTTCTTTTCATCATCATGTATAGCTTAGACATGTGATCAACTTAGTTGAGCTAGAAAGTGTTGGAAGGAATAGCTTCATGATGCTCACCAAGTTGGCACAAGGGTGATTGTGCAACCAATGTAACTACAACTGAAATATTTGGAGTTACATATATAGGTCAAATATCAAGGTAGGGGAAATTTGTATGATTAATTAAGTGTTACCACTGTGTTAATCTATAATTTGTGTATATTAATATACATATACACATATTATATAGTACTTAGAGAGGCTAGGGAACAGGGAGGATATTAAATCGAGTATTTTTTGCTTGTATAAAACCTAGGCACTTGTGTAGCAAAATTAGTGAATACAATGCATGATACATAGAAAACATGATCTAGGACCTTGCTCAAAAGACAGATGAACAGTATCAAGATGTTTGACATCTAGTAGCGTGGAAAATCTAAGCAATGGTTTCATTTTTCTAACTCTTTTTTTTTTTTTTTTTTGTTTATATGAGAATAACCAATGCTGATTCAAGTTGCATGCTTGTGTAGGTACATAATAACTTTAAGGCAATAATTTATTATGAATTTTTGTTGCTGTGGGGATGCTGGATGGTGTTTCTGAGCTTATACAACATTATTGGTTATGTGTTTGCTACTTGGGTAAAATAATAGTTTTTAAAATTCTAAGTTTGACACTAGTGTAGAATGTACTTAAAAGATTATGTCAATTAATTAAAAGAATCCCTGTCCAACAGCTTGATGATAGGTGTATTGAACTGTGAGCCACTGTGCTTACAATATAGCCCCTTTAGTACGAAGGTTTTAACATAAAGTTCAAACATTAATTCAAATTTTCATTGAAGAAAACATCGCAGCAAAATATTTAAACTCTGATTTAAATCTATGGAGCAAATGGGAGCAATATTTTCCTCTCTGGGTAATTTTTAGGGTTATTAGCATAATTAGTCGTTGAATTATGAGTAGTGTGTCATTTTCATCACTTAATTTTAATTTTGCTAAATTACTTCTTGAATTTTTATTTTAATGGTTTTAGCCCCTGACAATAAAAATTGGTTAATGACTTCTAAAATCTCTTAGAGATTATCACGTCTTCTTGAAGTATTTACACTAATGCTCTGATTGTATGAGTGAAAAGTGAAAGGAAAGAAATCACTTGAGGGATTTTGGGATAGAAATTAATACGATGGGGTCTTTGGTAGAAAATGTGTTAGAATGGAAAGAAAAAATACGTGGAAGCAATGATATGTAGGTCCTATCAAAATTGATCTCTTCAAATATGGATAGATTTGTGAGGGAAAAGTCTGACAACAATACAAAGAATGTGAAGTTAGCAATTTGTCTTTCTTTTCCATAAAAATTTAAACAAAATAGGGAGATAATTAAATAATATTTGAGTAAAATGGTAATTGTATTAATAATAGTTTTTATATTTCTTTATTTTTTTCTTGCAATACCAAACAAAAGAAGATAAAATCATTTTCTTTTCACCTTCATATACCAAGTAAAAGAAAATCAAAATTTTTCCTTTTCTTATAGTTTTTTTTCCTTCATAATTTTCTATTCCCCTCCTATTTTCTTTCCTTCTTACCATACGGAGCATAAATGTGAAATGTTTTAGTTTTTAATGGGTTAACAACTTTTTAGAGAATATATAAATATATATTGCATGTAATATAAAGTGACTATGATATGTTTTTATTATAAAATTTCAAAAATACCTCGTCATTTTTAGTGTTAGGGACCAAAACCTTCAAGAAAAAAGAGGTTCATGAAGTATTTGCTAAAATCAATAATTCAAGAATGAAAGTGATATAACACTTATGATTAAAGGAACTAATAGTGCAATTAATCCTAATTTTTTATTCTTAATTTTTTGTCGGTGTTTTCTCAATCAACTAAGTAAAAGTCAACATTTAGCTGATGAATTATGCATTCGCATACTTAATTTCCCTTGGATTCACTTGCATTAGACTCTCTTTGTATTAGCATCTCTTTGGCGTTCCACTATTCTTTTGTTAACTTGTTCTATTGGAAAATTCTAGGATAAGATATAAAAAAAATGCCAAACATTAGAATCATTATATAAAGACTAAAAAAATGTGCAAATTTAATTTAACTTGATAAAGATCTGTCATTCTAAAAATTCGCATGACAAGTATAAAATTTTTTTTTTATATGCTATCATAAAATACTCCGTGGCGGTTTTGCCCATTCATTTTTTGTTAATTGTTTTTATAGATATTTTGTAAATTTTAATATCAAGTGTAGCTAAAATGTACAAATTATCTTCAGCAATTAATAAACAAGTTATATCGACATATCATGAGAAAATCAACCAGTTTATGACATCTACACTGCCTAAAGAATCTCCATGAAATTAATTAGGTATTGCAATATTCGTTAAGTTGAAATGTGATCGTATTAATATTATTAATTACACAAAACTTGCCTTACCCTTTTGTGTATGTGTATTTACTATGGATACATTACATTTATACGTTTTTTATATGTCTTATTGCTGAACAGAAACTAATTTCTGCAGAGTGCCATATGCAAACTTCAGTTTCAATATGGCCTCTTAGTCGTAAATAATTTGTTCTTTTAAGGTTACCAACTTATTGATGATACTTTGAGAGGAACAAAACTCGTGGAAGTTCATGAGTTTGTGAATATCCCAAAACTCGAGTAAAATTAATGAAAAAAAAATCAGAATTAGTTTAGCATTAATACTAATTTGCAGATGATATTACTACTACTGCTTTAGAGGATCGAGGAAGAAACTCGGACCGGCAATTTTTGTGTGTATTTTTATGGGGAGTTAAATCATCTTCATGGTCAAGTTCTTTTGTTTTGTTTCTTTTATTTTTAAGAAATATAATTAAAAAATTCCGAAAGAAAAATTATTGTAAATTGCACTTTAACAAAATTAATTGTAGGTAAATATTAGGTTTTTAAAATATTTGTAGTAAATAACATATTTACTAGATAAATAGGAAATTTATTATATAAAAATCTATTTATTTCAAGTAAAAAAGGATTATTTACCTTTTTATACCTTTAATTTTATGTTTATTCTAAAAACATATACCTTCGGTTTTTGATCTCATTGGATGTATACTTTTATATTAGATTTAATACACAAATTTATACCTTTTCTCAGTTAATAATTGATTTGAATCTTTTAAATAACCAAATTATACTTAATTAAAACAGAAAAAAAAAACACTAAACTTTCTAAAGTAAGAATAAAACAAAAATAAAAACACACAAAGAAACCTATTTTTGAGGGTAATCTAGACATTTATGAGATCAAAACCCTTAGTTTAAAGTTTTTTAAGTTCTTAAATTTTTCCTTCTTTTTTTTTCTATCAATTGATACTCTGGGTAATTGTTGAAGTCAAATGTAAAGGTTAACTAGAAAAGGTATAAGTTTATGTATTAAATTTAATATGAATATATAATTTGATGAGATAAAAAATATATATAATATTTGAATAAATCTAAAACACATGATATAAAAAGGTAAAAGCACTAAAAAAATAATTCACCAAGTAAATTTGCAATTTATTATTATTTACTTTAAATATTTTTAAAACTTTTTATTTATTTTAATCATTTCATGTAACAACTCCAATTACTTATATTCCCAAAGAGGAAGTCTATCATGTCCCTTGAGAATACAAAAAGGCTTAGAGATAGGATTGTATGAATTAAGAAGCTTGGTTGATGAGTTTGAATAGAAAATTTGCACATAAATTATTTTTTTTTTGGGGAAAAGCACTAACAAAAAAAGTAATTATGTGAGCAGAATTAATCTAGTTTTAGCCGTATGTATTAGCAGTTGATATATTGTAAGATTGAAAAAGAAGTTTTTTAGGCTTCAACAAAATAATCACAGGTTATTGTTTTTTTCCTTTTTTTGAAAGGACACAGGTTATTTCTTTTACTTTAAGATTGATTTCAGAGGGCTGTTTACCATTCGCTATAAAACGACGCCGTTGTCACTAAATATTTATGGTGAGGCTCCATTATGTTTCCTCCTCCTCTTTTTTTATTATTTAAGATTTGAGATGTATCTACAGTCAAATTTCAACATTCAATAATTTTTTTGAAAAATGTTTTATCAAACGATAGCTAACAATTATTTTTCAACTATACATGCTCATATATATATATATATATATATATATATATATATATATATATATCATCCAATATCTTTATTCTTGACCATCAAAGCGTTTTAAATATTAGGCATCTTGTCCCATGAAAAAGCTACATCTAGTATCGGACCAATGATTTGAGCAATACACCTCAAAGTTTAATTTTTTTCAAGCACGGGAACCCAATAGTAGAAGTAGTAAGATTTATTCTCATAAATTGAAAATTGGGAAGCATATGCATGTGTTGTAGTTCTACTGTTTTTACGTCTAAGACCACACATATACAAGGGACACATCAAAGAATATAACACTTGTATCATCAAAGAATATAACACTTGTATAAGCAACCACCAAACCAAAAGATGCCTATGAACAACCAATTGTCACTTCAAATAAAATGGTGAACTAGTTTTGTACGCTATTGCCACAAGAGTCCAGACAAAATTGTCGTGTCAGTCCATGTGAAATGATCAGAACAGTTACAGCCTTAGAACAAATATGTTGGTGGAGTCATGTACCGGGATGAATTGGTAGGAGTAAAAGAGTGCATTCTGTAACATAGTTAAAATTAAAAAATTATAACGATTTTATTGTAATATATAAAAGTTTTATATTATAAAATATTTTTATTTTACATTGTAGTATATAAGAGCGACATTTTCTTAATGGCATCTATTTTTATTTGTCCATGTTTGAAAACTGCATATGAGCTCTACTTCCTAAAAACATTAGGAAAAAAATGTTGAGATTTCTAACTCCACTCTTTCTATGACACAGATAATTTAGCCCTTTAGAATGTACGCCTACTAATTCCCTCCTTAATTTTCCTCAAAAAGGGGAAAAAAAAGTCAATGTCCCATCTAATATTGAATCAAAACATAGCATATAGTACTATTGAGGACAGCCTTTCCGATACTTTAATGCAATTGCAAGTAGTTCTGTCAAATAATTTTATAAATTATATCGATTCCACTAAATTATATTTTACTTCCATACGCACCAGGATCAATGATCAACTTCTAGGTTTCATATGATCATGTGTGGGCTCTCGGATTGACCCCTCGTGACCATCTTAGATGACTTTCTATGGTCTTAATTTTAATTTTGGTACGTACATGTAGACTCGTGTGTGTGTGTGTGTGTGTCTCTCTCTCTCTATATATATACATATATATATATATATATATAACATGACTTCAAGCTAACACGAATTCGAGTTGTACGTAGATGTTTATTTGGCAAATAATCGGTAAATATTGTATCATAATTCGAATGGCGTGTAAACAATATAATTTTTGCAGCAGTATGACTGACATGCATGTCTCCAAACGGCAGTAAAGTAAATTGGTAAAGCAGAAACAAGGTAAAAGATATCACTGTCAAAGCAAAATGGTTCAACAGTTACACACGTGCACTTAACGTCAGGATATATAATGCATGCACTGGTGACGATGAAATGAATGGAGTAGTACTATTATTAGCGAAGGCATTTAATAATGGAATACACTCTTTCAATACGACAAATAGTTTTGGACAAGTTTGAAATAGTGATTTTTCCTTTGTATGATTGATACTAACAATGATTGCAGCAACAAAACCATTTAGGTTTCCCTATGGTGGGAAACATTATAGCTGATATATGTTTTCAAACAGTTAAATCTGATTAAATTTTTTAGATATGATGAAAAGACTGTTTATATATTATTTTTTCCATGACTCACAAAAAAGGTCAAATTTTATTATATATTACACCATCTTGTATTCTCAAAAACGAGTAAAAGATTCTTCTCTGATAAAATTCTCAATCGATAGTATAGGTTTTTAAATCTTTAGATCTTGCAAAAATTATTTTTTCTACAATTCTAATAACCATTAGGGATTTTTTTTCGGTGTTCATCACAAAAATTGCCAAAGAAAAATCTTGTACTCTAGTTGGATAATGTTAATGTCACATCCATCTGCCTTTTGCTAGTGCAAGAAGGTACCTTTTCTTTCAATGAACATGTGCCTTGGCCCTAGTGGTTGCAGTACCGAGCCAAGCTATATAAGATTTTTAGTGATCTCATGGAGGAGAAAAAGTAAGAAAGAAGAAAAGAAAGAAAAACACCCTTTAAATGCAACCTATGCATCTTGCAATAAGACAATGAGCATAGCTCAAATTCATGGTATTCAATGTCTACTTTGTCAATGTGATCCACATGCTAGATTGCAACCAGATATGTGCGTACTCATTAACAATGTGTCCTTTCTTCTCTTTATAGATTTGATGGGATTAGCATATGTTTTGCCTTGTTCGATCCTTCCAATGGCTTGGTGAAAGTATCATCTTGGCTGAAGTTAGTTTACTATCTCCACTGTTTTTATCCGGTATATTTAGAAACAAAAATAAGAAACAAAAAAGAAACAAAATAAAATAATTAAATATATATGTATAGTAATATTCAAAGAGCCATGTCACAAAATCTTGGTGCACAATTTTCAAATAGAGCAATAGACTGAATAACATATGCCACCACCAAAAAGAATTGAATTGTAAAGGAAAACCAGGGAAAACCAACAATGAAATGCAAATAAAAAAAGAAATGATGTTTAGAGGAGGAAAAAAGCAGGGGGAGGAAGAGATAGGAAAATATTTATAGAGTACAAGAGATTAAAGGACACAATATACTTAAGTTTTCATCCATAGTACAGGAGATAGAATTTTATTTAGTGGGGATACTACAAAAATAAAGAGAGTATTTTATTGAATATATATATAGTTGGTCTTAAGTCTAGTACCAGATATCATTCGGACATCTTCAACTAACTACTGGATGGAGTTCGAATGGACGTGATCTAAAGAGGGGTAAGCTAAAGAGAAAACAGTGAAAATAGGCACATATAGAGGCATTTAAGAACCTACGAAAATGTAACTAATATTTTAAAAAATATGGACTACTAAACAAAATGTCATTTACGTTGTTTATGTAGTCTTTTTGTCTTTTTTTATTGTTTTAATTTTTCAACACGTTGCTTTAAAGAGCATAATTCTTTCCCAATTTAGCACCCTAACTTTGGCTGTTTCTTTGTGATTGCAATTCATCGCGGAATTCGGCTACATCTTCATTTTGTTTCGACGATCGGTGAATTTTTTTGCTTTTGATGGTCGAAGAGGATCTCCATCGCTGGAGCTCCGATGAGGTGGATCCGATCAACGGTGGAGCTTTACAAGTAAATGCGGTAACGGCAAGAAGTACAAGCTCTTGTCATCGGTGAAGCTACTGATAGGATTGTGAAGAGATATTTTGGGATATGCTCGTTTGGCATTGGAATATGCCATGAAAGACAAGAAAGCTTTTTTGTGTTTTAGAATTTATGGCTTTGGGTTGTTGTTAATATGATCTAAGAGAGAAACTGCTTGTTAGTTTGCAAAAGAGGAGAGAAATTTCAAATTAATTTTTTGGTTTTGCTTTAATTTATTGATGCCATAGTTTATCACATTAGAAAGGGGGGAAAGCAAAGACATAATAGAATTGGCCTCTGTTTTCGAGGTCAAAAATTTGAAAAATTATCTTTGAATTTGAGAGTTTAATTTCTCAATAGTTTTATTTTATTATAACTTGCTATTTAATGCAATTTCTAGCAAAACTATACTAATTGCAAATTCTTAACTTCATTGTCTTCCTTTAGACAACTCATTAAACACTATTCCCGACACATTCTAACAATCGAAATAGGAAGGAGTTACAAAAATAGATTCCTTGGATACTTGTTAGCTTGCTCTATTTAAAAAAATAATAAATGAATTTTTACATTTAGGTATTTCCTCATTACATTTTTTGTGGTTACTTCTCAAATAAATACATAGCGGTTACCAATTTAATTAGATAAAGTTACATTTTGTTATGCTTCTATTTGCTGATTCTTCTACTGTATTATCTTGTTATTTAAGAGACATTAAAAACGTATTTTATGTACTTCTTTATTCAATTAAAGTCATTCTTTTACTCTTGACCTATAATTTAATATTGTCCACCGCCTTAAGCCTCTAGCCCTATCAATCAATGGTCAATAATGCCCCACCAAATAACATCTTCACGTGTGTCCAAAGGTTTGCCAACTCATCATACATATCAGTGCCGGGTTACATCTGGTACTAGATTTAAGAATTGTCCTATATATATATATTGTTATATATTTTTATCATTGAGTGAAGGCATAGTTACATTTTTTTAATGAAATGGAGACAAAATATATTTTTCAATCATTCAATAAAGGCACAGTTATAATTTATCTTACAAAATAAGAAGACATCTAAATTTTTTTGAATAATTTAAGTGGGGTTGTTTAGAAAACCTGTTAAACTACTAATTAAAATCGAATCAAGCTAAACTATCAAGTTTTCTTAGATTTATTAAGGCGGTTTGGGCAGTTTTTTAGACAGATAATTTTGGATGGTTTGGACTCTACAAATCGACTAAATTAAATGCCCAAACCACCAGCCAAACCCTCCAAAATACATACATATATATATGTATATATAATTTTGTTGTTTTTTAAATATTTTTTTATGTAGGTTAATTTTTTATATACAGTTAGTTTTTGTTGGTTACTAAAAAGGCTTATAGACACAGGCACCAAGTTTTAATCTAAGTTTAAGATTTAATTATGTTGTTTTCTATAATTTAATTGCATTTTTGACTCTTTAGTTTGGTTGTTGGTTTGTAATTTGTAATTTGTAGACATGAACAATTTGATTGGAGCACTTTAATTTATATTATTGTGACTTTTTTTAGTTTGGTTATTAGTTTGTATTAAAATTTTAAATGGTGAACTTTTAGACATCTCATAATTTTTGTTAAATAGTGAAAACTTTTTTATAAGCAAATATTGAAAACTTCTTTAATCTTATGCATAAACTGCTCAAATCAATCATATGAGTGATTTGATTTGGTTTTTTTTTTTGAAAAATATCAAATCGTCTTAACCACTCAAAAAATAAAATTATTTTTTATTTAAATGGTAGCTTAAAAAAAAGCCTAGATCACACCTAAACGCTCCTAATGTTCGCAAACAACCTATACATAGTTGAATAAACCCTCATTTGGTAGGGAGAAAAAATGAAAAGAAAAGGAAAATTGTAGAGGATAGAAAATAAAAATGATAGAAAAGATTTTAGTTTTCCTTTGAGTTGTCTAGTATGACAAGCAAAAAGAAAATAACTTTACCTTCACTTGTTTGGTATTGAAAGTAAAATTAAAAGGATGGAAAAATTACAATTATCACAATTACTCTTTTTATACAAGCGTTTATTTTGTCATATTTTCGTTTGCAAACATTCAACATTATATATACTATGTTTATATCATGGTGAAAAGTTAGATATTTCTTAGGTAATTAATCTTTTATTGACCAATTTCTTAACATTAGAGTATTTCTATTACACTTCTAAAGCAAGGAATTGGAAAGCAATTGGGAATCAAGTTGAAATATGAAGTTAAAACTTAAATATTGTAACATATAAGAGTTTTATATTGTTATATACTTTTACTTTATTTTGTAGTATGTGAGAGCTTTACACTATCACAATTGAAATTATGATATTGGAATTGGCACATTCTTTTGGGAGAAAATTTCTTGTTATGCTACACTTTTAAAAGTTGTGTTTATTTATGTGAAACTTTAAAAAAAATGATACCACAATATCATTCATATTTCATATTAAGTTGAGCCATAAATTGTGACACTTGTTAATTTCCTAACGGGTATTATGGTAATTAAATTAATTATTAGTGTGCCAATTAAAATTTGCTTCATCTAAAATCTATTTCATCCTATTCATTTCTACGTATTTTTAAATTTTCTAAAATTTCTTATGCCTGTTTAGTATATTTACCGAAATGCCCTTAGAACTTCTAATAATTACAAAAATGTAATTTTGGCATTTTGTATCTAAAAGTCTTTGAAGGAGACTCATCCAACCACCCTGCCCTCTCAATTATTTCCCCTCCATTTAGATTAATTCTCACACTCTCTTACTCCCTGCATCTCTCTCTTTCTTTTTCTTTCTTTTTTTCTTCTTCATTTTACCTTCTACGGAGAAGCAAGCCAGGGAGACCAAAGGGGAACTTAAGCAAATCTTTCACAAAATGTTCATAAACAACTTCTCACAGCTTAAGGATTGAGGAAACATAAACATTTTCAAGATCAAACAACAGATTTGAGCTAAGTTTTAAGGTTAGATTTTTAAAACTTTAACTTTGATTTAAGTTGTATTTTGGTATGAAATTTGTGAGAAATATGTATTTGATATTTGTGAATGATTATTGTGACACCTGTTATTCTCCTAACGGGTATTAAGGTAATTAAATTAATTTTTAGTGTGCCAATCAAAAATTTGTTTCATTTAAAATTTATTTCACAATATTTATTTCTATCTATTTTTAAATTTTATAAATTCTCTTATACTTATTTAGTATGTTTACTGAAAAGCCTTGAAACTTCTAATAAATTTCAAAAATACCATTTTGGCATTATGTGCGCTAAAGTCTCTAGAGGAGACATGAGGATATTTTTCCCAACTACTCTTGACCCTCATTTTCTTTATTTCCTTCGTGACATACTCCAACATGTCTCCTCCATAATTGCTTCTATCACTTCTCTTCAAAGACTTCATCTTTTCTTCCTTTTTCTTCCACGTTTCCCACACTCTTCTTCTCATTTCTTTGCTGAAGCAAAATACTTAGAGAACTTCTTCAAGGCAGCCATAAAAATCAGCCACCATCACCTCCATTTGAGCAAGAATTTCAACTATACCGAAGTCAAGGAACCTGTTTTGAAGCCATTTTAAGCTTCCAACTAGCCATTTCAAGCTTCCAACTAGCCATAATCTGAGGTTAGAATCGTATGAACAAATTTAGTCTGTCATTTATAATTTTTGTTTATACTCAAGGATTATTCAAATTTGTGTTCTTAGACCTAAGCATATGTATAAAGTCTAAGTGTATACGCTGTAGACAGAAAATTTATATTGTTAAACTTTGTAATACCTCTATGGGCAGTGGCTATTTTTTGAAATTATGGGATTAAATAAAAATAACTTTTGTAAATAAGTTTGAATATTTAAAAAGTAAACATCCTAAGCTTTCTAACGAGCTATCATAAGCCTAAATCGGAGTTGTATTTTATTTTCTATGAATTTTTCAATTTTTGGATTAAAAACGAGTAAACCTGCCGGTGACAATATACCGCCCGTTTATGCTAAGTAAACCACCTGTTAACCCGTGTGATGATTGTAGATAGTGAACATATCCTTTCTGCAAAAGTATATTGCCAGTTTGTCATGGCATACCAGCTGCTAACCTGAACCAAGAACCCATCTTTGCTCACCACCTAATTCCTTAATGTCTTGTAACCTTTCCAATATTATCCTAAGTGATTGATGAATTTTATTAGGGGCTAAAACATATAGATTACTTGTATATATTTTATATCGTATTAAGACAAAGATTGTTTACTTTGGTATTCAAAAGAGATTTGCATAAAAGCTTTAATGGCGAGGGATTTACACATGATTTATTTATGAATGTGGTTGTATGTTGTGCTTTAGTTTTAAATTGTCCTTATGTACGCCTTAGGATTAAGGCAGTGTGGAGCTAACATTAATTAATTTTGGGATTAAAAGATTAGTGATAAGCTTGAAAGGTAGGGATTCTATTACTCATTTTTTGTGAGGTTTTTATGGAATTAAAATTGATTGTTTTACTACAAGATATATATATATAGTTGAATTGCTATTATATGAGTATTACATATGAAACTATGACATGGACTCGTCTTGTATTGTACAGCGAGGAACATAATGAATTGACACATGTTATAAATTGAGAAGCATGGTTAGAAAAATTGACTCTATTAATAATAATTGAATATAGAGAAATGGTGAGACGTGAAGAGGGCGGCAGTTACGTCCTTGGGCATGAATACCCTAAAAGGTAAAATAAGGGGAAGGTGATGACACGTCCTTGGGTTGAAAGTCCCAAAACACACTGTACAGGAATCGACTTGGTGAGGACTCGAGGCTTGATGTCCCCTCACCGGAACACCCTTGGAATGTTTAAAGGGTGATCAAGCACGCCCATTTGGGTTTCGATGAGTTGAGTGATACTCTATTAAACTTGGGTACCTAGGAATAATGATGAACTGTAACATTTGTATATATGTATATGTATAAAACACGGTAATGATTAGCTATGGTATCCACGAAATATGATTATAATAAATCTCATAATATAGATAATGATGAGTATTAAATAACCATGCAAGTTTTAATCTGGTAATGATAAAAACCTAAAGGTGAGTAATGGTTTTCTCTACTGAGCATACTGTTGCTCATTCCCTTATATTTTTATCTTTTCAGGACTTACTAAGTGTGAGGTTGCTACGAGAAAAATAGTTGAGGAAGCTATATAGCTATGTACGTTGGGACTACTTCAATTGTTAAGATTGTTCTTCATGATAATGTAAGCATCAATTGTTACTTTCTGTGACTGTATTAAAATGCGTTGATGGTTAAAATGATGATGATGACAGTTTATATTATTAAATTTAAGGTGCTACATTAAACGGTGGTTTAATTATCGTTTATATTTTTATTTTTGATTTGAGAGTTTTTCATTTAAGCCTTGGGCAAATTTTATTTTTAAGGTTTTACTTTTATTTCTGATTTTTATTTTAATTCATTAAAAACTGTTAACCCCTATATAGGGGCGTTACAGAATTTTTGGTATCAAAGCCTAGGTTCGGTTAACCTAGGGAGTGTAGCACCACTTAAAAAAAAAAATTGTTTTTGAGATGGTTTTGAAGCTGAATTTTCATTGTCATCATCAAAATGAACCTTCACATTGATTTATACAGTCTAGAAGGATGTAACATGGAAAGGCCCCAGAATGAAAATACTAACGGTTATATGAGTACGATAATTATATAGAAGGAAAGTATTAATAGTTATGAGGGAATGATAATTATATGAAATGAGTTTATAAGTAGAATACTTATGAGAGATTCGTATAATGTTAGGATCTATAAGCGTATCTAATTCATATAAAACGATGAGAAATTCGTGTAGATACGAGGATTTAAGAGCATTTTGTCTCGTGAAAAACAATAAGAAATATAAGGCTTGAATTATTGATTTTAAAGTTTGGCATAGATATGCCAAATTTTTCGTAATTGATTCAGACCTAAGTAATGATTATGTGTAGATTCGATGGAGCACATAAGTGTCAATAACTTTTCTTGAAAAGTTCTATTTACTTGAGTAATGTGAGATAAGTTAGGAATCCATGGTATTAAATCTTGAGTGAGATAAACGTTAGACTTTTGATCTGTTGAGACTGTGTAAAGGTAAGAATGTATGAATTTCAAGGTTGAAATATTTTGTTACGTACATTGTATTTAAGTGTATCAGTGAATATTTATGCATAGATGCAATGTGAAAATGACCAATATGAGTTTCCTTAAGTAAATCATAATACTTAAGGCACCTATAATAATTTTGAATAATTACAATAAAAGGTTTAAGTTCTAGATGTTTAAATGTGAATCATTTGGTTACCTAAGGTTTTATTATATGAGGAAATTAAATATTTTATAAGTAGAATTGTGAGGATTGTAGATGTTCCTAAGTAGTAACATCATGTGTCTTTGTTCATTGATATGGTCTATGTTGGAAAACATAAATCGTATTGATTTCAAGGTTAGTCACATTCTAAACCCTTGGTAGTAATGATGATGAATCCATTAATAAATGTTGAGTATTAGAAATAATATATGGGTGTATGCATTGTTCAATAAGGTTTTGATTAAAACAAATTATTTGAGTTGCTAGAAGATTGTGCTGTTATGAAATGATTTTAAATATCATTCAGAAAGATCCCTGATTATTGTTAAATTAGACTTCTTGTTCATAGTTAATTTGGTCTTTAGTAGGCTTTGAATTGGGCTTAAGATCTGTATAAATTGGTTTTCAATTTTATGTTTGTTATTTAACTCGTTCTAAATGTGTTAAGGCCTAAAACAACATGACCGATTTCAACTTAGAACATTTGGGCCTAGTCCAAATCCTAAATCAGTTTGATTCACACCGTCTCTCCCACGTGGTCTCTATATGTGTCATATACAGTGGTTTAATTATTGTTTACATATACGTTTACTGTGCATAGGAGCTTATTTCTCCGAGCTTACTTTCTCTCTCTTAATTTGTTATTTTCTCTCTAAATCGTAAATCCTCTTCTTTTTCACTAGAAATTCTTCTTTCCCTCTAAAAGAAGAAGGAATTCTAGGATTCTACAACTTACTATCTCAATTTTTCCTTTCTATTTACTCTTCTTTCATCTCATCATGGACCCAAAGTATCAACACATGAGAAAGTATTTCCCATCACTCTCCCAAAAGATTCTCAGAAAGAAATACAAAGCTAGAATCACTCGGTTGTGGATTCTTATGCGTTTTGGTATCCCTTGTGATGTGAGAATGTTGATAGAGGGAAAGATTCGTCCGAGTGACTTCAGTCAAGATGTTGGTTTACCAGGAACGGGTACTAGTTGTAGTGCAATGAAAAGAAGAGCTCGTGCCATCGCGGTCACTTGTAACAAATGTGGAAGACAAAATTGTAACGGTAAATGTACTTCACCTAGTTATATGTCATGAATAGAGAGGAAAAAATAAGGTTTTGTAGGGATGGACTTTCAAAGGAGAACTTGGATAGCATCCATCCTCCTCTTCACGGTCACCCTAGTGGATATGTTCAAGGAGCTATTTTTAAACTCTGGCCTAAATTTTATGCAGAAAGACAACGCCTTAGGAATATGGTATTTCTAGTTCCTGTTTACCAAGCCATAAGAAAACTGGATGGGAAATAAGTCATCGCTCTATAAAGGTTGTTAAGTCTTTGCTTATTTGAAACAATTTCAGTTGATGTTCAACAGTTTGTGTTTTTCTTTTACTCAGAATATTTGCCTTTGTGTTCAAAATAATTATGGTTATTAGATTGATACAGTAAGTGTTAGTATTTTATTTAATTTATGATTTTTTTAAATATATATATATAATAAAATATATTATCTTATCGGACACGTTACATACGGTACAGTAACATGTTTGAATTTTGAAAACTTATCCAGATATTTCAAGATTTATGTCTCAAATTTCAAAAGTTCTACAGTATTTGTCGTTTATATTGAATTTCTAGACTCGTTGTGTATTTGTCAAAAGGTCTACAGTTGTGTCAAGAGGGTCTTCTGTCAAACTGTTCTCAATTATTAAAAGCTATACAATTAGAGTCTAATCTTTTTCAAAAAGTGAATCAGATTTTCTGTAAACTATCAATCACCTTATCTTACTTTCTTATTCGCACAAGATTTTGTTTAAATATTTAGATTACCTTTTCATTACCTACTCGTCTGTCTCTTTAGCCCTTTTTGTGTATTTCTCATCCTTAAAATCTCATGTAGAACCCAAAGTCTAAGTGGAGCAGACATTAAGTAATCGCTTATATAAACCAAATATGTCTACCTTCCAGTCCACCAAGAAAATAAAGAATATTTGTGTCTTTTGTGGTTCCAGCCTCGGAAAGGATAAAGCCAATTTAGAAGCTGCAAAACACTTAGGGCAAGTCCTGGCACGCAAGAAGATTAACATAATCTATAGGGGTGGTAGTATAAAAGTGATGGAAAATATGACGCTAGCAGCTAGGTCTAGTGATGCTACAGTTGTAGGAATTTGGCCTCATATTCTAGCTAAAGGAAACTTTTATAAGGAAACCATAGGTAAGGGAAAAGGAGTTAGGAGCATCCCTAGAAATTTTAAAGCCATAATCAATAATTCTGATGCTTTTATAGCATTACCTGGTGGTCTAGGTACTCTTGAGGAAATATTCGTAGTTGCTTGTGAGCAATTATTGGGCTTTCATTCCAAACGCTTGGGACTACTGAATGTAAATGGTTTTTATGATGGTCTTTTGAAATTTCTAGATTACGCTGTGGAAGAAAATATCATTGCAGAATTAGAGAGACAAATCTTTGTTACTGCTTCAACAGCTGAGGAATTGATAGATAAGATGTAAATCATACATCCAGAATCTGACACTGCAACATCCAAGCTTGAATGGAAAAGGGAAAGCCGGGAGCAGCCAATTGACTTGAATCTCCATTTGTAATCTTTTGGTTTTATTTATGGCATGTAGGCATGTGTGTCCGTATTTCGTGTGTCACGAATAACCATTTACCTTACATTCTGTATTTCTTGTGGTATGCCGTTGTTTAATCTTTTAGATTCATTGAGCCTAATGCCAGGATGGCTGGATACGGAGTACTTGATGCTCTCGAAATGCATCCTACTTAAGGTCTGATCTTTTGTTTATCGATGTTTTTGTATTCTCTAAGCATGCATGATATGGATAGCTGGTATACGGAGTGCCTTGTACTCTCGAAACATATCCGTATCATGTTTGTAATGTGTAATATTCTGTTAATATTATGTGGGAGTACCAAAGTCAGTTATGTGGATATTCCATAGGAAATATGAGTATATTATTTGGGTTGAATGTTTGTGTCATGAGGATAGTTGTTTAATGAAAAATATGTCGGGTTTGTTTGCAACTCTGAGATTCCGTCTAATATCTCTATGAATAAGTTTAATGTATGGTTTTGAATAGAAGTGTTTGTGATATATGTTTCATGACTATGTTTTAGTTTATTAGTTGAAATATGAAATCAACTATCTTTGACTTTTTCTTCCTCAGAAAGGAAAAGGAACCTATAAATAAAGTATACAAAATTTATTTGGCAATCTCCGTAAATGTAATTGTAAATCATAGTCCATGGACAATGAAGGACTGGAATCATGGTATAGTTAATATGAATGTCTGATCAGATTCCTAGACCATTATATAGTGTTATAAGTTGGAACCTGTTAGAAATACTCTCATTGAGGGATTTAGAATTTAAAGTGAAATTTATAATGCAAGTGAATAAGTGGAGATACGATAACTTAAATTTGGAGAATAAACAACATTGACGGTTTAGACTCGGAATTGGAATCATAATGGAATCGAGATTTTTACTAGTATTGCTAGATTTAAAATTTCGAGGACGAAATTTCTTTAAGGGGGTAGAGCTGTGACACATGTTATTCTCCTAACGGGTATTAAGGTAATAAAATTAATTTTTAGTGTACTAATAAAAAATTTGTTTCATTTAAAATTTATTTCACAATATTTATTTCTATCTATTTTTAAATTTTATAAATTATCTTATACTTATTTAGTATGTTTACTGAAAAGCCTTGAAACTTCTAATAAATTTCAAAAATACCATTTTGGCATTATGTGCGCTAAAGTCTCCGGAGGAGACATGAGAATATTTTTCCCAACTACTCTTGACCCTTATTTTCTTTATTTCCTTCGTGACATGCTCCAACATGTCTCCTC
This sequence comes from Artocarpus heterophyllus, assembly GCA_025403435.1. Classification (NCBI taxonomy): domain Eukaryota; kingdom Viridiplantae; phylum Streptophyta; class Magnoliopsida; order Rosales; family Moraceae; genus Artocarpus; species Artocarpus heterophyllus. The sequence continues at coordinate 14,808,961 of CM046335.1, forward strand.
CATAATTGCTTATATCACTTCTCTTCAAAGACTTCATCTTTTCTTCCTTTTTCTTCCACAGTTCCCACACTCTTCTTCTCATTTCTTTGCTGAAGCAAAATACTTAGAGAACTTCTTCAAGGCAGCCATAAAAATCAGCCACCATCACCTCCATTTGAGCAAGAATTTCAACTATACCGAAGTCAAGGAACCTGTTTTGAAGCCATTTCAAGCTTCCAACTGGCCATAATTTGATGTTAGAATCGTATGAACAAATTTAGTCTGTCATTTATAATTTTTGTTTATACTCAAGGATTATTCAAATTTGTGTTCTTAAACCTAAGCATATGTATAAAGTCTAAGTGTATACGTTGTAGACAGAAAATTTATATTGTTAAACTTTGTAATACCTCTATGGGCAGTGGCTATTTCTTAAAATTCTGGGATTAAATAAAAATAAATTTTGTAAATAAGTTTGAATATTTAAAAAGTAAACATCCTAAGCTTTCTAACGAGCTATCATAAGCCTAAATCGGAGTTGTATTTTATTTTCTATGAATTTTTCAATTTTTTGATTAAAAACGAGTAAACCTGCCAGTGACAATATACCTCCTGTTTATGCTAAGTAAACCACCTGTTAACCTGTGTGATGATTGTAGATAGTGAACATATCCTTTCTGCAAAAGTATATTGCCAGTTTGTCATGGTATACCAGCTGCTAACCTGAACCAAGAACCCATATTTGCTCACCACCTAATTCCTTAATGTCTTGCAACCTTTCCAATATTATCCTAAGTGATTGATGAATCTTATTAGGGACTAAAACATATAGATTACTTGTATATATTTTATATCGTATTAAGACAAAGATTGTTTACTTTGGTATTCAAAAGAGATTTGCATAAAAGCTTTAATGGCGATGGATTTACACATGATTTATTTATGAATGTGGTTGTATGTTGTGCTTTAGTTTTAAATTGTCCTTATGCACGCCTTAGGATCAAGGGAGTATGGAGCTAACGTTAATTGATTTTGGGATTAAAAGATTGGTGATAAGCTTGAAAGGTAGGGATTCTATTACTCATCTTTTGTGAGGTTTTTATGGAATTAAAATTGATTGTTTTACTGCAAGATATATATATATAGTTGAACTGCTATTATATGAGTATTACATATGGATTTACACATGGGTTTAGTTTTAATAGCGATGGATTTACACATGATTTATTTATGAATGTGGTTGTATGTTGTGCTTTAGTTTTAAATTGTCCTTATGCACGCCTTAGGATCAAGGGAGTATGGAGCTAACGTTAATTGATTTTGTGATTAAAAGATTGGTGATAAGCTTGAAAGGTAGGGATTCTATTATTCATCTTTTGTGAGGTTTTTATGGAATTAAAATTGATTGTTTTACTGCAAGATATATATATATATAGTTGAACTGCTATTATATGAGTATTACATATGAAACTATGACATGGACTCGTCTTGTATTGTACAGCGAGGAACATAATGAATTGACACATGTTATAAATTGAGAAGCATGGTTAGAAAAATTGACTCTATTAATAATGATTGAATATAGAGAAATGGTGAGACGTGAAGAGGGCGGCGGTTACGTCTTTGGGCATGAATACCCTAAAAGGTAAAATAGGGGGAAGGTGATGACGCTTCCTTGGGTTGAAAGTCCCAGAACACACTGTATAGGAATCGACTTGGTGAGGACTCGGGGCTTGATGTCCCCTCACCGGAACACCCTTGGAATGTTTAGAGGGTGATCAAGCACGCCCATTTAGGTTTCGATGAGTTGAGTGATACTCTATTAAACGTGGGTACCTGGGAATAATGATGAATTGTAACATTTGTATATATGTATATGTATGAAACTTGGTAATGATTAACTATGATATCCACGAAATATGATTATAATAAATCTCATAATATGGATAATGATGAGTATTAAATAACCATGCAGGTTTTAATATGGTAATGATAAAAACCTAAATGTGAGTAATGGTTTTCTCTACTGAGCATACTGTTGCTCATTCCCTTATATTTTTATCTTTTCAGGACTCACTAAGTGTGAGGTGGCTACGAGAAAAATAGTTGAGGAAGCTATATAGCTATGTACGTTGGGACTGCTTCAATTGTTAAGATTGTTCTTCATGATAATGTAAGCATCAATTGTTACTTTCTGTAACTGTATTAAAATGCGTTGAGAATAGGTGAAGAACAATCAAGAACTCGTTTGTGCACTTTTTTAGATTTTATGTCATTTTTCTAGTTTTCTGTCGTTTTTTCCTATAAAGGGAAAACGACATGTTGTTTTTCCAAAACAGAAATTTAATAAAAAAACAAGTGAATTTTAGCTGCAGGTAGGATTTAAACCCCCAACCTTAGGGACAAATAAAGGAGGCCAAACCACCAGGTCAAGGGTGGTTATTTTGTAAGTTATGATTCAGAAATAATAAATAGTTTTCTATAAAGTTTGTAATTTCAAATAATTTTATTTTAATGAATATCAAACTTTTAATTATTTATTTCTAAATATTTTATAATCGTATTATTTATTTTAAAAATTTATTTAACATATTTCGTATCAAAATAAAATTTGTATATTTTTATTTTATTGTTATTTTAATAAAATTAAGTTGGAAATTTTGATATCACAATTTTGGTACATTAATGACTATGGCACACTAATAAAAAATAAATGGTAAATTGTCGTAATTATAAATTAGGATTTAAGTTAAAGTATGGTTATTTTAAATGTTTTAGGATAACAATGTATTTGGAACTTACTTGGTGAGCTTAATTATGTAAGCTGAAAGTTATTAGTGGATATTTTGCAAAGAGGTAGGGATTTTATTACTCATCTTTTATGAGGTTTTGATAAATTAAAATTTGATTGTTTTACATTGCAAGATATGTATGATATTTTAAACGTATATGATTATACCATAACACAATGATGTGGAACTCGTCCTATATTGTACAGCGAGGAAACATAATGATTTGACACTTATTGTTGTGAGAAGCATGGTTAGGAAAACTAACTCTATAAATAAATAAAAATTGATTATAGAGGAATTATGAGACGTGAAGAGGGCGACGGTTACGTCCTTGGGCATGAATACCCTAAAAGGTAAAATAGGGGGAGGTGATGACGCTCCCTTGGGTTAAAAGTCCTAGAATGCACTGTACAGGAATCGACTTGGTGAGGATTCAGGGCTTGATGTCCCCTTACAGGACACATTTAGAATGGTTGAAGGGTGGTTAAGCGCGCCTATTTGGGCTTCAATGAGCTGAGTGATGAATACTTGTTGGGACATGGATACCTAGAAACATTAACGAATTATAATATTTCTATATATGTATATGTATGGAACTCGGTAATGATTAACGTAAGGTATCTACGAAATATGATCATAATGAATCTCATAAGATGAATAATGAATGAGAACTAACTAACCATGCAAGTTTTAATGTGACAAGTGATAGAAACTTAAAGGTGAGTAATAGTTTTCCTTACTATTGTCACTCATTCCTCTATATTTTTATCTTTTCAAGACTCATAATGTGTGAGGTGGTGACAAGAAATATAGTTGTGAAAACTATGTAACTGCATGCATTGGAATTGCTTCATTTGCTAAAGAATATCCTTCATGATAATGTAAGCATCGTGTGTTATTTTATGTGACTGTATTAAGATATATTAAGGGTTAGAATGATGGTGATGACAGTTTTGTATTATTAAATTTATGGTACTATATTAAACTATGGTTTAATTGTTGTTTACATCTTTATTTTGTTTTGAGAGTTTTCAATTAAGTCTCAGGCAAATTTTTTTTTTTGATGTTTTATTTTTAATTTCTAATCTTTATTTAATTTATTTAAAACCGTTAACCTCCACTTATGGGCGTTACACAAATAAATATGTGTGGCATTTATAAAAAAGTAAATCTTAAAAGAATGCCTTAATTACTTCTTTTGGTTCTCGAAGAAGGTTGCCGTTTCTTGACACCAAAAGTAATCGTCCTTTTCTTTTATTATAGATGGATAATTTTATCTCATTTATACAAATATTTCAGTTTTTCGTATGATAATTCTTCTATAAAAGAATATGGTAGACCTACCCATTAGTTTGTCCATCTTGTTTTCCTTTTTACCTAAACTTCTCTCTTATCAAACATCTTATTTTATCAATTTTCATCTGAAAATCTCTCTAAGATTTTCTTTCATTCCACTTTTCGTTCAAATAGAGGGTAAAGAATGTAAGGAGGCTCGTTCCCTAAAGGGCAACTTAGAAGAATGCCCTCAAATGCACCACCTGATTAAAAATACCCTCCAATAAACCACTTATTAAAACTGCCCGTTTATTAAAAAGTAGAGATTTATTAAAAGGCCAAATTATCCTCCTGAAATGGAACCTGTGAGGTTTTGTCCTGGTACTCGCCAAAACCTGTCAGGTTTCAACTTGGGACCTATCAGATTCCAATAGATATTTTTTTGAAACAAAGAAGTGCCAACCGCCTTCGTCGATAGGCACGAGTGCCGGATTGTAACTTGCTATGATCCAACTTAGAACCTACTAAATTCTAACATATTTTTTTTAAACAAAGAAGTACCAAAAGCCTCCAGTTGCCAACGTGGGTGTCGGACTGTAACCCGTTAGGCTCCAACTTGATGCCTACTAGGTTCCAACATAAATTTTTTGAACCTTCTAGATTCTATCTTGGAATGTAGCCCCCGAACTAGCCAGAACACACTATGTGAAATCTACTAGATTATTTTCAATTTGTCATAAAAATCAAATTACCAAGGAAACATTATTAAAAATACTAAAAATTTACAAAAGAAAACACAAAAATTACATAAGTTTTGTGCCACCAAGTCCAAAGACAAAAAGTTTTTGTCCTAATTGCACCTTCTGGAATATTAACAGAAGTAATTGCATTACTATGTCCTTCCAATGTATATGTACACCTTTTTGTTTTTTCTTAAGAGGAATTTCAATAAATGAAGAAAAGCCAAACAAGGCAGGGAACAACAAAAACACCAAAACAAAAAAAGAACAACAAATAAACAAAAAAAAAATAGAACAACAACCAAAAAAAGGAACTAAAAACCAAGTAGCCAAACAAGAGGATGAGAACTAAGGAAAGAATTCTCTCTTTAAAATATATTCTTGCTATGTCAATCATGCATTATTACACAGGTAGAAGACACTTCAAAGGCAAGAAAAAGATATTGAATTAGATCAGAACTCTCCATTAGTGTGTGTCTTATATTAAAAAAAAAAGGAAAAGAAGAAGAAGAACTCTCCATTTGTAGAATTCAACTCATTTATTTACCTGTACCATAAGGTAATAACGTAAGCAACAATATAAAACCCTAACCCATATTGGTCAATCCACCTCTCTAAATGCTTCCTCTGTCGTTGCCATTGCCGCCAAAACCGCCTTCATCAATTCCTCATCGACAAGCATCATCCACCGCTTCTTCATCAAGTCGTCGCTGTTTAACTTGTCATCGGATCTCAAATCATCATCAACGGCCATGGACTTCAAGGCCATCCTCTACCTTCACTCCCAAGGGGGCCGTCACTACAAGTATTTTGCAGCGCTCTTGTCTGGTCGATGGCTGAGCAACGGTCGCAAATATAGAGACAACGACTAGGATCACAACGGAGATTCCACCAATGATTTCATTCAAATCAATTTGGGAGTTTCGCTAATGATCGAGTTCAAATCAAGGTTCTCAATCTTCTCTTGGTAAAATAAAGAACAGAGAGAGAGCAAGAAAAGAACGGGGGGGCTAGAGAAAGAGAAAGGTAGATCGGGGGGTTAGAGAGAGATAGATCGAAGGGGGTTATAGAGAGAGAGAGCAATGATGGGATGGTGGAGAGAAAGAGGGGCAGACAGAGGAGAGCCAAAAAAATTGAGAGAAGAGAGAGAGGCGTAAATAGAGGAGAGAGAGGAACAAAGCAAATTCCAAATTAGGGTTTCTATTTGATTTTTAAACTAGGGACAAAAATGTCAAGTTAAAAATCAAATTAAAAAATAAACAATAAAATAACAGTTTAAAAGTTAAAAAGTAGAAAATAGTTTTAATAAGTGGTGTGTTTTAAGGGCATTTTGTGTTGTTTTCTCTTTCCCATGAAACCTCTTTTTCTCATGATGGCCAACAGCAGCACAGCCCTTTTTGTCCATTGACCCAGAACAAGAAGGATCCAGCCCACTTTGCAGGGTTTAAAGAAGTTCAAAGTAGGGCCTCCAGTCGCTCCATACACCCAGCCCATTGGCGCCCGTGAAGAATTCTGGCGGGAAACGCACATCCTGTTCCCGCCCAATAAAACGCTTTCTCATCGTCTCCCAAACACCAATCCCGCCTAGTCATTTTCTCTCTCTCTCGCCATGGCTTCCGATTCTTCTCAGGGAAACTTCAACAATGGTAATTTTCCTCTCTCTCTCTCTCTATATATATATGTATATATATTTATATACACACATGTATATACACAGTATTTTATTCATATTATTGTATGCTAAATTTCTTCTCGATTTCTCTTGCTATCATTCACAGGTCCGTCCTCTCCCGATGACTCGTCCTCTAGCCCAATCGGAAATACCTTCTCGTCTCCAGGAGACGCTTCTCGCCAGAGAAGGAGGCGCCGATCCACTACCCCTTCGGTCTTCGCCACCCCTCCGCCGCCTCCGTCCTCCCGTTTCGCCGCCTCCTCGGAAGGAACTCCGACACCGTCGCGGACTCGCCGTAAATCCGCATCTGGTCTGAGAAGAGCTCCTTCATCAACGCCGATGGCAGGTGCCGCCACTCCGACGTCCACCGACGACGTTCCGCCCTCCTCTGAAGGCGGCGAGAGTTTCGACATGGACGAGGACCGCCCTACGTTTGTCTGGGGCACCAACATTAGCGTCAACGACGTTAAGTCCGCGATTGTTCGGTTTTTGAAGAATTTTCGAGATCAGCCGTCCCAGACTTCGGACGGCGAGTTTCACTTGGAAGGGAAGTATATTGATGCGATCAAGAGAGTCCTTGAAATTGAGGGAGATTCGCTCGATGTCAACGCGCACGACGTGTTTGATTATGATTCTGATTTGTACGCCAAGATGGTTCGGTATCCGCTCGAGGTCCTTGCAATTTTCGACATTGTTTTGATGGAAATGGTGCCTCTCCTTGAACCTCTATTTGAAAAACACATCCAGACTCGGATCTATAATCTCAAAAATTCTACATCAATGAGAAATCTAAACCCTTCTGGTTAGTTACCTTCTATACCTTTGCCCTTTTTAAAATTTTTGTGATTTTCTTTCAAGGAAGATTTGTACTAACTGGGTTTGGGTTTTTTTTTTTTTTTTCCTGTATAAATTAGATATCGAGAGAATGGTGTCTTTGAAGGGAATGATCATCCGTTGCAGTTCGATAATACCTGAAATCAGAGAAGCAATATTCAGATGCCTTGTGTGTGGTTACTACTCTGAGCCTGTACCTGTAGAGAAAGGTAACTATATGCTACGCTTATTGGAAAAACATTGTGTTGTAGATGGATTTTTTTGGGTGTAATTTGTAAATTTCTTTACTGTTATTGACTTGTGAGTGTCTTTTTTTTTTTTTCCAGGACGAATAACTGAGCCCACGATATGCTTGAAGGAAGAATGTCAAGCCAGGAACTCCATGACACTGGTTCACAACCGATGCAGGTAACTGTATTAGGTATAGCATTAATGTGAATAGACTTGTCCTTTAATGATGATAAGTGGCTGATGTTAAACCAGTAAAATGGGAATCTCCTCTGTTTTTGAAGATAAATACTTAGGACTGTTTTGGTAGTCACTTGTTGCAACCCTCGGTCATTTCCTGGGAAGTTATAACTCCATGCCTCTCCAAAGCCAGTTTTGGGCCGTGTGAAGAATGCTTTAGGCTAGAGCGTGAAAGATCTATACTTGTCTCTAATTGTCGGCATTTTGTGTTAGGATGAACAAGTAACAAATGACTTTCAATAAGAAAATGAATGTGTTTTATCCAAATAGTTGATTACTTGGACACTGAAAGTTATAGTGGTGATTTGCAAGGAATGATGATGACTAATAGTGCTGCTCTCAAAACCAGGTTTACTGATAAGCAGATTGTAAGGCTCCAGGAGACTCCTGACGAGATCCCTGAAGGAGGAACGCCGCATACAGTAAGCTTGTTGATGCACGACAAACTGGTTGATGCTGGAAAACCAGGAGACAGAGTTGAGGTAAAGAATATTATGACATATCGGAGGATGTTACATGATCTCTAGAAGAATGGAAATGTGTTCGTTGATCGGTTTGAAGGCTTTCTCTAATGGAAATGTGTTTGTTTATTGGTTTGATGACTTTCTCTTCTTCGATAGGTTACTGGGATCTACAGGGCTATGAGCGTCAGAATTGGACCAACCCAGAGAACTGTAAAATCATTGTTCAAGGCATGTTATCTATCCATTTTCTCTACTAAATCTGGATCTCTTTGGTCATCGCATTATCATGATGTAATTTGTCTTTTATTGTAGACATACATTGATTGTCTTCATATAAAGAAAGCCGACAAGTCAAGAATGCTTGTAGAGGATCAACTGGAAGTTGATAATTCCACAGGTGGAGGCTCAGAGGAACTTCTTTTTGATGAGAAGAAGGTATGTCTAACGTCTATCTTCTGTTAAGATGTGATGCATTATTTGCAGTCTGCATAATCATATTATTGTTTGAATTGAAGGTTGAAGAGTTGAAAGAGCTGGCGAAACAGCCAGATATATATGACCGATTAACAAGGTCTTTGGCACCAAATATCTGGGAGCTGGATGACGTCAAAAGGGGCCTTCTTTGTCAGGTATTCTGATGATTCGACTTAATGCCTTGGTTATCTTAATGATTAAACGTGGTTAGTTTTTCTTAAATTTCTCTAATATTAATTATTGATTATAGAAGTAAGTGTGTCAGCAAAATAGCCAAGTTCTAAAGAAAACTCATTATTAATAGTCCAAGTCTGGGTTACTAATCTTAAATGTTGACATTCTAAATCCAGCTGTTTGGTGGAAATGCTTTGAGGTTGCCATCTGGTGCTAGCTTCCGTGGTGATATCAACATACTTCTTGTTGGTGATCCTGGAACTAGTAAGTCCCAGCTCCTCCAGTACATACACAAGCTGTCTCCTCGAGGCATATACACCAGCGGAAGAGGGAGTTCAGCTGTTGGTTTAACCGCTTATGTTACCAAAGATCCTGAATCTGGGGAAACTGTATGAGACTATTTCTTGATAATTCTTGATGTGTTTTTTATTTTTTCCAATTCAGTTATCCTTCAGAATAATATAATTTGACTGTAAAGTTGTTTTCATGCCTCTTTAGGTTTTGGAGAGTGGAGCATTAGTTTTGAGTGACAGAGGCATCTGCTGCATTGATGAATTTGACAAAATGTCAGACAATGCAAGGAGCATGTTACATGAGGTTGGCTATTTATATGATAATATGGATCTCACCATCAATTTTGTAAGTTTTCTCCCATATCTTGTATGGCTTTCTTATTAATCACACGTTTCCCAGGTGATGGAACAACAAACTGTTTCGATAGCAAAGGCAGGAATTATCGCTTCTCTTAATGCTAGGACTTCTGTATTAGCTTGTGCTAATCCAAGTGGTTCGCGGTATAATCCTCGCTTGTCTGTGATTGACAACATACGTCTTCCTCCAACCTTGTTATCAAGGTAAGCAGAAGTAGATACTGTTTCTGTTATGGAAACTATGACGTTAACAAGATTCAAAAGTGTCAAATAGTACTTCAGTTAACAATTGTTTGATGACCTATGAGTGGTAGAAACATTAATGACCTCGACTTCTCTTTGATGTTTAATGCTTTCACAGGTTTGATCTGATCTACTTAATTCTTGACAAGGCTGATGAGCATACTGACAGGCGTCTTGCCAAACATATTGTCTCGTTGCATTTTGAGAATCCTGAGGTTTGGTGAAATTTTAGCATACTTTCTGGTTGAAGGGCTTAACCTTTCTTACTGTATTTTCATGTCTAAAATAAAATGTCTTTTATTTGCAGAGTATAGAGCAAGATGTCTTGGATCTTCCAACATTGATTGCATATGTAAGCTATGCCAGAAAGCATATTCATCCACAATTATCTGATGAAGCTGCTGAAGAGTTAACTCGAGGGTATGTTGAATTGAGGAGGAGAGGAAATTTCCCGGGCAGTAGCAAAAAGGTGAAAAGACTAATATTTGTCAGCTTAATTGACTTTTTTTAAAGGCTAGCCTCATACGTCTCTGCCATACTGATTTACTTTATTCAACACCAGACGTTCAATTATTAATTATTAATCCAAGGCGGACACGTAGGTGTTTCATATTTCAAAGATAAATCTGATCTTCATTTGTGTGTGTGTGTATATATATATTCAATTTCAAAATCTGATTCAATCTACATGTTCTTGTCACCCCTTTTTAACATATTTGTTTTTTCTGGTGTCCGTTACTTATTACTTGTCCCTTGGCTTGATCAATTAACAGGTTATAACAGCGACACCCAGGCAGATTGAAAGTTTGATACGTCTTAGTGAAGCCTTGGCTCGGATCCGTTTTTCGGAAGTGGTGAGTAAATCTTGCCGTGGGATTTAGCAGCATGCAATGTATCTTTACCCAATTAGAAATCGAACTGATGGTGTGATGCATGCAGGTTGAAAAGCATGACGTGATTGAGGCATTTCGGCTTCTAGAAGTTGCAATGCAACAGTCAGCAACAGATCATTCCACTGGTAGTGTTTTAACAGCACTTAAACTTATTTATGTGATTTACCTCCCACTTAGACAAACCAAACCTGATGAGTTTCTTTTAATCCTCCTCAAATCTCAGGGACAATCGACATGGATCTCATCACGACTGGAATTTCGGCCAGTGAAAGGATGAGACGAGAAAATCTGTTATCAGCAACTCGCAACATGATCATGGAGAAGATGCAGCTAGGAGGACCCTCAATGCGCTTGTTGGAGGTCTGTCTAACTAAGCAGTGTAAATTTAAAATATTCATTTTCTATTCATTTAACTTAATTTTCTCAAAAAACTAACTTGTAATCTGCTTTGCTTCTGCTGTAGTTATTGGAGGAATTGAAGAAGCAGAGCTCTGGCAGTGAATTTCACCTCAATGATGTTAGTCTCTCTCTCTCTCTCTCTCTCTCTCTCTCTCTAAATGAATGGATCAAATGATCACTTTAATGACTTGTTTTATTGGTGTTATTGCAGCTGAGAAATGCAGTTACCACACTTGCAACCGAGGGATTTGTATCTCTTCATGGTGACATTATTAAAAGAGTATAAAAGTATAAGAGAATCAAAAGAAGGAAAGAATTGATGGACCTAGATGGCCCCAGCCGAGGTATTTAAGGAGGAGATATGCTTTGTGCAAACATGTGCTACTATGCCAACTTTGCTGTAAAATATTATTCAAATTCACCCCACACTTTATTACTAATTTGAGGCGTACGCTCATACAAACGATTTCAGAGTTAATGGGTAACTTGTGCTGTAGCTGGAAATGTTTCTGTTCTGTTAGAGAATTTTTTTTTTTTTTTCCATTTTAATCAAGCTGTGGAGAATATGTATAACTTGAACAGCTATTATTATGCAAGTCAGGAAAGCATATTTCCAGTTTTAAATCACGAGTATTCTTTTCTTTTTATTTATTTTTTTGCTAACATTGTATGATTTCTGTTGGAAAAGATCAAATTGGAAATAGTTTTCCACGGTATCTGAGCACGGTTAACTTTGTAGATTGAAACTTATGAGAAGGCTGATAATTTTTTAGATGCGGCATTAAAACTAGTTGTGAAATTAAGTCCGTCTTTCTCATATGTTTAATGAAGTAATACTTTTTTCAAAATGAATCCAGCTATGTCACTAGAGCAGCTAAAAATACCTAAATGCTTAATTATAAAGAGGCCGAAGGAAAGAATATTTCATTTAATATTTTTATAAAAATTGAATCAAACTAAATTACTCGTAAGTGATTTGGGCTGTTAAAAAAGTTTTTAATACTTAGCAAAAATGATAAAATATCTAAAAATTCACTATTTAAAATTTTAAGGTACATAGCTTGCTTGATTCTTTATTTTTTTAAAAAGTTACAAATTGGTTTTAAATTTTTTTTATTTAATTAGGTCTAATTTTTTAAAAAGGATACAATTTAGTTCTTAACCATTAAGTTTGACCGTTAAAAAATGTCTCGTCTTGATCACTTTAATGTGGGTATTTTAGTAAAATAACTAATATGTTTTTTAAAAAATTAAAATTAAAACATAAAAAACATTTTAAAAAAGCTTAAAAAAACAATAAATTTATATGATTAAAATCACATTTTTTTTCACTTAAGGAAAAAATTTTTGAAACAAAAATCATATCAAAATTCTTTAAAAGAAAATCATATCTAGTTAATAATACTAATTAGGATTTTTAATCTTCGGAATAAGTGAGATCATAAACCGATTTGTGCCCCTTTAGAACATTAAGATATACCGTCATCTTTGCCCACTATATTCCAGTTTTCCTGATAAAAGCCTGCATGAAAATAGTCCGGCCTCTGCGATTTCCACGCGTCCATAGAGAAGAAGGCATGCTTCACTTCCTCGGCCCCAAAAGGCAAATCCAACGCTTGACGGTCCAACTATGAAACTGTATCCTGTCAATGCAATCCTCATCTGGCATAGAGGTAGAGAAAATGGTTGTGAAATAATTTTCCATCACAGCAATCACCTCTTCCTTTTTTGACACCCACCTCCCATAACCGTCCTCCAAACCTTTTTATTTCATTTTTGTCCCTTCTATCAGACGCTTTCTTGTGGAAAATTTTGGTGTTCTTGTTGCCCCTACGAAGCCAATCCACTTTAGACCTTTGCTTCCAACAGGATTCTTCCAATGCTGGAAAGCAATTGAACTCTCTCGATAAAGAAGCAATCCAGTCCTTATGATCCAAGCCACCATTGATCGTGTTAAGATCAGTTATTTCTTCTTGAATCTTCTTTACCTTTTTTGGAATGGAACCAGAAGTATACGCTCTCCACAACCGCAGATCACCAGCACAATCGTCTAACGTATCCTACAATCCCTGCCCATCCCTATGAATACCGTGCCCGAACCAAGCAAGTAGTAACATTTCTTTTTAAACCTCACTTGTGCACCATAACGGTTGAAGATGGAACCGGGACTTGGGAAAGAATCCCTGCCTCTATCCAGATCATCAAAAAATCCGACACCGCATGAAGAACCCTATGATCCGACCTGAAGAAATCGCGGTGTTCCATATCGGCCAAGCATTGATCTAGCCTTTACTGGATGTTATTCAAGGGGTCACAACCGTTGTTCCATGCAAGGGAAGCCCTATAAAACCCCAAATCAAGTCCACAATCCTCCACTGTTTCCTGAAATTCATTCATTCTCCTATCAAAGCCAACTAATACCACCCAACTTCTCAGATAAATAAAAAAATTCATTAAAATCACATGCAATCTTCCAAGGCAGAGTGTGCAGGCTTCCGAGTCGCCGAAGAAGTGCCCAAGAATGATGCCGTTGTACTTTTTCTGGATGTTCGTATTAAATAGATATTTATTTATTTATTTTTTTAAGGGGAGGCCTTAAAACTTTTATCAGGAAAATCTTATAGGGTATTCGGAAGGGTGGTAAGAACTCGTGGTGGGAATTATTTTTATTGTAGCATGTGAGAGTTTTATACTATAGCATATTTTTTTTATTGTTATTGTAACATATAAGAACTTTATACTGTTTATAATTGAGAGTATAGTAAAAACTGAGTGGTTCTAGCCAAACACCCCCTTAACTTACCATATTAAAAAAAAAAAAACTAGTTCGAAAAAAAATTTTTAAAAAAAAAGAAATGGGAGTAAACGAAGGTCGGGAAATTTCCTCAGCGTAGGGTGCTCCCTCTCTCTATCTCTATTAATCCCCTACAATAAAAATAAATAAATAAAAAGAAGGACGTGGAAGCCTGTGGCAAGAAGCCAAAAAGCTCTCTTCACAGGTTTCTCTCTCTAAGGCGGTGATTGATCTCTCCTGCTTGTGTTGTGTCCGTGTGTGACTCTGTTGACATAGAGAGAGAAAGAGTATAGAGAGAGAGAGATGGGTGGGTGCTGTCCACCGATGGATCTGTTCAGGTCGGAGCCGATGCAGCTGGTTCAGCTCATCATTCCCATAGAGTCCTCTCACCTCACTGTCTCTTACCTCGGCGATCTTGGCCTTCTCCAGTTCGAAGACGTAACTCTCTAATCACTCTCTTCTCTTCATTTCTCCTCTCAATTATGGTTTTTTTTTTTTTTTGGTTCTAGTTCTAGTTGATAACCTAGACTGGCTTCGTTTGCCTGGGATCGCGTTTGTTTTTGGATTTTGTGTTGTGGTTTTTGAAACTAGGGTTTTAGGTTGATCGGTGGATGTGGTTGGATTGTTTGGGGATGGAAAATGCGGTGTTTTATAGTTTCAATTGTGCGAAAAGGGGATCAGTTTGGGTTGGATTGGGAGGATTCGAGTCAGAAATTGGTAGATAATTTGTTCGATATGAATTTTGGAGGATTATTACCATCTTTTTTTTTTTTTTTTTTTTTTTTTTTTAATTTGGGTATTAGTTTTGTTTAGATGTATCGGCAAATTAGGTTGTGTTACAAGTTTGCAACATTAAGATTTGCGGGTTTTTTTTTTTTTCCTTTTTTTTTTTAATTGTCCCTCTACTAGAATTGACTGTTTATAGTTTGAGTGGGAGAGGAGCTAGCTTTTTGGTTAGGCCATTAATCAATTGAATATCTCTTGCGTTGATGTAGGAAAAAGTTTTCTTGTAGCCATAAATTGCGCTATTTGAGGTGGTGTAACACTTGCAATGAGGAAAAATGATTAGTTCTTTATCCCACTATACATGCAGAAATCAGGAATTTTTATGAACTTGCTAAGGGAAGGAGAAGTAGAGACTTTCAAGTTGTTTTTCTAGCTGAGAGTGACTTCTATATAATTAGGCTGTTAGCATGTTTAAAGCAGAAGCTAAATTATGACACCGTAGAAAATACATTTTTATTCTTTGGATACTTCTCTTGAGGCGTATTGATGTGGAAAGGATGACGAGATCAATTGCATCTGTAAAGAAAGACTAGAAATTTCTCCTGTTTGTTACAGTACATTGACATGTTTTCCTTGTTTTGTCTTGATTTCAAATTTATGATATGTTACTTTGAGAATTCCCCAGTTTCTTGCGCCTAACATGTTCTACTCAATTTTCTTTCAGCTCAATTCTGAGAAGAGCCCGTTTCAGCGTACTTATGCTACTCAGGTGCATTTATGTCTTGTACTTTTAGCAGTGACGTTTATACTATTACATGATGTGAATTTAAAAGGTTTTGGAAAATGAGTTTGAACTCAGAAATGAGTTCAAACACTGTAGCATATGACAGCTTTACACTGTAGATTTTTTGAACTCATGAGTTTACCGTTTTGCCAACACAATGTTAATTATTGAGGAATTTAACTAAAGCTATTATGTTTTGCTTATTTCATCTGGGGGAATGCTAAAGTTTACTGGTAAAATAAATAATAATTAGGCTGATAAGGAAAGTTCACAAAGTTTAATACCTGTGTCAAATTTGTATTATATCCAGTAGTTATTATTTGTTGGTAGCTGCTTCCTTCATGTGCTTTTCTGGGCTCAATTTTAGTGTCCTTTTTTATTAACTATTTGAGTTTGTATATGTGAATGATGAATTTTTTTTTTTAACAATATTCAGTTATTCTTGTTTATTCTAACTAACTATTGAATCTTGGCCTATTCAAGGAGACTTCAACTAGCAAGCCTCTGATGTCACGTTTTTCTTTTAATTGCAAGAGTCTAATGATGTCTTTTTAATATAGGGTTTCTGATCAGAGGTGTCTTGGTATTGATTTTATTGATGCTGAGTTTGTTGTTCTTGTGTTTAGAATGATCTAAGTGTTGGGAATCTTTCAAAATGCTTGTTTTGTCATTGTATTAATTATTTATTTTCCTATAAAGATTAAAAGATGTGGAGAGTTGGCACGCAAATTACGCTTTTTCAAGGACCAGATGTTGAAGGCAGGTTTCTCTCCAAAAACATCCACGACACGAGCTGAGATCAGTTTGGATGACCTAGAGGTAAACGGGGGAGTTCAAGACAAAATTTTCTTGGAATTTGTTATTTTCTTTGGTTGTGTATTTTGATTGCCATTTTTGTGGCATGCTAGGTTAAACTCGTTGAACTTGAGGCAGAGCTGATTGAAATGAATGCTAATGGGGAAAAGTTACAACGTTCTTATAATGAACTCGGAGAATATAAGCTTGTCCTGCGGAAGGTAATGTCTTCTTTGTCATTCTTGACTTATAAATTGTCATTTTAGTTTCCCTCGTCAAGTATCATTAGATGAGAATGTTCATCTATTCTCTGACACAAATATGCTTTAGTACTTCATTTATGGTGTTAATTCTTCTACTGGTAGGACACATGATTTCGAGGAATGACAAGGATGACAAGATAATATGGTGGACTTTCCTTGAAAAGAAGAAATCTAGATTTTTTTTATTGGTTTTTTTTTTTTTTTAATTTGATGATGAGATGGATTCATTTTCATGATATGAAAACACCCTCATGATATGAAGTTATAACTTGTTTCAAACTGACAAATGTTTTTTTGATGCCTTCCAGGCTGGTGAGTTTTTTCACTCAGCGCAAAGCAGTGCCTTGGAGCAGCAGAGAGAATATGGATCTCGTCAAAGTGGTGAAGAATCACTGGATACACCTTTATTATTGGACCAAGTAGGAGGAGCTTCATCTATAATTATATTTGTTAGTACGTGGTAGATTCCATTGATTACAACTGTTTTATATTTGGCTATTCTGTAGGAAATGTTGATTGATCCATCAAAGCAAGTTAAGCTGGGGTTTATCACTGGCCTTGTTCCTCGGGAAAAGTCTATGGCATTTGAGAGGATTCTATTTCGTGCAACTAGGGGTAATATTTTTCTGAAGCAGGCTGTAGTAGAGAATCCAGTCACTGATCCTGTTTCTGGG
The DNA here is from genome assembly GCA_025403435.1 of Artocarpus heterophyllus. Classification (NCBI taxonomy): domain Eukaryota; kingdom Viridiplantae; phylum Streptophyta; class Magnoliopsida; order Rosales; family Moraceae; genus Artocarpus; species Artocarpus heterophyllus. The sequence continues at coordinate 14,826,054 of CM046335.1, forward strand.
GAGAAGGTGGTTAACATTCCTTGTGGCATTGAATTGCAAAATATGATAAGAAAATGAATTTTTTTCTCTCTCTTTTTGTGTCGATCATAATTAAAAGTATTGGAGCTTCTTTATTTTCGTTTATCAGAGAATTGTGAACAGAACTCATCTTATTGATTGTTTTTAACCTTTTAGCATCTTTATCTTTTTGCAAATTTTTTTTGGATAGAAGCGAAGACGATTTGTGATTTGTATTTGTTCTGTAGCAGATGTACTAATTGATTTGTATTAGTTGTTCTATAGCCGACCTACTTCCTTCTCCCCTTGAAGCTTTTTTAAAACATGAATAAATTTCTCTCTTTATGCTTAGAGGTCCCTATTCTTGGTTTCATTTGTCAACTTGGCATTTGTTTTTACAGGAATACCTAGCTACAAATACATTATCAGCAGCATGTACTGTAAACATTAAAAAATTCATGGACTATATTCTTAACCCAGTTCTTTAAATTTTAAGTGAGAGAGCCAAGGTTTTTTCCTTTCCTTTACGTGGAACGTCAACTAGAACTTTAAGTGTCCCGAGGTGTTTCTTTCCCTTTTTGACTCTGTTTCAATATATTGATAACATGTTATTGGCATCAACGTTAAAACAAGACAATAATTTAGTGTTTTATTTATCATTTGCAAACTATGTTTGAGTACTTATAACTTATTATCTACAACTACTATTCGGGCTATAATGAAGATTTTTATTTTTGACGTGAAAGTTGAGTACTATTGTTGCTTGAACTTCTTTTCTTATCACCTTTTTCCCCTGGTGCTAATTTTTTGGTTGCCATCATAGTTTTTCTTTGTTATATGGCTCTTTTATCTCTGACTAATGTGCAGGTTGAGAAAAATGTTTTTCTGATTTTCTATTCTGGAGAAAGAGCCAAGAACAAAATTCTTAAAATATGTGAAGCTTTTGCTGCAAATCGTTATCCTTTTACCGAGGACCTTGGTAAACAAGCTCAGGCAATCAATGAGGTAGGGACTACACTTGTGCTTGGATTATTTGTTTCCTTCATTCGAAGGTTGCTCATATCTTTATTCAAATGTCTCCACTTATCATTTCTTCTTCTACCATTACCCCTGTTCACAAAACCTAGTTTGAGCTGGACTAAAATCTCCCTGTTTGACTATTAACCCTGTAATAAGGCATGCCGACTTCTCCATTAACCTTCACGATAGTGCCATATCTTGTTTTTAGTTGCTGTTCAGTGTGTTTGGTGTGAGCCCATTTGTCTCACAGAAGTTTGACCTCATGAAGGTAAAGGGCATATTGGCCTTATGTTGATCGCAGGTCTGGCATGATTCCTCTGCAAACTTGAGCTTTGATCTGTTCTTCCTCAAAAATATTCACTAATCAAACAATTTTAGAAATAAGCTTGCTTGGTAAACGTTAAGGTTTGATGTTTAAACATGAAAAATTAGCCTATGTTTTCTTGTTCTACATCATTGAAAGGCTGTTATAGTCATGGTCATTGGCTGAGTAGATGGATCTGGCTTTGAAGTTTCAATAAAAGGAGACATAGAGATCAATTAGTTAGAAACATCAAGTGTGAATTAACAAATTTTGGTTGATTAATTGTGCTCGAATCTTTTATGAAGGGCCAACCTTGAACTGGGAGTTGAAAATGGTTGTATGTTCAGGTTGAATAATAGGCAGACTATTTTTTTCTCTTCAGGGAGACATGTCTGACAGACATCTAAAAAAAAACTTGTTTATGATACAAATTTTAGGGTTCCAAATATGTTTCTTATTTGTTTTTAAAGGTAATCCTCGCCTAATGACCATCACCAATAAATTCTAGTCCTTGTTGGAGCAGTTGGTCTGGGGATGTCTAGTTGTAATACATGCATTCGTACTAACAAAGCATTTTCTTTGCTTTGATTTTTTCACTGTTTGCCTCTGCCAATATATATATATGTACGTATGTATATTCTCTTATATATATATATATATATATAGAAAGAAACAAAACTTCATTAGAGAAATTATGAAGTGCAAAGAACACCAACAAGTAGGAAGTTGAGCATCCGACTAAAGCGAAAGAAAAACACTTAAGAACATTCCAATCCCCGAATGAAATCTGACAAGTTAAGGTTGTAAAAATATTTGTCCATAACCTCAAGGCACCATATAGTAATCCAACACTTCACTTGCCGCTACCAATATTGCATGTTAGGTTTTTTACGGTTCCTCTGTGATGAATCACATTTTTGAATTGCAGGTTTCAGCAAGACTCTCAGAGCTAAAAGCTACTATAGATGCTGGGCTGCTGCATCGAGGCAATTTGTTACAGACTATTGCAGAGCAGTTTGAGCGGTGGAACCTTTTGGTGTGTTAGTTAATTTCCTGTATAGACATCAATTCAATTCACAAATTTGGTGTTTCGATACATTGCAAGTTTGTATAGCTATTTGACTTTGATGTCCTGAACTTGTGAAGGTGAGGAAGGAGAAATCGATATATCACACTCTAAACATGCTCAGCCTTGATGTGACAAAAAAATGTCTTGTGGCAGAGGGTTGGAGTCCAGATTTTGCAACCAAAGAGGTAGTTTTACTTTTCCCCTTGCCTGCCTCTTCTGGTTCTCGGTGCAGCAAACAAGCATTACCCTTGGTTCTAAGCTTGGCGTTACTAGTGAAATGAACTATCCTGATTCTTATACGTTGGACTTGATAATTGCAGATTCAGGATGCATTACAGCGTGCAGCAATCGACTCCAACTCACAAGTTGGAGCTATTTTCCAGGTTTTGCATACAAGAGAGTCACCACCTACATATTTCCGTACAAACAAGTTCACTTCTGCTTTTCAGGAAATTGTTGATGCGTATGGGTAAGTTTTAATCCAAAATCTGGCTATCTTCTGCTGGTTTACTATTAATTGAGGAAAATAATAACTGTTGAAAGAAACATGTGATTTGACTTGAAGCGATACAACAATATATATAACTCAGCACGACATTAGCCTGTGGAAAGATGGTAACACTATAAATTATATATGATTTGCTTATTCCTGGGACCTTAACAGGAGAATTGATTTAATTCAACCACATATTGGGAAAGCGACCCTATATATGGTTATCTATTTTTGCTTTGATCCGATATTATTAACTTCTTGTGATTTTGTTCTGCTCTACCATTTTACGTCTGTATGTTTATTACGTAAATAAGACCATATGCTCTTTCTCTCTCTCTCTCTCTCTCACATCCCTTCTCTTTTTTTTTTCCCTTCTTTTTTGTATTTTAAGAACTTTGTAATGTGAACGACTAATTATTAAATCAAGGAACCAACTAATTAAATAATTTAGTGATGCCCAAAGAAACTCTAACAATGTATCTTAAACTATGAAAGCTAGGTTGATTCTTGTTGTAAATGACCAGGAAATAGAGGCATGAGATTGAAAATCATGAAAGCCGATAATCTGAGTTTCTGAAAGATCTGAGAAAGAGCTAAGATACAATGCATGCCCTAGTTTTGGACAAAGATGCAGGAAAACTGTGTTTCATCAAATGTAGGGCAGCCTTTTTGTACACTTCGTCTATTGAAACTACTTCCCTGTTCACAACATGGTGAACGTTATATATGCTTGTGGTGTCATTCACTTACATACGCACACAAAAAAGTTGAAAAAAAATAATACTATTAGTAGGTCTGAAGGATTATCTTCTTACTTTTTGTTTTTGTCTCTTGTTCGGGAAAAATATTTCCTTGTGACGAATTAAAGTTTAAATGAGTCCTTGTTGTTTGCACTCATGATTTTATTTCTAAGACGCCTTGTGAACTTTTATAAACTTTTATGCACGCAAAAAAGTTGAAAAAAATAAACTACCAGTAGGTCTGAAGGATTATCTTCGTAATTTTTATTTTTGTCTCTTGTTCAGGAAAAATATTTCCTTGTTACGAATTAAAAGTTAAATGAGTCCTTGTTTACACTCATGATTTTATTTCTAAGACACCTTGTGAACTTTTATAAACTCAAAAATGGCAGTTGCCTCCTTTTTTTTATTTTGATCTGTTGGACTATAATATGCCAAGTGGCCATCATTTGACAGAAACATACAGTTCTCCTAAAAATCATGGTTCAACTTTGTTGCAGGGTGGCAAAGTATCAAGAAGCAAATCCTGGTGTATATACGATCATAACATTTCCATTTCTATTTGCTGTCATGTTTGGTGATTGGGGGCATGGATTATGCTTGTTACTTGCAACACTATTTTTTATAGTCAGGGAAAAGAAACTTTCTAGTCAGGTAATGTTTATGGCTTTGTCTAACTCACTTTAGTACTTAAACATATAAATTATCAGGCTGCAAGACAATAAGATTAAGCCTGGATTACATTTGTTCTTCGGTTAGTTATTATAATAAAATATGCGCATATCCCAAAATATAGGGAGACAAAGGTGAAAAATGAATTTGATAATTAATGTGACGTTTACTGGATCATACTTTCTGTCCAACTAGGCTGCCTGCATTAAAACTCATAAGAAAAGGTGGTTTCTTTTGGTAAAATTTGTAACATCTATCATTATGCAAGGTCTTTACATTGTTTCCATTAATGTACACATCTTCTTGGTATCATATCTTTTTGGTGGAATCTCACTAAATATTATTCTGGATTTACAGAAGCTTGGAGACATCACTGAGATGACCTTTGGTGGTCGTTATGTCATTTTGATGATGTCAATTTTCTCCATCTACACAGGTTTGATCTACAATGAGTTCTTCTCTGTCCCGTTTGAACTGTTTGGCCGCTCGGCATATGCTTGCGGTGATGTTTCTTGCAGGTATATAATTTGAAGGCCGAGACTTATGATGTTTGTCTCAGATGTAGTATAAACTTTTTTTTACTCCCCCTTTCCTTGATGGGCTTTGGATGCTTCCTTGTAGAGATGCTACTACAGAGGGTTTGGTTAAAGTGCGTGCCACGTATCCTTTTGGGCTTGACCCTGTATGGCATGGTACCCGTAGTGAGCTGCCATTTCTCAACTCTTTGAAGATGAAAATGTCCATTCTTCTCGGGGTGGCCCAAATGAACCTTGGAATCATATTGAGCTATTTTAATGCCAAGTATTTTGGCAATAATATAAACATCTGGTAAGCTGTGTTTATCTTGTTGAAGAACTGTCGATCTTCTCCACAACCTTCATAATGACTATAGTATTTAAACTTATATGCAATATGAATTTACAAATTGCATCCCCAAATATTCGTTGATTAGCTGTTGCTGCTTCCTTCCCCGTTATTGTTATGTTCAACTTACTGCAATGTTACAGGTTCCAATTCCTTCCTCAGTTGATATTTCTAAACAGTCTATTTGGCTATCTCTCTGTTCTCGTTCTTGTGAAGTGGTGCACTGGTTCACAAGCAGACTTGTACCACGTAATGATATACATGTTCCTTAGTCCAACAGATGATCTAGGTGAAAATCAGCTCTTTGCTGGGCAGAAAACAGTACAGGTACTCTTAGCACTTGCACGCTTTTACAAGCATAGTTTTAAGTTGTGAATTATACTTATCGTCCATGCTTTTTCTTGCTAGCTTGTGCTACTATTGCTGGCTCTTATTGCTGTTCCATGGATGCTGCTCCCAAAGCCTTTTCTGTTGAAGAAGCAATACGAAAATGTATGTTGAAGATTTTATTTTTGTTTAACATGACATTTTATCTTTCGATTACGTTTTTGATTCTTGGTAGTTTATTCTACAGATGCACCAAGGCCAATCCTACACCTTAATCGAGGCCACAGAGGAGAGCTTGCAAGTAGAGTCAAACCATGATTCCCACAATCATGAAGAGTTCGAGTTTAGTGAAGTTTTTGTGCATCAACTAATACACACCATAGAATTTGTTCTCGGAGCAGTCTCAAATACTGCTTCATACCTCCGTCTATGGGCGCTCAGGTTAGTTTTGAGGAACTTGATATATACATACTTGTATATGCATATGTACGTATGTGTGTGGGTGGGTGGGTGTGTGTGTGTGTGTGTGTGTCAATCTCTACTTTCTTCTGCGAGCACACAGTTCATGCATGTATAAGTGTGCATGTGTTATTTATGCAAATTTACTTCTGATCTATATAACTCGAGGTTACTGAAATTTCTTTTCATGGTGTTTCAACTTTTTCAGCCTTGCCCACTCAGAATTGTCCAGTGTCTTCTACGACAAGGTTCTGCTTCTTGCTTGGGGGTATGTAAATCCATCATTTTAACAAGGCCCTGGGGCCATTTGCACGAGATGCATTGCCTTAAGGAGCTATTTCCTTTTCTGTTCGTTGCTCGTTGAGTTATGACCTACAAATCATATAGATAGATGGTCATTTAACTTGAGCTGTCTGACTGGGTTTTTAAAACGTGTTGATGAAAGTGCTCTCTTCTACAGGTTCAACAATGTTATCATCCTTATTGTGGGCATTATCGTCTTCATCTTCGCCACAGTTGGTGTTCTGTTAGTGATGGAAACTCTCAGCGCTTTCCTACATGCATTGCGACTTCACTGGGTCGAGTTCCAAAACAAGTTCTACGAGGGAGATGGTTACAAGTTCGATCCATTTTCATTTGCAGCCACCGATGATGACGAAGATTGAGGCATCATATCGTCATCGTTGAAGTACTGTATGCTGTGGTAAAGTTGGCGTGTGGATAGGTATGGATCTAAGTTGATTCTTTTATTTGTAATTGAACGCGAAGGAATTGCGATAATTACATGCAACTTGTTGGGGAATATTAGGAGCCATTTTCAGATTGAGCGCCACCCCCCATCTGCTTGTTTATTTGTTATTGAGAGGAATAAGCAGGTCTAAGCCCGAGATGTGGTAGCTTTTGTGGGCCTTATGTAATAATAAATTATTCAACAAACTATCTGTTTATATATCAATTATTAAGTTTATGTGGAAGAAAATGCCGTTGTATCTTTCTTCCGTAGTTTATGACTAATATTACGCGTTGCATGATGTTTGTAGCTGCTGAGGAAAATCAGAGTGTTGGTAAGCTCATTTTGATCATGGTCGCAGGAGTAAAATTATGGAGAACACTTATTGCAATATTTATCTGTTTACTTTTGCAGGAAGTTCCTGTCGTAGCATCTGTATTCTTTAGCCAATAGAAAGTTGACTATTGCCATATTGGCTTCTAAAATTCGCATCATCAGCCTTCTTTTGCTCCAACGTTGCCTTCTCAATCTGACATTATAAAGGGTGAATATTGGCTCTTTATAAATAAGCTTGCAACGTTAGAAAGGAGGCATAAATGAGGTGAAAAAAATGCTAAAATAACCGAAACAGAAAATAAGAAAGTCTAAACATAGTTTAAATAATTTTAAGGGTTGCTAACAATAATGGTTTTTAAATTTTTAGGTCTTTATTTTATTCTATGAACTTTAAAATTCATCATTATTTTACCAATGAATTTTCAAAACTCTTTATTTTGTTCCTTTAATTTTTAAAATCATCATTTTACTTTTAAACTTTTAAAGCTTATTATTTTGTCTTTTTAATTTTTAATTTTTTTGTTCAAAGGGACGAAATTAAGCCTATATGATTCGCACATAGATCATTAGTAAAGGTAAAAATAAGATTTTATTAGTTTTGTTTTATGTTTACACTCACTTGACGTCTTATTTTTTAGGTTAACTTTTATTTAAGAAGGGTTTGTCTGTTATTTTTTTTTATTTTTAATATGTAACTCATTTAATAAGTCAATATTATTCGTTGATATTTTAATTTGAATATTAAAGAAGATAAGTTATACATTAATGATGAGAAGATATTGGTGAAAAATATCGAGAAGAAAAGAGTAGATATCAGTGAAAAATATTGAAAAGAAATGTGTAGATATTGGTGAAAAATATCAAGAGAAAATATGCATACGACCCTTCTTAAATTAGAACAGATAAAAAAATTAAATAAGAGTAAATGTAAAACAAAACCTGAGAGTAACAAAATCTTATTTTTGCCCTTATAGGTGACTTATGTATGAATCATGTGAGTTTAATTTTGTCTATTTGAACATAAAATTGAAAAATAAGAAACAAGAGGAGTTTTGAAAGTTTAAGAGCAAAACGGTGATTTTTAAAATTCAGAGATAAAATAAGGAGTTTTGAAAGTTTAGGGAGTAAAATGATGATTTTTAAAATTTAAAGGCAAAATGAGAGAATCTTTAAAATTTAAAGGTCATTAGTGTTAATAACCTTGAATTTAACAAAGAAAAGGAATACAAACGGAGGTACTAGCTGAGGATCTCATTAACCACCGTAAACAGTTGCTAGGCATATAAAGGTCCCTTGCACCTTTGCAATTTCTATTAGTACTAGTTTAAAAAGGATGTGCATGCGCATGCGAGTACTTAATTTCTTGAATTTTGTGACACCCGTTATTCTCCTAACGGGTATTGAGGTAATTAAATTAATTTTTAATGTATAAAAAAAATTTTGCTTCATTAAATTTATTTTATAATATTTATTTTTATCTATTTTTAAATTTTCTAAAATTCTCCTATATTTATTTAGTATGATTACTAAAAAGCCTTAGAACTTCTAATAAATCTCAAAAATGTCATATTGGCATTATGTGTGTTAAAGTCTTTAGATGAGACATAAGGATATCTTTTCCAACTACTCTTGACCCTCATTTTCTTTATTTCCTCCGTGACATGCTTCAACATGTCTCCTCTATAATTGTTTCTATCACTTCTTTTCAAAGACTTCATCTTTTCTTCCTTTCTCTTCCACGGTTCCCACACTCTTCTTCTCATTTCTTTGCTGAAGCAAAATACTTAGAGAACTTCTTCAAGGCAGCCATAAAAATCAGCCACCATCACCTCCATTTGAGCAAGAATTTCAGTCATACCGAAGTAAAGGAACCTGTTTTGAAGCCATTTTAAGCTTCCAACTAACCATAATCCGAGGTTAGAATCTTATGAACAAATTTAGTCTTTCATTTATAAATTTTCTTTTATACTAAAGGATTATTCAAATTTGCGTTCTTAAACCTAAGTATATGTTTGTTGCTATTTTGGAGCATATGTATGAAGTCTAAGTGTATATGCCCTAGACAGAAAATTTATATTGTTAAACTTTATAATACCTCTATGGGCAGTGGTTATTTCTTGAAATTCTAAGATTAAATTAAAATAAATTTTATGAATGTAGTTGTATGTTGTGCTTTAGTTTTAATTGTCCTTATGCACGCCTTAGGATCAAGGGAGTATGGAGCTAACGTTAATTGATTCCAGGATTAAGAGACTGTTGATAAGCTTAAAAGGTAGGGATTCTATTACTCATCTTTTGTAAGGTTTTTATAGAATTAAAATTGATTGTTTTGCCGCAATATATATATCTATGTTGAACTGATATTATATGATTATCACATATGAAACTATGACATGGACTCGTCTTGTATTGTACGGCGAGGAACATAATGAATTGACACATGTTATAAATTGAGAAGCATGGTTAGGAAAATTAACTCTATTAATAATGATTTAATATAGAGAAATTGTGAGACATGAAAAGGGCGACGGTTACGTCCTTGGGCATGAATACCCTAAAAGGTAAAGTAGGGGGAAGGCGATGACGCCTCCTTGGGTTGAAAGTCCCAGAACACACTGTACAGGAATCGATTTGGTGAGGACTCGGGGCTTGATGTCCCCTCACCGGAACACCCTTGGAATGTTTATAGGGTGATCAAGTGCGCCCATTTGGGTTTCGATGAGTTGAGTGATACTCAATTTAACATGGATACCTAGGAACAATGATGATTGGTAATATTTGTATAAATGTGTAATTATGACACTTGGTAATGATTAACTACGGTATCCATAAGATGTGATCATAATAAACCTCATAATCTGGAATATGATGTAACCTACTAACCATGCAGGTTTTAATGTGGTAATGATAAAAACCTAAAGGTGAGTAATGGCTTTCTCTACTGAGCATAGTGTTGCTCATACCCTTATGTTTATATCTTTTCAGGACTCACTAAGTGTGAGGTGGCTACGAGAAATATAGTTGAGGAAGTGATGTAGCTATATTACATTGGGACTGCTTCAATTGTTGAGAATGTTCTTCATGATAATGTAAGCATCAATTGTTACTTTCTGTGACTGTATTACAATGTATTGAGGGTTAAAATGATGATGACAACAGTTTATATTATTAAATTTAAGGTGCTACATTAAAACTGTGGTTTATTTATCGTTTATATTTTTATTTTTGAGTTGAGAGTTTTCATTTAAGTCCCGGGCAAATTTTATTTTTAAGGTTTTACTTTTATTATTTATTTTTATTTTATCTCATTAAAAACTGTTAACCCCCATATAGGGGCGTTACAAATTTTTTATTAAAAAAATTTAAGATTTGCTCAAGTACATGATTTAAATAAAAATTTAAATTGAAAATATTAATAATTTAAATTTACCAAAGAAAATGTTGTAGATGAAAAAAAGTACTTCAGTAATATGCATTTAAAAAATAAAACTTATGAGAAACGTTAAAAAAGAAGGGTAAATATGAAAAAAGATAAAATGTTCAGGAAAGAAAAGGAAAAAAAGTTAAAAAATTCTAAAAATAAGAGAACAGGTTAAAAAATAAAAATGTTGAGGGATAAAAAACAAAAAAAAAGTTGAAAAGCAAAAAAAAAAAAAATATCAAAACGTTATTGTTTTGGTAGGGGAGAATCTTTTTCTCATTTTTATAGATGCTCAAATGAAGGGCAAAATAAAAAAGATAAAACATTTAGGAAGGAAAAGAAAAACAGTTGAAAAGCAAAGAATACTAAGGGGGTGTTTGGCAGTGGTGGGTAGTTCCCACCACAATATCAGTTATGAACAGTGTAAAACTCTCATATGCTACAGTAACAATAAAAAAAATATATTATAGTGTAAAACTCTCACAGGCTACAGTAAAAGTGGTTCCAACTACTGGTTCCCACCACCTTTCCAAACACCCTATAAAAAGGAGCACAAAAGTGAAATATATAAAATATTTAAGAAAGAAAAGCAAAAAAAGAAAAGGTTTAAAGGCAACCAAAAAAAAAAAAAAAGAGGGGGACCAAAAGCACGTTTTGACCCAAACGTGAAGCTAAGGTGCCCGTATTGGCACTTTATTATTATGTAATAGGTTTGAAAAGGGTATTCAGATGCGTACAAGAGAATTTCTGTTACCCTCTTGGAAATTTTTATTTTTGTTGATGGCTGACAGAATTGCACTTGAAAATGGAACTTGTTCAGAACTTTCTCACGGCGAAGCTGACGTAATATTAACTAGTTTCAATGCTTAGAGTAAAAGTAACAACTTCACATCAATATAGAAGATTTTGCACTTCAAAGGCATCTAAGCTGTTGGAACAGAAATCCATTTCAGTCTTGATAAATATATAAGGTCGAAAAAGCAAAAAAAAGGCTGAGACCCCATATGGCGTTGCCATTTAATATCATATGTACACACATTTGTCAGCATGGTCTGCATCAGATTCCCTGCTGTGTGGAGGTATGGACTGCAGCCACCGTCGAGACCATGGAGTCCACTCCACAGACGTTTCGGCCTCTGCAGATTTTGTAGTACCCACTCTCTCCCCACTTCTCTCCCCATGAGTTCTTGATGATCCAGTATGGCTTCTCCTTCATTCTGACGGGAGCATAGCCAGCCTTACCATAACCCACCAGCAACACACCATGGTCCAATCGCTTTGAGCATATGTAGGGGCACGAAACTCCCCCAACATATGTCTGCATGAACACCGCGTTGATAGCCACTGCAATTAAAGCAAAGGTTGCAAAGTTAGTCAAACGAAAGGAACTTGCCTTTGGAACTATTTAATGGAAATTGACTTGACTGTAAGAACTCTGGAAAGTAGCAAGTTAACCTGCAAGTGGACCGTTATTCACTAGATTTGCAGCAATTTGCTCCTCGTTGAGGGAGACAACGCTGAAGTTGGCGACTGTTGCAGCAATCTTGGTCTTGTCAAACTTGCAGGTTCCTCGATCAGTACCCGTGTAAGGATAATCCTTCTCTCGCATTAGCCCTCCAGCTTTGAGTGTGTACTCAAAGGCACTGTTCATGAGGCCACCATTGCATCCAGAGTCGCATGACCCTTTTTCCTCTGGATCACACTGCGACGGTGTAGGAGGTTTAATTTCGAAAAGTACCCTCTTGCAAGAGAGAAATTTAAGAGGCTGCCCTTGTCTAGATATCATCACATACATAAGAGTAATACCAGATCTATTTGCATCAAGAGTCGAAAAGTAAATTTCGAGCAGCACACACAGAGCAAAACTAAATCCTATTATTTGCAGGTTATTTATGTTTTCTAGATATACTAGGCATTAACTTATTCAACATGAAGGCAGACAAACAAGTAAAGCAAAATAATTCAGAAAAAAAAAAGCCCACATAGCTAAATCCAAAATGTAAACACTTCAGAACGATATCCGCTATCAAAAACCAGAATAGAGAATCCAAAGTAGGCTTTACAACTACTTAAGTAGAAACCCTTTCTTTTTTTTTGCTAAGATTTTAAAGGAGAAAATTTAAACATAAACCATGCAGCAGGCACGGTTCCAACAACAACGACAACAGTAATAATAATCCGAGCACACAATAAAAGCACAAAGGTCAAACCTCGTGATCGCAATCCACAAGCTGTTGCTCGCTAAGGCTAACAAGCTCCCCAGCGGCAAGGAAGTGAGCACCTTCCAAGGCACCAGTTGTGCTGAAGCTCCAGCATGATCCACAAGAGCCCTAAAAAATCCAAGAAGAACCGTCATTTTCCGTCAAATTCTCACATCTCAATCGACCCAAAATCAACAGCATCATAGGACACGATTCTATAATCACCAACATCAAATTCCTAGGGTTCTCAAAAATCAAACAAAAGAACTTTAAAAAAACAAGAACCTGATTCTTGACTTCTGTAACGGCTCCATGATCTCTCCAATCGAAATCCTCGGGGAGATTGTCCGTCGGAAGAATCGGAGCCTTATTGGCGTCGGCCGGGAGTCTGAGGCGGCTCCTGAGCCCTAAAAAGTTCCGTCGGAACTCGGCGGGGGTTAGGTCGGAGAACCGAGTGACGCCGTGGTTCGCCGACGGGTCGAGCCTCTGGTGGCGCCTGGCCCGGCGGAGGTTGGCCTTGAAGACGTCGAATCGGTAGTCGTGCTCCTCCTGGCTCGCGTAGGTCTTGCCGAACCTCTGCTTGAAGAGAGAGAAGTGGTGCTCCGCTCCAAGCCTGACCTTGCCGTTGCCGTCGACGACCTGCCTGATCAGAATGTCGCCGTCTGATTCGCCGGAGACAGGCTCCGCTGAGGAGGCGTAGAAGACGAGGAGAGTGACAACGAGGAGGAGGAGGAGAGAGAAAGTCTTGTCCATTTTAGAGAGAGAAAAGAGGAAAAGGGTATGAGCGGTTTTGAGGAAGCATTGAAGGTTCCTTTTTTAAAGATGAGTGCCCCTCGGAGGTGGATTTCCGGGGACGGGATTCTCTGCGGTCGATTTCAGTTAATGGAAATATATCAGTCGTTGATAGTTGTCGTCCATGATGAATTACAGTTGCAAAGGGTTTGGATTCTGGTAGTTGGATAAACGCGTTGTACAGGATAGTTGTTGAAGTTTGCTTACGCAATGGGGTTACTGATATAGCCAGTGGGAAAGCGACAAGTGGCGGGAGTTGAGTGCTGGAGTTGAATGTTGGTTTTAGTTTGCCTGTTTGTTAGGCTTATGACGCGAATTTCGTTTTCTTTTTTCTTTTTCTTTTTCTTTTTATTAATGAGTTTGGTTTCGTAGTTAAATCATGCGAAGAGTACAAGTCATCCAAGAAGATAACGGGAGATTTTGAAAGTAGGCTTTAAAAAAAAACCTTCTCGGTAAAATGGTCTCTTTTTAATATTTTTTAGCATAAAAAAATAAATTTTTTAGACATAAAAATTGTTTTAATTTTTTTTTTTCACTTTGTTGAGGTTCATTTCTTTGTTACAAGTCTTTTTTTTATCTTTTTATAAAAAATTGAAGCAGCTTTACTGCAAAAAAAAACATATTTTTTAGTAAAAAAGAAAAAGCCATTTGTCCAATTCAAAAATTTTTTTTTGGCTCTTTTGTCAAAATATCCCGAAGAGAAGATTAATGGAGGATTTCAAACTGGAATATAATAATGTGAACCAGAATCTTATGGTAAATTAATACCCTAAAGTAAATAATTTGTTTGGGCTGATTTCTTCCTCTTTTTTTTTTTTTACAATTTTTTAAATTATTTTCTAACCTGGCAGATGTTATGTAACGTCCCGAAATTTATTTAACATTAATGTAATGTAAATGATGAATTAGTGTGCCATAATTAAAGTTTTAACTTTAATTAGATTATTTGGTTGGATTTTGAATTTTGGTTGTTTTGTTAAACTGATGTATTCAAATGATTTCTCATTTGTTTTAAAATGATGTTTTGAGTTTTAAAACACAACAATTTGTAAAATGTTAAAAATACTCCGTTTTACAAAACTGTGGGCGGCACATGGTTTTCGCACAGTAAAACCGCCCACCGATTTTCTCTATTTATTTTCCTTTCCTCTCTCTCTCTCCTCACTCTCACGAACTCTCTCTCTCTCTCTTCACTCTCCCTCTCGGCAGCCTCTCTCTCTCTCTAATTTCTTCAAAAAATTTTGGTTTCCATTCGAATCCAAGCTTCGAAACAGCAAGGAGGAAGCTCGGGGACGTGATTCGGCGACCGAGAACGCGGATTGAAGCTTCGATTCGAGGTTAGATTCAAAATTTCTAAACTTTTTACAAAATTTTCGATTTTGTGTGTTTTTGAAATCTAAGTTTGTTTTAGCTTAGAAAACCGTGGATTTGTGTTAAATGAGCTTAGAACAACTAGAATTTAAACCTAGATTGAAGAAAAACGGATTGGATTCAAGATTTTCATTTTTCTCCTCTTTTTCTCATTTTCGGATTTTTGAAGATTTTGAGTTCAAATGTTGTTTAAATGATTCCAAACATGTTTTAGAATGTTTTTCTATCAACTATAGTTGTTTTTCATGCCTGGGATTTGAGAAAAACAGGTTGGAATTCAGATTTGGATTTTGGGGATCGAGAAACCCGTGGCTGGGATTTCTGGATTTTCCCAGTTCGGCAGGCCGAAGTTCATGTTCGGCAGGCCGAAGTGATGATCGGCAGGCCGGTGTTCTTCCGATCGGCAGGCCGAATCTGGGGACATGTTCGGCAGGCCGAACTTTGCTTCCGGCAGGCCGAACTGTACAGTTCGGCAGGCCGAAGCAGGGCGTCCGGCAGGCCGACCGAGGCATGAAAAATTTTGTGATTTTTACCCGATTTCATTGTTTTGAACCCTGATTTAAATCCCAACCTTATAGGATGATTTTAATGATACAAATGGCACACTAGGACATCATGAAATGATTTAGTAACATAGAATGTCTCAAACTAGATATTGATTGACTTAGTTTGTATCTAGGACTGTTCGTGGTTCCGTGGAGCTAACGTATAGCGGATCGGGATTACGGTGTGGGGTACCGGCACGAGTACTGAGGTAGGACTTCTATCCTATTCCTTTGGTAGCCTGGTTTTGAAATGATTTGGCTTTGAAAATGATTTCTATCAAAATGTTCTCAACGGTTGTTTGGAAATGGTTTTATCGGTAGTATTTTAATACACCGTGATTATGAAATGAATTTCATAATGAATGTAATTGACAATACTCGGTAATTGGGTTTGAATGATAATGATAACAAACACTAAGGCATGATGCCATATCAGAGATCGGGTCGTGTGACGAACGACCTTGGGGGCAGGTCCCGAAACCCAGCTGGGCCACTACGGTGGTGATATCATGGTTTGCCTAGGTAAAAGTAAATTGGTGTTTTGATTTGACGAGTAGACTGTTCTGTGTCAGAACGGTTCTACTCAATTTATTTATTTATTTATCTAACGTTTTATTTCTGTATACTCCTGATAATGTTTTGTTTCTTTGCATCAAATTATTTTATAAAACCTAGTCCTACTGAGCCTTTCGCTCACGTTTTATTGTTTTAAATTTCCCCCCTTCTAGGTGGTTTCCCATATAGGTTTGGAGGAGATTCTTCAGACCGGACTCAGGAGCACTAGGAGAATTTATTTATATTCAGTATTATTAAATCAAGGCATGTAAGACTTAACTTTATTTGTACCTGGACTGTGATTGTATTTATGATATTGTCAGTACCATGTGTGTGCACAAGTTGTGGGTTGTGGAACCCATATTCGCGGTTTTTATTCAATTGTTGTTATTTGTTTAATGATTTTAAATTCTTTATCAAATGTGGTGGAAAAATCTCTTTATTTCTTGCTTAATTTGATTCTCAAACTCTCAGTTTTTAATTAAATTCTCTTTTAATTAATCTAAATATTCCACCACGTCACCTCCCGTACTCCGGGGCGTGACAGAATGGTATCAGAGCTCAAGGTTATGAACCTTGGGAATTGTGCACACATAGGTTTGACAATGAAATACATCTGACAGTCCAAATTTTGTTTTCAGAAGTGAGAGAATGGCACCTCGACGTCGTTCGACAGCTGACGCCAAGTTCGGAAATGATGAGGGCCTGATGAGGTCTATGATTGCGGCTTTCCGGCAGATGGCAGCCAGGACTAGACCGGAAGACTCCAGTGTTGGTAGTCGGCATGCTTTCTTTAAGGAATTTCGGCGGGCGTCTATTCCGACTTTTGATGGCAATGGGGATCCGCAGTTAGCAGAGTATTGGTTGGATTCGATCTTGAAGCATCTTGATACCCTTGGTGTGCCTGAGGAGTATCGTGTGGAATTCGCGGCGTATAAGCTCGAGGGTGGCGCTAACACCTGGTGGAAACAAACTAAGCGTCTGGAGCGCGGTGGCAATATCAGTTGGGACAAGTTCGAGGAGCTGTTCTATGATCGGTATTTTCCGCAGGGGTATAGAGACCAGAAAGCAGCTGAGTTTTATAGATTGCAGCAGGGTGATCTGTCAGTTCGAGAGTATGAGGCGAAGTTTAACGAGTTGGCTAGGTTTGCTCCATCAGCTGTGGCATCGGAGCGTGAGAAATGCATCAAGTTTCAGGAGGGACTCAAGGCTCCTATTCGGCGGCAGTTGGTTGCTCTACGGCTTAGGAGTTTCGGAGAGCTGGTGTCATCGGCGATCTCCGTGGAGAATGATTATGTGCAGTATTGTGAGGATCGAGCCAAGGCTTCAGGAGGACCGCAGAGGAGTGGCAGGAAGAGCACCGGTAGTCGTCCAGCTCCGGGGAAAGGCAAGCAAGGCGGTGCGACCAGTGGCAGCAGCAGTTCGTCTGGCAACGGGCGCAGCAATCCCTACAGCTTTCATTGTCATTTCTGTCAGCAGCCCGGACACATCAAGAGGAATTGCCCGATCAGGAGTGCTCGTCTTAGATCTCAGACCGGGGAGGATGCCAGTCGTTCGTCTCAGCCTCAGCCTCAGACCCTACCTCCGCCTCCGCAGTACCTGCAGTTGCAGTATCCGCAGTTTTCTCCTCAGCAATTCTCATATCCGGCACGAGGACAGCAGCCGCAGTATTTTCAGCGCAGTGTTCCTCAGTATAGAGCTCCGAGTACAGGTAGTGTGCAGTCGTCTCCATCTCAGCAGTATCGGCCGAGTAATGCAGGACCCAGCAATGTCGGTAGAGGAAAAGGGAAGGCGCCAGTGCAGGTTCATGCAATGGCATCTAGAGGGTCAGATTCTCAGATTGGTAACGCGGTTGTCGATGGTATGGTTTTGGTTTCTAGATCTCTAGCTCGCGTTTTATTTGATACCGGTGCCTCTCATTCTCTCATTTCGAGTTCTTTTGTACATGCCTTGGGATTAGAAGTAGAAGAGTTTAAGGAACCCCTAGTTATAACTTCTCCCTTGGGGCGGGTGTGTGTAAATTGTGGGTGTAAATCTTGTAAAATAAAGATTGGGGATGAGATTTTGAAAAGTGATTTGATTGTACTCCCCATGAGCTCCTATGATGTGATTTTAGGGATGGACTGGTTGTCCAGGTATAGTGCAGTTGTGGACTGCCAACTTAGAAAAGTGACCCTAGTGTCTGATAGGGGAACGGTGATCACTTACCAGGGTGGTGGCGATTGGCTAATGAGTGAGCGTCTCATGAAGTCATGTCTAGGAGGGCGAAGGAATCTAGATTGTTTTGCTTTTCTTGCCAATCTAGATTGCGAGCCCTATGTTTCGAGTAGTAGTGTAGCGATTCCGGTGGTTGATGAGTTCGAGGATGTCTTCCCCGACGAGTTATCAGGATTACCACCGCATCGGGAGATTGAGTTTGGTATCGAGTTGTTTCCAGGGACATCACCGATTTCTATGGCACCTT
The DNA here is from genome assembly GCA_025403435.1 of Artocarpus heterophyllus. Classification (NCBI taxonomy): domain Eukaryota; kingdom Viridiplantae; phylum Streptophyta; class Magnoliopsida; order Rosales; family Moraceae; genus Artocarpus; species Artocarpus heterophyllus. The sequence goes on from CM046335.1 coordinate 14,844,414, forward strand.
ATCGGATGGCGCCGGCAGAAATGAAGGAATTGAGGAAGCAACTTCAGGAGCTTGCTGATAAAGGATATATTCGGAATAGCACATCTCCGTGGGGAGCACCAGTTTTGTTCGCTAAGAAGCACGATGGGACTCTCAGGTTATGTGTGGATTATCGGCAGCTGAATCGTGTTACGGTGAAGAACAAGTATCCTTTGCCTAGGATTGATGAGCTATTTGATCAGTTGGGAGGTTCGCGATACTTCTCGAAGATTGATTTGCGGTCAGGTTATCATCAGCTCAGAATCAAGGAAGAGGATATTCCCAAGACAGCTTTTAGGACTCGGTATGGGCACTTCGAGTTTCTGGTTATGTCTTTCGGGTTGACGAATGCTTCAGCAGCTTTCATGGATCTGATGAACAGGATATTCAGGCCATATCTGGATCAGTTTGTGATCGTGTTCATCGATGATATTCTTGTGTATTCTAAGACATGGGAGGAGCATGAGCAGCATCTTCGGATCGTGCTTCAGACTTTGCGGGAGCACCAGTTGTATGCTAAGAGGGAAAAGTGTGAGTTCTGGTTGACTGAGGTCAAATTTCTGGGTCATGTCATTTCGGAGCATGGTATTTCAGTGGACCCGTCCAAGATTGAAGCTATATTGGAGTGGGAACGACCAAGGAATGTAGCGGGGATTCGCAGCTTCTTAGGTCTTGCTGGATATTACAGGAAATTTGTAAAGGAATTTTCGAAGATTGCAGCTCCGTTGACGAGGTTGACCAAGAAAAATGTCAGGTTTGAGTGGGATGAAGACTGTGAGTCTGCTTTTCAGGAATTGAAGAACCGGTTGACTTCAGCTCCAGTATTAGTTATTCCTAGTAGTGACGAGCCGTATGAGGTTTATGCTGATGCTTCAGGGCGCGGACTTGGATGCGTGTTGATGCAGCATGGACGTGTGGTTGCGTACGGATCGAGACAGCTACGACCTCACGAGCGGAATTATCCTACTCACGATTTAGAGCTTGCAGCGGTGATCTACGCGCTGAAGATTTGGAGATGTTATTTGTATGGAGCGTCGTTTCAGGTCTTCTCCGATCACAAGAGTTTGAGGCATTTGTTCACTCAGAGGGATCTCAACTTGAGGCAGCGCAGATGGGTGGAGTACATGGAGGATTATGATTTCGCGTTGCAGTATCATCCCGGGAAAGCTAATGTGGTCGCGGACGCGCTTAGCAGGAGGTCTTCAGGGATTCTCGCTTGTTTGATTTTTGAGGACTGGAGCAGGGATGCGACAGTGAGTGAGTATCGGCTACAGTATCATGACGACGGTGATCGAGTTTCGTTATATCACGTGGAAGCGACTCCAGCTCTTGTTCGGATGGTGAAGCAAGGTCAGTGGCAGGATCGACATTTGCAGGGGATTTGGTCGCGGATTCAGAACGGGGAGCAGTTCGAGGAATGGAGCGTGCATGCAGATGGATCGTTGTACTTCCGGGAGCGTCTTGCAGTTCCAGTTATCGCCGAGGTGACGAAAGCCGTTCTAGATGAAGCTCATAGGTCTCAGTTTGCTATTCATCCAGGGAGCACCAAGATGTATCGTGATTTGAAGAGGCACTATTGGTGGAGAGGCATGAAGAAAGATGTTCGCGAGTACGTGGCCAAGTGTTTGACGTGTCTTCAGGTGAAAGCTGAGCACCAGAAGCCTGCAGGTCAGCTTCAGCCGCTTCCTATTCCAGGGTGGAAATGGGAGCATGTGACGATGGATTTCCTCACAGGTTTGCCGAGGACGGAGCAGCGGCATGATGCAGTTTGGGTTGTGGTCGACAGGTTGACGAAATCGGCGCATTTCATTCCGTTTAGGTCGACGTGTTCTAGGAAGATTCTCGGGGAGTTGTATATGCAGAACATTGTGAGGTTGCATGGAGTTCCTTTGTCCATCACCTCTGATCGAGACACCAGGTTTAATGCTAAGTACTGGAGGAGTTTTCAGGAGGCTTTGGGTACGGATTTGAACTTCAGTACGGCGTTTCATCCTCAGACTGATGGGCAGTCTGAGCGGGTTATTCAGGTTCTCGAGGATATGTTGCGTGCTTGTGCGTTGGACTTCGGCGGGAATTGGAAGCAATGTTTGCATTTGGCGGAGTTCGCGTACAACAACAGTTATCAGGCGAGTATCGGTATGGCACCATTTGAGGCGTTGTATGGGCGACCGTGTCGGTCACCTGTGTGTTGGGCCGAACCGGAGGATAGAGTTATTCTTGGGCCAGATGAGATTCGTGACAGCAACGAGAAAGTCGTGGTGATTCGGGATCGGTTGAGAGAAGCTCAGAGTCGGCAGAAGAGCTACGCAGATAGGAGACGTAGACCTTTGGAGTTCGCGGTTGGAGATTTTGTTCTCTTGAGGGTGTCACCTCGTAAGGGAACTATGCGGTTCGGGGTGAGTGGGAAACTCGCGCCGAGGTATATTGGGCCGTTCGAGATCACTCAGCGTATTGGTGTGGTCGCTTATCGGCTTGATCTTCCGCCCGAACTTTCTCATGTGCACGATGTGTTTCATGTGTCTATGCTTAGGAAGTGTCCACCTGAGCAGGGTAGGATAGTATCGTTTCGCGATGTACAGGTTCAGGAGGATACGACGTACGAAGAAGTGCCGATTCAGATCATCGACCGGAAAGTGATTAGCTTGCGTCGTCGTGAGATACCGTTGGTAAAGGTCGTGTGGCAGCATCACGGGGTTGATGAAGCCACTTGGGAACTAGAATCGAATATGCGGGAATTGTATCCGCATTTGTTTTGTTTCTGAAATGAGTTGTAAATTTCGTGGACGAAATTTCTTTTAGGGGTGGAGAGCTGTAACGTCCCGAAATTTATTTAACATTAATGTAATGTAAATGATGAATTAGTGTGCCATAATTAAAGTTTTAACTTTAATTAGATTATTTGGTTGGATTTTGAATTTTGGTTGTTTTGTTAAACTGATGTATTCAAATGATTTCTCATTTGTTTTAAAATGATGTTTTGAGTTTTAAAACACAACAATTTGTAAAATGTTAAAAATACTCCGTTTTACAAAACTGTGGGCGGCACATGGTTTTCGCACAGTAAAACCGCCCACCGATTTTCTCTATTTATTTTCCTTTCCTCTCTCTCTCTCCTCACTCTCACGAACTCTCTCTCTCTCTCTTCACTCTCCCTCTCGGCAGCCTCTCTCTCTCTCTAATTTCTTCAAAAAATTTTGGTTTCCATTCGAATCCAAGCTTCGGAACAGCAAGGAGGAAGCTCGGGGACGTGATTCGGCGACCGAGAACGCGGATTGAAGCTTCGATTCGAGGTTAGATTCAAAATTTCTAAACTTTTTACAAAATTTTCGATTTTGTGTGTTTTTGAAATCTAAGTTTGTTTTAGCTTAGAAAACCGTGGATTTGTGTTAAATGAGCTTAGAACAACTAGAATCTAAACCTAGATTGAAGAAAAACGGATTGGATTCAAGATTTTCATTTTTCTCCTCTTTTTCTCATTTTCGGATTTTTGAAGATTTTGAGTTCAAATGTTGTTTAAATGATTCCAAACATGTTTTAGAATGTTTTTCTATCAACTATAGTTGTTTTTCATGCCTGGGATTTGAGAAAAACAGGTTGGAATTCAGATTTGGATTTTGGGGATCGAGAAACCCGTGGCTGGGATTTCTGGATTTTCCCAGTTCGGCAGGCCGAAGTTCATGTTCGGCAGGCCGGAGTGATGATCGGCAGGCCGGTGTTCTTCCGACCGGCAGGCCGAATCTGGGGACATGTTCGGCAGGCCGAACTTTGCTTCCGGCAGGCCGAACTGTACAGTTCGGCAGGCCGAAGCAGGGCGTCCGGCAGGCCGACCGAGGCATGGAAAATTTTGTGATTTTTTACCCGATTTCATTGTTTTGAACCCTGATTTAAATCCCAACCTTATAGGATGATTTTAATGATACAAATGGCACACTAGGACATCATGAAATGATTTAGTAACATAGAATGTCTCAAACTAGATATTGATTGACTTAGTTTGTATCTAGGACTGTTCGTGGTTCCGTGGAGCTAACGTATAGCGGATCGGGATTACGGTGTGGGGTACCGGCACGAGTACTGAGGTAGGACTTCTATCCTATTCCTTTGGTAGCCTGGTTTTGAAATGATTTGGCTTTGAAAATGATTTCTATCAAAATGTTCTCAACGGTTGTTTGGAAATGGTTTTATCGGTAGTATTTTAATACACCGTGATTATGAAATGAATTTCATAATGAATGTAATTGACAATACTCGGTAATTGGGTTTGAATGATAATGATAACAAACACTAAGGCATGATGCCATATCAGAGATCGGGTCGTGTGACGAACGACCTTGGGGGCAGGTCCCGAAACCCAGCTGGGCCACTACGGTGGTGATATCATGGTTTGCCTAGGTAAAAGTAAATTGGTGTTTTGATTTGACGAGTAGACTGTTCTGTGTCAGAACGGTTCTACTCAATTTATTTATTTATTTATCTAACGTTTTATTTCTGTATACTCCTGATAATGTTTTGTTTCTTTGCATCAAATTATTTTATAAAACCTAGTCCTACTGAGCCTTTCGCTCACGTTTTATTGTTTTAAATTTCCCCCCTTCTAGGTGGTTTCCCATATAGGTTTGGAGGTGATTCTTCAGACCGGACTCAGGAGCACTAGGAGAATTTATTTATATTCAGTATTATTAAATCAAGGCATGTAAGACTTAACTTTATTTGTACCTGGACTGTGATTGTATTTATGATATTGTCAGTACCATGTGTGTGCACAAGTTGTGGGTTGTGGAACCCATATTCGCGGTTTTTATTCAATTATTGTTATTTGTTTAATGATTTTAAATTCTTTATCAAATGTGGTGGAAAAATCTCTTTATTTCTTGCTTAATTTGATTCTCAAACTCTCAGTTTTTAATTAAATTCTCTTTTAATTAATCTAAATATTCCGCCACGTCACCTCCCGTACTCCGGGGCGTGACATGTTACAACAAAAAATGCTCTCTAATCTCTGTATTTTTGCCATTTTCAGCAAAACAAAGAAAACGGAATAGGGGACAAGGACAGAAAAAGCCATTGCTGAGGTGAATGGTTGGGAATTGAGATTTTTACTTTGTTTTTTTTTTTGTTGTTGTTGTTGTTTTCCTTAAAGTTAGAAACTCAAGCTCAGATTATTTGGTATTACTTTTAAAATAGGTAGAAATATTTTTATTTTAAAAAATAAAAATCTTTTGAAAATTAACAAACAAAACCTATGCTTTTTATGGAGCCCAATGAACTTTCTTGGCAAAACGTTCCAAAGGGAGGATGGGTTTTGTTTGCGGGTGCAAACTAATATTAAAAAAAAAAGTTAGAGATTAAAATTAAAAAAAAAAGAAAAACCAAACTAGAGCATCTGCTCGGTGTTTTAATTTGTTCATAACTAGTAGGGCATGAGTTCATATGTGACGTAAAGGTGCATGAGTAGGGATTGGTTTTCTTATAGATTTCTCTTTAACACTTTTTCTAAAAAAAATGCATAGAAATTTATCATCTCTTTTGTTTATTTGATAGTGAGCTTTTTCGAATTTAATAATTTATAAGCCTGAAGTTAAAAAGAATAATTAATATAAAGTTATCATCTCTTTTGTTTATTCGATAGTGAAATTTTTTGAATTTAATAATTTATAAGCCTAAAGTTAGAAAGAATACTACAAAGTGCAATAAGAAAAATAAGGAAAATTGCAATTAATAAGCTAATTATTAATACTATTTAAAGTAAATAGCACATATTCAAATTCAAACTTAATAAATTAATAAGCTATATTTTCTTTCAAGTTTTATTTTTATTTTTACCTTTTCATTCTTTTTTTTCCTTCTCGCCCTTCCCTCCTTCATCTCTTCCCTTCCTCTCTCATACTTCTCTCTCTTAAATTTTCCTCAGGTTGAGAGTGAATGTACTAGAGGAGCAAGTCTAGCCGAAGTCGCGCGAGGCATCGAAGGAGCAGGTCTTATACGAAGGAGGAGCTCTTTGTTGGAGCCGCTGGAGATCTTAGTCGTGTGTGAAGGAGTAGGTTCAGCCAACTTTATTCTACGAAAAGGAAGAGGGGCAAAGGATAGAGAAAGAAAGAGAGAGGAATAGTGAGACTTTTGTTGATAGGATAATATACGTAATTTTTCTATTAGTAAATTCAAATTGACAATTAAATGCTAATTATAATTAACTTAATGGAAGTTTTGTCCTATTTATTTTTATTCATGTTTGATATTTGGATGACTACCCTCAATTTCCCATGTAATAATATAGGGAGAATGTAACGCCCCGAAATTTATTTAATGTTATTGTAATATAAATGATGAATTAGTGTGCCATAATTAATGTTTCAACATTAATTTGATTATTTGGTTGAATTTTAAATTTTAGGTTGTTTTGTTAATTTGATAAATTCAAATAATTTCTTATTGTTTTAAAATGATGTTTTAAGTTTTAAAACACAACAATTTGTAAAATGTTAAAAATACTCCATTTTACAAAACCGTGGGTGGCATTTAGTTTTCGCACAGTAAAACAGCCCACCGTTTCCCTCTATTTATTCTCTCTCTCACTCTCCCTAATCTCTCTCTCACTTCCTCACCATGGTCACTCTCCCTCTCTCCTTCTCTCTCGGTCTCTCTCTTCTCTCTCCATTCTTCCTCAAATTTTTGAAACAAAATTCGAGTCCAAGCTTCGGGTTAGCGAGTAGGAAGCTCGGAAACGAGATTTGGCAACCGAGAACGCATATTGAAGCTTCGATTTGAGGTTAGTTTTAGAATTTTTAAACTTTTTCAAAATTTTCAATTTTGTGCATTTTTGAAATTTAAGTTCGTTTGAGCTTAGAAAACCTTTGATTTGAGTTAAATAAACTTAGAACAACTAGAATCTAAGCTTAGATTGAAGAAAAACGGATTGGATTCAAGATTTTTTATTTTTCTCATCATTTTTCCATTTTTTGGATTTTTGAGTTTAAATCTTGTTTAAACGAATCCAAAAGTGTTCTAGTATGTTTTTCTATCATCTATGATTGTTTTCCATGCCTGAGATTTGAGAAAAACAGGTTAAAATCAAGATTTGGATTTTGGGAGATTGAAAACCCGTGGCTGAAATTTCTAGGTTTTCCTAGTTCGGCAGGCCGAACTACGTGTTCGGCAGGCTGGATTCAAAGGATCGGCAGGCCGGAGTTCATCTGTCCGGCAGGCCGAACCTGGGAAATGTTCGACCGATTGGACCTGATTTTCGGCAGGCCAAACTGCACAGTTTGGCGGCCGAAGCAGGGAGTCCGGCAGGCCGGCAGAGCATGGAAAATTTTGTGATTTTTCACCCGTTTTCACTGTTTTAAACCCCGATTTAAATTCCAATCTTGTAAAATGATTTTAAAGATATAAATGGCATATTAGGACATCATGAAATGGTTTAGTAACATAGAATGTCTCGAACTAGATATTGATCGACTTAGTGTGTATCTAGGATCGTTCGTGGTTCCGCGGAGCTAACGTATAGCGGACCAGGATTTCAGTGTGGGACACCGGCATGTGTATCGAGGTAGGACTTCTATCCCATTCTTTGGTAGCCTAGTTTCAAAATGATTTGGCTTTAAAAAGGGTTTCTATAAAAATGTTTTCAACGGTTGATTGAAAATGAATTTATCGGTTATATTTTAATAAACCGTGAATTGAAATGAACTTCATAATGAATGTAAATGATAATACTCGGTAAATGGGTTTTGAATGATGATGAAAATAAACACAAAGGCATGATGCCATATCAAAGATCGGGTCATGTAGCAATCGACCTTGAGGGCAGGTCCCAAAACCCAACTAGGCCACTACGGTGGTGATATCCTTATGGTTTGCCTAGGAAAAGGAAAATGATATTTTTGGTCGACCTAATAAACTATTTTGGGTAAGAACAGTTTTATTTAAATTTATTTATTTATTCAATGTTTCTTTTATATAATTCCCTGAATAATAAGATTTTCCTTTAAATTAAATGATTTATTAAAACGTAGTCCTACTGAGCTTTTCGCTCACATTTTCTTTGTTTTTAAATTTCCCCCTAGGTGGTTTCCCATTTAGGTTCAGAGAGGATTCAACGGACTGAACTCAGGAGCAATAGGAGGATTAGTAGATCATTTTGTATTACTTAATCAAGGCATGTAATGTTTTTAATTTTCTTTGTGCGTGGACTGTAGTTGTATTATTATATTGTCAATACTATGTGTGTGTGCACAAGTTGTGGGTCAGTGGGACTCATACTCGCGGTTCTTTAATATTTTATTATTTGCTTAATGTTTATGAATTCTTTTATAAAATGTTGTTTTAAAACTTTCACATTTTTATAATTAATTTAACCCCTAAAATTCTTGATTTTAACTAAACTCTCTTTTAATTAATTTAAATAATCCGCCACGTCACCTCCCGTACTCCGGGGGTGACAGAGAAAGAGGAAAATAACACATTCATAGGAGGGAGTAAAAATTTATTGCTTAATTTTAGGGGATTAAAATTAATAGCAAAATTTATATATGAAAAATTTAAAATCCCTAAAATGCCCTTGTTTTCCCCACCCCTTCGCGTGCACCATGATAGCTTTGTCCCCAAAATCAGTCATCGTCAGTTTCTCTTTGTCAAAATGCGAGGTCGACGCTGTCGCTCGTCCTTTGTCATCGCAAGCAACGAAAGCTCCATCGTTCATCCTCACAAACAACCAGATATGTTCATTGGCGCGAGAGACGTAAAGGAGGTCAACGTCGTCACTCTTCTCTATCGTCGTCCTTGAGATCAACATGCTTGGCCACTGTTGTCATCTTGCCATCGCCGTCGTAGCTCCACCATCTTCAAAGAGAAGGGGAGGAATGATAGAAAAGGATTTTCTAATTTGGGGTTATACGCAACTGATAGATATCACATTTACATGATAAATATTCTATTTACTAGCATAAGAGTTCTTGTTTTCTAGTTGTAAATGAATCATTTATTATGTTGTCATCTTGGCCACTCTTCTTTGTCGCCGCCCTTGAGATCAACATGCTTGGCCACTGTTATCATCTTGCCATCGCCTTCGTAGCTCCACCATCTTTAAAGAGAAGGGGGGGAATGAGAGAAAAGGATCTTCTAATTTGGGGTTATATGCAACTGATAGATATCACATTTGCATGATAATTATTCTATTTACTAGCATAAGAGGTTCTTGTTTTCCAGTTGTAAATGAATCATTTATTATGTAAACGTAACATTTATTAATAATATTCAATTTGTTTTAGTAACATAAAAACAAGTAAATATCATAGTAAATGTTCCGTTTACCAACATAATATGATCTATTTTTTTTAGTTGTAAGTAAGTCATTTATCATGTAAACATAACATTAAACAATAATATTCAATCGATTTAACCTATATAAGAATAGGTGAATATCATTTTTACACGATAAATATTCTATTTACCAACATAATATGATTTGTTTTTCTAGTTGTAAATGAGTTATTTATCATGTAAACGTAACATTTACCAATAATATTCGATATGTTTGATTTACATCAGGTAAAATTTCATATTTACATGGTAAATATTCTATTTACCAATATAACATGATAAGTTTTAACAGTTACCATATAAACGTAACATTTACCAAGATTGACGGTGGCCCTCGACAATGGTGACACGAATGATCTCAAGTGCCAACGCCAGATACACGAAGAAGCCACTTATTAGATGCCATCGTGAATGTCTATTGTGATGTCCTCATCAATAGTTAGAGAGAAAAGAGAAAGGAGGGAGAGAGAGGGAATGGGTGGTTTAGGGATTCTAAGGAAAGAAATTATTCAAATTGCTCCTTTTTTTTCAATTTAAAAATTGTGCTATTTTTTATATAAGTTTTTAGAAAATATTTTTTGCTACAATTTCTTTAATAATATATCCAAGTGGGCAGAGCCTAATGTGCTGGGTTGAGTTTGGTGTGCATGATGTGACATTGGAAAAATTTGACAAATGTGAATTTTCATAGATGTCATCTTTTGAAACTTTTTTTTTTTAAATAAATCCTACACATATTTGAATCTTATGTATGCCACTAAAATAATATGAGAATAGTGTGATACAACTTTTTTTTTTTTTATTTATTTATGTATGGCATGAATAAGAAGAACCACCACGCTCAACAATCCAAGGCGCCCCTAATGACGAAATGATTTGTCAAAATGAAAAAAGAATTAAGCACGCTAATGTAATAATATCAAATCATATTTTAGAAAATACTTGGTCATCAAATTTTAATTTCAATCTTACATGGCAGTTACTAGTGGAAATCGTTGTGCAAAATATGCCCAAAAATTGCTATTTTTTGTCCTTTCTCTTTGTATACTCACGGGTGGCCAAACCCATCTATTATCCATTTAATGGCTCAGAATTCAATTTATATAAGTTTATAAAAAAAAAAAAATCAACAACAAAATACATTCCTAAAATGCAAATTTCTAGAAAATTTGAATATAATAACATATAAATTCTATAAAAAACAAAAAAATAATTCAACACATGTCCATGTAATGAGTGAAATAGAATGACATAAATTAGTTAACAAAAGATTACTTTTTATAACGCCCTTCCTAAGTTAGCAATTCTGAACCCTGCAAGCTCGGGAAAAAAAAAAGTTAACTCATAACATCTATCATTGAAAAGTTAATAAAAATGACATTGCACAGAGAAAATAATAACCTTTATTGTAAATCATATATTGCTAATATACAAGATAATAGAAATCACTAATTCACATCTAAATATCTCTAGACTTGCCATAGGATCTTGGACTATTCTTGTTCAATCAATTGAAACCTCTACTCGAAAGCCATCTACATCACGAGAATTATATGAGCGAATACTTAGTAAGTAAACCTTGTAAATCTACTTTGAAAATACTTTTCTTTAACTTATAACTTTAAGGCCCTTCTATATGATGTGAATCTTGTATTATTTGAACCTTTACCTCTTTCTCATTGGCCCCCTCTATTGGAACTCTTCTCTTCAAAGGATTTGGCTCTATAGTATTAATTTTTTGGTTCGTAACAAGCACAAGAGTTCAACTATGCACAACACTTATCATAAAGCATGTCAAAATATGTACATATTATAATCATACTCATTATAACATAAATTGAAAACTTGCTTTCAGAAACATATTACCGTTTAAGTGATGCAGTGGAAGGTGTACTTACATCAAGCTACTTAACAAGGAGCAACTGCTATCTCTTTTTCTATCCACTTTTTCTTTCCTTTTTCATTTCTCTCACGTTGCTTCACGATGAAATAGGCCACAACGATTCCTATACATAGGCATCTAATAAGCAAGACGGTTTAACGTTAAATTGTAGCTCAACATGTATTGTCAGGTGTCATTGTGTGTGAAATCCACATGGCTTCCTTCACCACCAAGCAATCGTGCGTGTGTGCCAAGTGTCACCTTGTCCCTTATCCACATCCATGTTTACCACATATTACCTAGGACACTTAGCCTTCTTCGAAGTTTGGCACATGGTGTCATTTGTCATTATACACATGTACTACTTATCTATCGTGCATGTAAGCGACGTAGCGCCTATGTGTCATGCTAAGGTTAGTCATTAACCTCATGACAACATCTCCTGCTTACTTGAGCTCTACATTTTGACACTTAGCTTTCTTTGATTGCCACCTCATGTTTAATTTGCTACAACATCTTTAAAAGTTCTGAACATTTTCTACTCTTCAATTCATAAGTTTTCAACTCTAAAAAAGAGGCTTAAAAACTCAGGTATTATATCTGCTGATGGGAGATCGCCATTGCTTCATCTTCTCCCTCGTTGGGAAGAGAAATTTTGATAGGTTTTTGATGAGTCATTAGATTTTTTTTTTTTTTCAAAATCTTCCATTCTTGCTAATTTTTTTATAGTTCTGATTGTTTTTTCCTAGCTTGGTAAATCAACTAATTGATGAATTGTTATAGTTGTTCTTCTGAGAGCTTATAGGAGTTGAAATGCTATTGGTCTTAATTGTGTACTACTTTGTTGTTTAAAATTTTTTTTTGAGAACTTGTTCGATTAATCACAATGGTCGAAAATTTTGTTTAAGGAGTTGTTTGATTAATCACAATGGTCATCCGACAAGAAGAGAGAGAGAGAGAGGAGGATGAAGATGAGAGAAGAAGATAAAGGGAGAAAGAAGGAGAGAGGAAGAGAGGAGGAAAATTGTCGATATAATGCTTAATCATGCCTTAATAAAAAAGTTCAAACTCATAAATTTAAACTGTGAACAGAACATGGCTATCGTATGTTATAGTGTTTCAACTCATTTCCCAAACACCCTATAAATCTATCAAATGGGTATTCTTTTTATATTTTTTAAAATTAATTACTCAGGAAGTTTCCAATCTTTGACTAAAGTGAACATTTTGTCTTAATTTTTTGTTTCTTTTTTTTAGTAGAACTTTTCTTTTTTCTTTAACCAACCTAAAAATTTGTTTTTATGTGTAAAAGGACAATTTTGACTTATGTCTATTAAAATTTCTCCTCACATGCGTTGCATATGACATCTTTAGTAAGGACATTTTAGTAAAATATTTAATATGTTCTTAAAAATTAAAATTAAAACATAAAAAGCAATTACAAACACTTAATTCAAATCAAGAAAATAAAATAAATTAGAAAAAAAAGAAAACAAAAAACAAATGAATCTCCCAAACTCTCTCTCTTCTCTTTCTCACTCTATGCACACAACTCTATTGACCTCCAGCTGTCCGCCTCCATTGCCAGTTGGATTTGAGCGAATTTGATGAGGAGAGAATAGAGAATAAGGATAGAGGGGCCAAGGGTCATGCCTAAATGGCCGATCCTTTTGACCGAAAAGAATTTTTTTGTTTTGGATTGATAGAGAGACTGAGAAAGTAGATATCGGTTTTTTCAACTTAATCCATTTCATTTTTAAAGGCTTTTTTTGAGAAGCAAGTTAGAACTTAAGGTTTTGTTTGAAAAGCAAGTTGAAACTTTAAGTTCCAATTTGCTACAGTGTAAAGTTCTCATATGTTATAGTAGTTTGCTACAGTGTAAAGCTCTCACATGCTACAGTGTTTAAGTTTTAATTTACTTTGAAAACTAAGTGTTTCCACCAAACTCTATAGCTTTTGTTAGTATATTTATATTACATGCAAGGATGAAAATGTCAATATTTATGAAAATGGCGGTACTTCGATTTTACGAAAAATTGACGAATATATCGATATTGGTAGAAATTAACATAAAACATGAAAAGTCATCTTAGAACACTTTATTTGGTAAATGAATTTAAGAAACTCTAAAATTATCAATAATACGTAATTTAAATGAAGCTTTCAACCAAAATACTAAGCATGTAATAAAAATGAATGGTAAAAAATGATTATAATATGCTAAAGGGTAAGCATACGATCTTAAATTGAGTAAAATAATTAAAAGTCAGCCTAATAAAAATACTTTACATGCATAGTTTTATACAAGATAAGAAAACATCAATATCATAAGGAGTTTTTAGGAGGTTCAAAGGTATTTAGAATACCTTCTTGGTTTTAACAATATTGATACTAAGACATGAAATTTTGATAGTTTCTTATATAACTCTAAATATGCCATTCATATATCTTGATCCCTATCCACTATCTCTTTATGTATAGAAACTTGTGAATTAACCCAATGCTAAGAAGAGAAGTTGTTAAGAAGTACGAAATTATACCAAGTTCTCTACTTCTTTTGTTCTCCTTCGGTCTTATTACCTCATAAATTTGGCAATTCCATTATATAAAATTTATTATGATTTAAAAAACTGCAAGACTACATATAAAAAGTAAATAAAGAAGACATAAATTTTATAATATTTCAAAAGTAAACTAGAAAAATAAATATAAAGCATGGATATTATCTTGATATTTAGCCAATATTTGTATAAAAATTTATGTGAAATTTCCTGATATTTTGTTATTTAAACTATAGGTTTTACTGAAAAATCGATATTTTCATCAAAATATTGATATTTGCGGATACTTCTACCGAAATTTCAAACATTTTGTGGAAAGAGAGAGAAAAGGAAGGGAAGAGAGAGGCTGAGCCAGTGGAGACATCGACGAGGCTGGGCTGGCGATGGCATGATCACCGACAATATCCCACTGCCCCCTTCTCAAATCTGTTAAGTCAGATCTCTATTAAGTTTTTTTTAATAAATATTGTTAATTTATTTAAGGGTATTTTAGTCTTTCTACATAAATTTAGAGTGGACAGAGAAAAGGAGGGGAAGAGGGAGGCAGAGCCAATGGAGACATCGATGAGGCTGGACTGGCGACGGCATAATCACCACTGCCTCCTCCTCAAATCTGTTAAGTTGGATCTCTATTAAGTTTTTTTTAATAAATATTGTTTATTTATTTAAGGGTATTTTAATCTTTCTACATAAATTTAAAGTCATGTATTATTTCGATTTTAAGAAAGTCACTCAAAATCCTTCTTCTGCACTTAAAAATAAAGGTTTGGGTTGGTTAAATAAAAAAAATTGGGGATTAAACACTTATTGTCATCAAAGATTGAGGACTTCCCAAACATGTAACCTTATTTTTTTATTGATATAAACATAGATTTACAAGCAAAATGCTATTTCTAATTTTGATAAAAACTTATACTATTATTTTTTATTCCCTTCCTAAATTCTGTTATTTATCTCTTTTTCTCAATTTTTTCCTTTGATAACTATTTAGTTTTTAGTCTTTTTCTCCCCTTAAAACTTTTATGAAATATTATTATTTTGTTTTATTTCATGAAGGAGTTGTATTTATCGATTACCCCTGGTTAGTTAATGATGTGCATATTCTTATTAAATTTTTAACAAGAGTGGATGGAAAGGTTTTAGTTGAAAAGATTTAAGCAGTTTAAGAATTGCCCTTAGTATTATGTCATTTGAAGCTCCTTCATGTTTTCCCAAGTGCTTTACACGCTTCTGAAGCAGCGTTAGTGATACTTAACAAGCAATAATGAATAAAACGCCCTTTTTCTACCTAAAAAATTAGTACCAATTTATTCCTATTATGTGCTCGGTATTTGGCGTGATATTTTTCTTCTATATTTCTTCCCCTATTATTGTGGATTATTTTTCTAGTCCTTATATATAGATAAAAAAAAGCTTATGCTAAAAAGTACAAAAAAAAAAAGATAATTAAAAAACATAAATAAAAATGTTTAATCTTTTATGTTTATTCTTATTGTTGAAGTCTAACTATAAACTTACACCTCTACCTACAATATTGAAGAGTTTGAATACCTCTTCATAGACCGGGAAAAAAATTATAACTACTGTTATTTTTAAAAATGTTAGTACGCACCTCAAAATAGTAATTTTTAATTAAATTACTTCTCATCCTTGATAGAATTTAGTAGGGGTATTCATCAAATCCAATTGTATTGTAATACATTGGATTTTATAGAACTAATTTATGTCATGTTAAGTTATAATATGTTTATTTTAATTTTTAATTGTGTAATGAATCAATAACATCGTTTCAATTCATTCTTGTCACAAGGAAAGTTAGTCAACCGATAAAGCTTTCTAGTCAAGTTATTTTTACAAATGTCACGTTGTTTGTTGGTTTTCTTCATATTTATGTGCAGGATTTGGTTTCTTGTTCATAATAGTTGTCAGGATTTTTAATCATTATGATATATATATATATATATATATATTTCATGGTGATATTAGAAATTAATTTCTAAATTTTGTAAAAAATAATGTTATAAGACATCGGTAGGTGCTATGCACTATTCACTAATAGAAGATGGGTCTAATAGTGTGAGACCCACAGATAAGGTACATTTTTTATTAGTGTTGGTTTGTTTAACACCGGTGGTGCCCTTAAGCATTTTTCTTTTTAATTCTTTTTATTGAGCTTCCTGATTTATTTTGGTGAGTCTTGACTTTCAAGAATGGGAAACTACTTGGTTGGGTTGGATATATTTTGTGGAAAATTTGATAAGCAAAATTGGGTATTTTCTAGTCTTATTCACATCCACTTGATCAAATTTTTGCCAGTAAAAGTTGGATTAGATTTGAGTAAAAAGGAAACTAATAGAGTTGACTCTCCTGTTTTGTTTCTAGTTTCTAATTTTTGACTATAGGAAACATCCGTCTATGTGCACAATTAAAGTACGGAGACATCTGTCAACACAATAGAGCCGAAACTTTTCTGATTTGTTTCAAAGTGAAGACTTTAACAGTTGGAATCCGAATTTGACTAAACTCAAGGGGATCCTACCCTAGATTTAGGAGAAGAAATCTAAACTTCCCTAGGTTTAGGCTTTGCTTATATATAGGATCATATATTGTGATTAGAACTTCAATGTGAAAGAAAAATTAGAGCAATCCTTTAGTGATCTTTAATCCTCAAACTTTGCTCTCAAATTAACCCTGTGTTGTCACTGTACATTTAATCAATCCTGAGTAGGTCTGAGGAAGAGCTGAAGGAGAAATGCTATTCGGAATATGCTAGTTGGACGAAATACGAGCATTGAAGACTTAGAGTAGGATGAGAAGTTTGAAGGCAAGTTAGAAGGAAACATTGTAGGTTTGACGTTCGGTTTAGATTCTTAGCTTTCTTATACTTCTAATCCTTGTAATAATAATTTAATGTTAATGAAATCCTTCTTTTGATTTGGTGAGATTGGCAATCATGGTCTTTTCCTGTAAGGATTTTTGGCCATGTTAAATAACCACATCATTGTGGCCTTCACTAGCAAAGCCAAAATACTTTCTTAGTGAGGGCACTATATAAAAAATTAAAAATAGTATTTTATTGAAGGAGGATATAACTATGTATTTTAATAATTCAGTGTGGCATAATTATAATTTTTTTTTTGTAAAATAAAGGCACAACAACATATTTAAATTATTTTTTTAGGAACAAAAACAATATAGTTTATTTATTTTATGAGGACACAACAAACATTTTTTTTATTATTTTGTGGAGGATATAATTGTAATTTCCTTGAAAACAAGAACATAACTAAATTTTAAACTACAAAATAAAAGTAACGATCTAAATTTTAAAAAATGAGCGGAGGCATATGTCCCCACTCATTACAACCAAGCTATGCTAGTGGTGTCCTCTTTTTATGTCTATTTATTTACGCAACATTTTTTTTGTTATTTGTTGTGCATAGAACACTGTTTGTTTAGTCTCAGGTTTTATAATTATATCATCATCTCAATGAAAGGTTGTCAATTCATTTCTTGTTCATATGACCACATAAATCTTCACAGTCAACGTGATTTTACATACCATTACTGGAAATATTACAATAATGAGAAATCTTCCGTTGGGAAAGATTCAACTAATATTCATTACAAAAATGAAATGACATATTTGTATTTGTCATTATATACCAACTTCTTTGTGATTATGATAATGAAAATTTGTTTCTTACCCAAGTAATTACTCATCATGGCATACTCATTGATGAAAAAGAGCGAGTTAAATGTTTTTTTTTTTCTTGCACATGGCTCCTTAGATACAAGGATGGTCTCATTGTTACCCTGTAATTTTAATTGGTTTCACTTTTTTGAAGAAAAAATATCTACGTACAATGTTGGTTGCTTCCACTTTGGAGGGGAACAATTTGATTTTCCTATTAGCTTTTGCTTCTTTGAATTCAAAAAATGATGCTTCTTATGAGTGGTTCTTCAATAATTCGAGGGTTGTTTTTGGTCACCGGAAGATTGATCTGATTATTATTTCTGATAGGCACGGTAGCGCCGTCATGCTCAACATGCGACTTGTGTTTATCACTCAGAAGAACAATTAAACGTCTTACTCTAAGAGCCTGAAATGGCAAGGGAGTTTTAAAAAAAATGTGCGCCAGCGCCCATGCGTATTGTGTTTATTATATTTTTGAAATATAATAATTTATAATAAATACATGGCTACATTTCAAGATAAATTAAATGTGTTATGATAAACACGTCTTGAAATGCATATAAAGTTATAAAAAGATGGAAAAGGACAAAGAGAAAAAGAAAATAAAAGAAAAGAAAAGAAAAGGAATGGGATGAAGAAAGAAAGGAACAAAAAACAAGATGAGAAAAAGATAGAAAATGGAAACAAACAAAAAAAGAGAAATTGAGGAAACGACATTTGTGGCATGTAGGAAAGGACAACCAAAGTAGTTTTTGCACTTTTATATGTGTATATGTATACGTATGTATAGGTTTCTTTATAGGGTTCATGTGCTTTTTGGCTAAGCGGACTATTAGATTTGCATTCATTCATTTGAGTACAGAATTATGTCTTCATTAGCATCATCACATTGTGATTACCATAAGGAACTTTTTTTTTTTATATATTCTTGTTTACAATGATAATATTATTATCATAATGAACACTTAGCGTTTTACAGTAAATCATTTAAGATCAGTAATCCAAAGTAACAATATAGTTTTTACTATCATAGTGAACAGAATCACTACAATAATGATGCCATGCATTTCCAAATCTGTACGATTTTTTTGTTGTCACTCTTTTTTTTAAATATTTTTTCTTTCACTTGATTAACAAACGTATCAAATAAATCAAAAATCCTCCCACCCCCACCCCCCTTTTTCTATAAAAACCGTTTCATTGTGATTTAATTTTCCTTTTTTAAAGAACTAACGGAGTCAAAATTTTGGGTCATGGGAGGCCGTGTATTTTTTTTATTAGGATTATTCTAACATATATCAAGAGACTTGCATATGCTTATCATGTCATTTTCACTTTTGATTATTTTTTAACCATGGTTTATAATTAGATTAGGGATGTTATATTATATAACAACAACAACAATAATAATACTAATAATAAAATAAACAACGCAAGTATTTATATTAAAAACACCCATTAAAAAAATACATAGAGAGTTTACAGGCATGATATGGATACATTTTGAGAGTGTAAAATACTCCGTATAAGTAGCTATTCTACTCATGTTTGCATAGAGATTACAGAAGCATCGCTAAAAAAAGATCGGACTTTAAAACGAGATGCGTTTCGAGAGCACTAGTTACTCCGTAACATCAGCCATTCCAGCACTAAAGTCATTGAATCTAAACATTTTAACAACAACATGTCACAATAAAAATACAAGATGTGAAGGAGAGTGGTTATTCAAGACACAATAAATATAGATGAACATTTTGTGGGTAAAACCAAAAAATTACAAGTGGATGTTCAAATCCAATGATTGCTTCCTGCTTTCATTCTTCCAATCAAGCTTAGATGTTACAGTGTCACTCTTCAAATGAATGACTTGCATTTTGTCAAGCAGGTCTTTAGCTATTAAAGCAGTAACAAAGATTTGTCTTCCTGACTGTACAATGAATTTTTTTTTTCACAGCATAATCTAAAAACCTTAAAAGACCATTATAAAAACCACTTCCATTCAAAAGACCTAGGGTTTTAGAGTGAATGCCCAACATACTCCTACTAGCAACTACGAATAACTCTTCAAGAGTGCCTAAAGTACCAAGTAATGCAAGGAAAGCGTCTGAGTTATAGATCATGTTTTCAAGGCGTTTAGAGATGTCCAAAACTCTCTCTTCCTTATCCATGGTTTTCCCACAAAGGTTCCCTTCAGTTGGGAGATGAGGTATAATCCCTACTACATGGCTACCTTTAGAACGTGCTGTTGTTGCTACACTCCCTATTAACCTTAAGCTACCTCCCTTATAAATTAGGTTAATCTTCTTACGTGCTAACGCTTGTCGTACATGTTCTATTGCTTCTAAGTAGTCTCTACCTTTACCAGGACTGAAACCACAAAAGACACAAATGGTTTTGATTTTCTTAGATGAATTAGAGGAAAACATATTTGGTTTCTAAAACAGATTGACTCTTTTTTCTTTTCTTACATTTTTTTTAAGTTTTTGTTTTAAGTCTACTCTGCCTAAAATCTGAGTCTCAAATCAATTCTTAAAAAAGATAGAAATGGAAAAAGACTAGGGACTTATAACAGGTAGGTGATGTACATGTTAGGAAAAGTCAGATCAAATCAATTCAGATATTGAAAAATAAACACGCAATCATTTTGACAAATGAGACTCTAATTATATAACTTTTGACAATTTACAAACAAATAAATAAAACCCGAAACATTTAACTATACACTTTTTTTTACAAAATAAACATGATCTAAAAAAGTCAATAAAAGACATATGACATACTATATTCTTTTTAGCAAAAACAACATAAATCTCGAAAAGTAAGTGAAAGACATATGACATTCTATATACTTTTTGACAAAAACACAACATGAATTTAGATAAATCATTTTGATCTAAAATTTCAAACTAACAACAAGAACAAACGCGTAATGCATCTAACAAGGTAATATTTTTTAATAAACAAACACAAATATATAACAACCACTGTAACGATAAAATAAAAACAAACATTTATTGTTTAACATATACTATGATAATCTAAAAATAAACAAACACTTAAAACACAAAATACTTTTTTTTTTTTTTTTTCAGAAACACTTAAAAGACCTTTATGGATGAAGAATTTACTCCCTATCTAATTTTCTTACAAACTGACAAACAAGGTCTTTAAATGTTAGATTCTTGAGGCATTTTTCTACATGGAATTTGAGCAAGAGATTAGAAATTGCAGTTTGGACATATCCACTCGAATGGTTCTGAAGAGACGCATGGAGGTCATCCAAGTTCCCTTTAGAAAGGCCATCTTTGCAAAAATAGATTTTGTCCTCCTTATTTATTGATGCAAATCCAAGCGAATGACACTTATCCTTACAAGTCTATCACCCACATTTATAACATCTAGAGTTGATGGCATGAGCTTTTATTTTCATCGTACTACAACTTTTACCTATACTTGGAAGGCCGACTCTTTGATTGAAGTCACTCAGACGAATTTTTCCTTTAATTAGCATCCTTACATTACTAGGGATTCCAAAATGCATGAGAATCTAAAGTCGAGTTATTCTAGACTTGTATTTCTACTTAAAAACCTTCTAGAAAAGTAATGGGAAGTATTTTCTTAGGTGATGGTACTTTGGATCCATAGAAAATAAAGAAAAAGAAACAAGAAAGAAAGAAACAAGAAAGAAAGATGGTTGAGAGGTTATGGATGAGATTCGAGTTTATGAGAAAAAACAATAAAGAAAATCTGAAAAATTAAGAATAAGCTTCAAATTTTAGAGAGGGATGGAGAGAATTCAAGAGAGAAGGGAGAATTCTAGAAAAAGAGAGCTTAGCAAATTTGAGTTTTGATGCACAGTGATAAGATTTATGGATAAAGTAGAACACCGTGTTGTGTATTGTGCTGGATATTAGGCTGGGCTAAAAATTTCAAATTTTGGTAGCCTGCATGATGATTGAAGTAACCATTCAGGGTACCATATGATGTTATTATTATTAAAGAAAAAAACTATATTGCAAAAAAAGAAAAAAGAAAAAAGAAAAAATCTAGGGGCCCTTGGCCCCCCTGCCCCCTCCCTCCGCCAATGCTTGTACTTTAATAAATGTCTTTTGATCATGTGCTTTTTTATTTAGTTATATTTTTATCATGCTTCTAATGAGACCATTATCATAATGGATAATCACTTTGGACTTTCTTTTTTTCTGTAAGAAAAATGAGATCTTAATGATCATTATTTCTTTACGTAATGATGTCTCTACATGAGTGATTTTAAATATTCTTATAATATAATCAAATCACAAACATTTTTAAATCACGGTCATCTATTTAGACTTTCTTGTAAGTAGCCTTTGAGATTTTCCCAATATATAAATGTTACTGGTTCGATTGTGAATTGACTCTTAATTTGTAAAATTCAATCTATGAAATATAAGACAGATTATAATAAGTCTCTCAAATGTGAAAATAAAAAGATATATGAGTGAATATAAAAATACACATCTTTAATGTATTTAACATAGGTGCTGCGGTGTTACAAATTTGCAAACAGTGTTTTCGAGGCATAGAGCGTAGCGCCTCGGCATTGGGCATAAAGCACCAACGCCGAGGTAACTTTGGCACCCGGCGTCCGTCGCCCGTCAAGCGACAACACCAATTCGAGTGCTAATTACCCAACGGCACGACGCCTAAAAGTTAGCACTGCAACGGCCGCCTGAATCACACCTCTTTGAAAAGTTGTGTTCTTTGACTTGATCCAAACCAATGTATTAATTGATTATATGTTTTCATACAAATTTGAACATCTATTACCAACGAACGTATCCATTTTAATAGTTGTGTTGCTAGATGAAGAGATGTCTTTACAATAGAAAGGTACCTTTATGTGTGAAAGGTTGTATAAGTTAACATGGTTGCAATGATTTATGAAATGACACTCGTGCGTATTATTAAATCTCTAAAAAATTATAAATTTCATATCTTATTATAAAATACAATATTATTACTAGATATTATGTTCAAGGGTTCGTTATATTTTGTAGATAATCGATCGTTATAACCCGTTAGCAAACTTATTAATAAAGGCAAATAAAACCTTTAAAAAAATATTTCTATACGCCTCAAACTCATTCATCTTTCCCCATTTTCTTAGCTTCTATTTCTAGTTCTATCCACGAATTCCCTAACATTGACAATTTAATAAGCTCGCTATGCATGCATTTCATCACCTTTCATGACAAAGAATATTTCAAGTCTTCCCAAGTCATCTAATTGACAATTAAAAAGCAACAATGTCGGAAAGTGATGCATGATTATTTCTGTATCACCTATAGCTATAGCATATGCTCAAGAAAGAAAAGAACTATGTGCTAAACTCCATCTATATACACACACGAATAACGCTTTTGAAGTGCGATACATGGAGACTACTTTATTGGCAGTTCAATGGTCCCAAAATGGGACCCTCGCACGAGAGCCAATCCTTTTTCAACTTTTCAACTTTTAACTAATGAACTTTACACCTTTTGCATCGTTCCTTTGCACACCTTATTTAATTCCATTTTATTTGTTTTTTTTTTACTATTAACTTGTATATGCGGGGTTCAAGTTTTATTTTCTTAATATATCCAGAATATTTATATGGCTGCCGACACATATAAACTTTTTGCCGTTCATAATATTACCCCTTTAACTTATTTATTTGAAAAATTATTTTTGAATTCAACAAATAGGGTGTTTAATAAGTAAGTTGAAACTGAAACTAGAACTAAAAATACTATAGCATTTGAGAACTTTACACTGTAATATGTTGAGTTTGAATTAATAAATTAAAACCAATGTAGTCAAACACCCTAAAAGTGTTGTTCAGTATCAACAAGCAGCCACAACATTTAAAACTTGGATGAAATACTCTCGTATATTACTTAAGCTCGTTTAAATGAAGAACATACAAATTCAAAAGATGATTAGAACACGTTGTGTAATGTGTATGGACACTTTTTTTTTTCTCAATTTTAACATCAGTCATTTATTTGTTGATATTCTGTAAAATTGGTCTAATTAAAGTTCACAAGACAAGTCTCAAATTCATTCAAAATTCAAGGACCAAAAGCGCTCAAAATAATAATAATAATAATAATATTAGGGTTAATTTTACTTTGAGTTCCTAAACTATGCAACTTGTCCCGTTCTGGCTCTTAAACTTTAAAACATAGCAAATCACACCTTTAAACTATTCAATTTGTCTCATTTTGGCCCTTCTATTACTAAATCCGTTAAATATTAACAGAATTGAGCCAATAATTTCACTTTTGCCCCCTAAACTATATAACTTGTCCCATTTTGACCTCACACTCCTGAACTATAGAACTTATCTTATTTTGGCTATTTCATTAACCAAATCTGTTAAATATTGACAAATTAAGCCTTATATATATATACCTAATTGATTAATTATACATTGACAATGGAGATTTTTTTTGTAATCAACTTTCACGCATCTTAGACCTACAAATAGGGAATTTTATAAGCCAATGACATTTTTCTTCACTTAAAATTAAGATGAATGTTGAGGGTTTTTTTGTGATTATTGAGTCCAATTCAGCAAAGTATTTATTATTATATCATTTACATAATTTGTAACCTCAAAACTTAGTCATAAAAATGACAAATAGGTTATACTATAGTATATATGTATCGTTTTTGTCAAGGACATTTATATCCAAGTGTTTTTTGCATTTTTTTTTATTCATTTTAAATTATATGATAGAGAAATTTTGATAAAACTTAGTAAGCAAAAAAAGAGTTAAACTTCTATCAACAAAATTATAAAAAAAAGAAAAAAAATAGTAAAACTTATATAATGGATAAATAAAATTTAGATATTTGGCTTTCAAAATATATGTTGAAAACATATATAAAGTCAAAAGATAAAATGATCATTTGTCTTAATCCATTAAAATTTAATAGTTTTAGTGATGAAAGGGTCAAAATAGGACAACCTTTATAGTTGAGGGGTGTGATTTGTTATAAGGGTTAATTATATAATTGTACCTAGTTTTAACTATTTCTCAATTTATCCCTTTGTTCTTAGAAACTACAAAGGTGCCCTAGAAATTTTAAAAACTTATTTTAATTTCATCTCTATGAATAGAAAAATTGGGTAAAATAACAAGACCATCCTTAAATAGTTGTCATAAATATTTTATACATTAAAAACATAAAAAATCCTATAACAAAACATCAAATTTTAAAAAAGATCTTAAGTTTAATGACTTTTTAAATTTTAAAAAATATATTTTTTAATTTTTCTTAAGAAGAAACATATAGTTCATAAATAAATTAGATTTAATTAAGGGTATTTTTATCTTATTTTTTTACTTTTTAAATCAAAAAAAGCCTGCAACGGATAAAATTGAAACAAGTTTTTAAATTCAAATGATATCTTTGTAGTTTTTAAAATAGAAGGACAAATTGAGAAATAATAAAAACTAGGAGGTATAGTTATGTTATTAATCCTTTAAAGCTATGGGTCAAAATGGGACAAGTTGCATATTTAGTGGCTAAAAGTGAAATTATTGGCTCAATTCTATTAACATTTAATGGATTTGGTAACTAAAAGGCCAAGTAGGACAAGTTGAATAGTTCAAGGGTGTGATTTGCTACGTTTTAAAGTTCATGAGCCAAAATAGGACAAGCTATATAGTTTAAGGGCCAAAAATAAAATTAACCTATCATTATTATTATTATTATTATTCCCCATCCTCTCATAATAATGTACATACTATTATATATTTTTCTAGCAAAAACTAATAACAACTTCGGAAAGTGTATTCCAGAAAACGATTAATCATTACACGCCAAATTTTGGTATCACCTTATAGAATATACTACATTTTACAGAAATATATGTGCTGAGCTTTTCCCGAAGTTCTATATTACGTTTATATAAAAAATTGATGAAAAATTATTATATATTATAAAGTAAAATTTAAAAATCACCTTATATTATTGAT
The DNA here is from genome assembly GCA_025403435.1 of Artocarpus heterophyllus. NCBI lineage: Eukaryota > Viridiplantae > Streptophyta > Magnoliopsida > Rosales > Moraceae > Artocarpus > Artocarpus heterophyllus. The sequence goes on from CM046335.1 coordinate 14,869,902, forward strand.
AAGAAAGTAATAAAAAACAAAAGAAAAAGAAAAGGAAAAAGAAAAGCGTGCCGCGTTAACCATTCTATATATCTATCAGCTATCCATTTATTATTCTATTATAAAAAAAAAATCAGAATCTCCCGGGCCATGGCCAATCGATTTTTTTGAGCTATTCTTTTGTCTTACTTTAAACAATCGAAATTCTTTTTTCACACAATATCATAATTATTTTGCACGTTAATATTCCGATAGTATTCTTTTAATGCTGTTTCTTTTTTTTTTTATTTTTATTATTTTGCCAATCATAACGCTGTTTTAGGTAAGTTTGTTTCTCGATTTTTTAAGAAAATATATAAATTATATTTCTTCTCCTTAATCTCAATGGATGATAACAGCCGTTAGAGAGAAATCCCAAAAAAAAAAAAAAAAAACCCATAACTCAAAGAGCATTCAAACCGCTGACATTTGGTCTCTATATTTGTTTATATTCTTGAATATTCTCTATTTTTTAAGCTAACACAAAACTTGACACAAAAATTGCAAAAACTTAAACAATATTCACTTTTTTTTTTGAAAAAATTAAAAAAATATTTTCTATAAAGTAACAAAACTTGACTCAAAAATTATAAATACTAGAACAATATTCTCTCTCTTTTCAAAAAAAATACTTTCGATAAGTTCAATGCACATCTTTGTAGGACAATATTGAAACAAGACTTTAGATTCTTGGACATTCCTTACTTTTTAAGGCAACACAAAAATTGTAAATACCAGAAAAATATTCTCTTTTTTCACTCAAAAATAAAAAATATTTTCTATAAGACAACACAAATCTTGACACAAAAATTGTAAATACTAGGACAATATTCTCTCTCTTTTCCCTCAAAAATTAAAAAAAAAAATATTATCTATAAGTTCAATGCACGTCTTTGTAGGACAACATTGAAATAAATCTTTATATTCTTGGATATTCCCAATTTTTTAAGGTAATACAAAACTTCACATAAAAATTGTAAATACTAGAACAATATTCTCTCTCTTTTCCCTCAAAAATTAAAAAAAATATTTTTTATAAGTTCAATGCACGTCTTTGTAGGATAATATCCAAATACATCGTTATATTCTTGGATATTCCCCATTTTTTAAGGTAACACAAAACTTGACGCAAAAATTTAAATACTAGAACAATATTCTCCCTCTTTTCCCTCAAAAATAAAAAAAATATATATTTTCTATAAGCTTAATGCATGTCTTTGTAGGACAATTTTGAAATAAGTCTTTATATTCTTAGATGCTCCCTATTTTTTAAGTTAACACAAAACTTGACACAAAAATTGCAAATACTAGAACAATATTCTCTCTCCTTTTCCTCAAAAATTTTTAAAAAATATTTCTATAAGTTCAATGCACGTCTTTGTAGGACAATATTGAAATTAGTCTTTTTATTCTTGGATATTCCCCATTTTTTAAGGTAACATATAACTTGACAAAAAAATTGCAAATACTAGAACAATATTCACGCTCTTTTCCCTCAAAAATTAAAAAAAATATATATATTTTTTAGGTTTAATGCACGTCTTTGTAGGACAATATTGAAATAAGTCTTTATATTTTTGGATATTCTTCATTTTTTAAGGTAACACAAAAATTGTAAATACTGGAACAATATTCTCTCTCATTTCCCCCAAACATTAAAAAATATATATTTTCTATAAATTCAATGCACATCTTTGCAGGACAATATTGAAATAAGTCGTTATATTCTTGGACATTCCCCATTTTTAAAGGTAACACAACATTTGACACAAAAATTGTGAATACTAGAATAACATTCTCTTTGTTTTCCCTAAAAAATTAAAAAAAATATTTTTTATAAGCTCAATGCACGTCTTTGTAGGACAATATTGAAATAAGTCTTTATATTCTTGGAGGTTCCTTATTTTTTAAGTTAACACAAAGCTTGACACAAAAATTGTAAATACTAAAACAAAATTCTCACTCTTTTCCCTCAAAAATTAATAAAATTTTTTTCTTTAAGTTCAATGCACATCTTTATAGGAGAATATTGAAATAAGTCTTTATATTCTTAAATATTCCCCGTTTTTTAAGCGATGACATTTTTTAAAAATGTCGTCGCAATAACATGTGTTGATGTTGACGTGGACTTGATTATTTGCGACGACATATTGTTGCAAAAATATTCCTCAATTGCGACGTTTTGTTGTTGTAAAAAATGGAATATTTGAGACAATAATTGTCGTCACCGTAAGGCTTGTTTGGAGTAGTGTTTATCACCTCTGTTGAGGACGGGTTTTCTACAACCCTCCTATGTTAGTTGTCCTTTATTCACCTTTTGTACCAATGATATAAATATTTTGATGGTGATAATGTATATAATATAATTTTTTAGCTAAAATAATGTATATAAATATTTAGGAAGTGATATCTCGGTATTAGGGTTATTTACCTTTTTTATATTATGTATTTTAGGTTTATTCAAACAATATATCTTCGGTTTTTGATATTACCAATTTTATACTTTCATATTATATTTAATACACAAATCTATACTTTTGTCCAATCAATTTTTAATTTTAATATAAAAAATTACTCAAAATACCCTTACATTAAAAAGAAGATAACTTGAAAAACTTAGAAAAACTTTATACTAAGGTTTTGCCTTCAAAAATGTATAAAATACCTTTAAAAATAGATTCTTTGTATGTTTTTATTTTTTTCTCTTATTTTTTGAAAGTTTTAATTTTTTTATATTTTACTTAAAGATAATTTGATCATTTTAAAGTTTCAAATCATCTATTGACTGAGATAAGATATATATTTGTATAATACTTCTAATATAAAAATATACATTCGATGAAATCGAAAATAAAAAATATAATTTTTAAATTAATATAAAATCGAGATATAAAAAATAAATATCCTTAGCTACTATAAGGCATAGAAATGCCAGTCATTTTGGTTGTATATGAATTATTATATATTAGCTCTAAATTGTTAGGATCTTTAATAGGGAGTTTGAAAAGGTAGTGAGAACTAGTGATGAGAACCATTTTTACTGTAGCATGTGAGAGTTTTACACTGTAGTATATTTTTTAATTATTACTATAGCATGTGAAAGCTTTACACGGTTTATAACTGAGAATGTGGTGGGAATTGAGTGGCTCCCATCACTACCAAACACCCCTTAAAATAATTACATTGGGTGGTGATTTTCTTTAAAATAATAATCACATTGATGCCTTTTTTCCTCCTTCGTCGTTGCCACCACAACAAACACGGAGAATCCACTGTGGAAAAGCTGTGATAGGGAGTCCACCAGGCATTTGCTTTCATTTGTTTAAAATCCATCCAAACTTTGGTTACTTTTTTACGTGATATCTGGTGTCTGCTGTTTTCTTCTTTCCACATACCTTCCTAAACACTTTTTTTTAATCTTTTTTTTTAATCTTTTTTTTTCTTTTCTTTTTGATAGAACATCATACATACCGTCAAAGTCATTGACTTGTCAGGTCTGGTCTCCCTGTTCTTCTTTCTACCTTCCAAAGCATTTCCCAGGAAATTGCTTAACCACTTGGCCCTTGGTCGTGCCTTTCTACTTTTAGACGCTCATCTTTCTTTTACAACGGAACTAAGAAACCCTTTTTCTCATTCTTTCTCCCAAAGATAATATGGCTATTGTTGTTGCTTCTTCTTGTCCTTCTTCTTCTTCGGTCATGGTCAAGAATGAAGTCTTCGTTAGTTTCAGAGGTGACACTCATAAGAACTTTACCAGTCATCTTTACGATGCGTTACGCCGGAAACATATTGAAACCTACATACATGCTGAGAATCCCGAGAGAGGAGATGAAATTTCTCCTGCACTTTTGAGGGCAATTGAGGAATCGATGATTTCGATAGTCGTCTTTTCGAAAGAGTACGCTTCTTCGAGATGGTGCTTGGATGAGTTAGTGCACATACTCAAATGCAAGGAAGAAAGAGGTCAGATTGTTTTACCTATCAGGAAACAGAAGGGGAGCTATGGTGATGCTTTTGCTGAACATGAACAGCGTCTTGAGAATGATAAAAACAAAGTGAAAGAGTGGAGGGATGCTCTGACTGCAGCAGCTAATCTATCCGGTTTTCATTCACAAGAATATGAGTGAGTCATAGCTTTTTTTTTTTTTTTTTCGGTTAATTGAAATGACTATAATATTTTATCATGCCTTGTCACTAGTTATTTATTTTAATGGGTTGATCTCTCTTTGAAGAAAATCACGAAGTCATGTGTGATTATTTTGAGATCTAGAATGTGAGAAGGAAAAAAGACACGTCTTAATTAGCAACTTTCACTCGACGGAGATATACATGATGCTAGATATTGCTTTATTATATACAATTTGTTTATATAATTAACTATCACTAGCTTGGGTTTCGTGCATATATGCGTTGTTGTGTGTATGACATTTGCATATGTTATGTATATGTACTAACTTTTTGTTACTTCTAAGATTAAATTATGTAAAGAGCATCACCAAGAATATAATCTCAATCTCATATAAGAGATTAATGTCACAGCCCGGCGGGCTGTGATAAAACTCTTTCTTACTTACTTTAGGGCAAAAATTTAGGAAATTTTTTTTTAAACAGAAATAAATAATTGCCTTACATTAACTTTGATAATTCTCAAAATACTTTCACATACTTGTATTTACATAATTAATACTTTTACTTTCATAACATCTTTCTTTTAAACATTTCATATCAAAATAACTTTAAACATACGTAGCGGAAAACATTACAACAGCGGACTCCATACCCAGTCTGCACATCATCCACCCTTCCGCCAGCTCACCATTTGAACTTATTCTGACCTTCTCGTCGGAATACCTATAGCATGAAATACTTAATGAGCTAACGCCCAGTAAGTCCCATAAATCCCACATGGATATTCATATGAATGCATGAATCAATTATGCTTTCTTATAAACTTTCTTTATCCTCATCATTTCTTATCTTTATTAGGGCCCAAGTGTTCGTACCATTGCGCAATTTCATTTAGGTCTACGTAACACCGTGACCGTAACATATCCTTTAAACTCCCCTTGAGTTAGGAGTCGGTATGACACTTTTCTTAATTTCTGGTGATACATTTACCAGTCCATTTATTATGGTTGACATACCATGCATGAAATGATAATCACATATTATCCATGAAACATAAATTCTCTTGCATAGCATAGTACACACAGGTACTTACTTTTTATACACACTAGTATACATTAATATACGCACAGGTATATAGCATAATGTACTCACAGGTACTTAACATAAAATGTACACACAGATACCTACTTTATACATACTCAAGTATTTATCATTGTACACATAGGTACGAAATCATGATACACATGCTCATTTTCATTATTATACACACATGTACAAAATCATGGTACACATGCTCATTTTCATTATTGTACACACAGGTACATAACATCTTGTACACATTTGTACACATTAATATGCTCACAATTGTTCATACATGACTATACCCCTAGGTACTCATATCATGGCAAACATACAAGTTTACACTTAATTATACGCGTAGGTATACATATACATACATTTCTTTCTAAACCTACATTTCATACTGTAGGTGGGAAGGGTACTTACTTGATGCGAATGTCAGGCAACTTAACTTCGATTTCCCTTCTCCTAGACTCCTAGGATCCTGTTGGCCAATTACAAAGCCATTAGCCAAATTCCACTATGTTTCGATATGAAACATCCGTTAGTTAACAAATTGAGTTGTATTACTATGTACAACTCTAAAAACCACTGGTTTTTTTCTTATTTTTATCTAACTTTACCCTATCGTTTCTAACGAAGGGCGGGAACCTTTTTAGTCATTTTCTTATTCCATTGGAGACATTTCAAAACGGTTCGGGTTATTTGGACGAAAATGACGATTTTGCCCTTCGTGGGTTTACTAACCTACCCGAGCTCGATTTCGTTATTCTTACGAAAATAACCACATACTAATTTCAAAACAACACCCTAGTGGGTCAAATTTCTTTATTTCTCAATTATGCCCCATTTTCATAAAACTTTGCGGTTTAGTCCCTGAACTGAAAATTTTGACGATTTTACACCCAGGATTAAAATTTACTTCTTTGCATCAAAATTTTCTATTTTTCTGAAGGATCATTTTTACTTAAGGTACCATACCTTAAATCATTTGCAAAAATAATATTTTTACCATTTAACACTTTTTTTACTTTTTAACATATTCTTGAAAAATCAAAAACTCACAAACGATTGAGTTTTTAGACAAACCGTCCCCTTGACCAAACGGTTTCGTTAAGATCTACAACTTTTATGTTTTAACTTTTCCCAAAATCTCACTGTACAGGGGTGTTTTTGACTATTTTTTAAATCTGCCGAGAAGGAACTTTTTCTTTCAATTTAGTCTCCATGGCATTTTTACAAAAATCCGTTTAAAAATTGCAATTTTACCCCTGCAGAAACCATTCCATCCCTTAATCAAAAGATTCTCATACTCAAACATCACTTTTACAAAGTCAAACATCAAAATTACAAAAATAACAATTTTTGCACTTTTTGCAAAAATTGTCATTTTGCACTATAAACCAAAGTTTCACAACTCAAACTTTCCAATCATCACATATACATAAAATTCCAGCAAATACATGCTCAAAACCCCTCATGGGTTTGAAAGAATAAAATCAAAACAAAATTCAAAACTTTAAACTTTAAAACTTACCCAAATAACACTTTTTGGATTTCTAACCTTCAAAGGCTTCTTGAACTTCTTCTTGGACTTCCTTTTGATGCAAAAATAGCATGGATTAATCTTTGCCCTTTACCCATGAAAAATCCCTTGAAAACTCATGAAAAAGTTTAGGATTTTACCTTAAAACTTGTGGGAAATCCTTGTACTTGCTTGTAAAACTTGTTTGGGGTTATTTTTGCAAAGTTTGGGGGCTGAGAAATTTTTTTAGAGACCTGGACATGGCTGCCGAATCTTGGAAGGAAAGAAAGGAAGTGAATTTTTGTGATAACTTTGCCTTAAATGCATCCTTATCACATTTGGTGACTCATGGTAACCCATGAGTATACCACTAGGTGTCCTCATCTTATTGGGCCACATTGCATGGCTTGTTGGCCCAATAGAATTCAAGCAAATGTCCACTTTGTGGAGTTAAAAATTTATACTGTGTAATTTTTCACCACACAGTATTTTTCCTATACTGCCATGGTCAATTCAATGTACTTTCTATCCTTAGACTGTATAAAAATATTTAACTTACTTTTCATTTACTTTTGGAGGCTAATCGTGACATTTTTCGTATCTGTGTTTTCATTTAGCAGTATTCTTATACTGCTCTGGCCTCCTTTCTACCCCGGTTAGGGTTAGGACAACCTCTATGTCCTATTTACATTCTAATCATCTATTCGTTTATATCACAATTTCACAATTAATTGTGACATGAAATTTATTTTATAGATATTATGCACAAATCTCTGAGTCATCAAACTCATAAAATTTGTATTTTATAATATCCACCATTGCATTACATATGCCATAAAATTTGCAATCAATGCCGCTCATTCATATTTTATTGTAATTTTCACAGAAATTACAATTTTTACAAAATTTTACATTTTTTAAAGAATAAATTCATTAATTAAACCTAATTAAATATTAGGTTTCATTGATGACGTTTTCTCGGTCATTACAATTAAAATCCCTAATATGAAGAACAAATCTGATTTTCTCGAAAAAGAAAAAAAAGGTATATATTTATTAACTTTTTTCTTGTCTAATTTTTATTTGTTAATTTCATCCTAGTTCTTACATATCAATTTATTTCTCTTCTATTTATGTTAGGTACGAATCAAAGTTAATTGAGAAGATTGTCGAAGATGTATTGGGGAAATTAAATCGGTTGCCACAAGTTGTTCTGGAAGCTAAGGGTTTTGTTGGAATAGATGTGCGTGTTAGGGAAATTGAATCATTGTTATCATTTGGTTCACCAAATCCTCGTGTCATTGGCCTTTGGGGGATTGGCGGTCTTGGCAAGACTACTATTGCCCGTGCCATTTTCGAGCGGTTCTTTTATCAATTTGAAAGTCACTGTTTTCTTGAAAATGTTAGGGAATATTCACAGAAACTTGGACTGCCTCAACTAGAAACCATACTTTTTTCGCAGTTATTGAGCGACAGAAATCTAGAAATAGTCAACACCTTTGTGAAAAATAGGCTACGTAACAAACAGGTGCTCATTATCTATGATGATATTGACGATATAATGCAGTTGGAGCGTTTGTTTGGGGATGGCAGTTGGTTTGGCCCAAGAAGTAAAATCATCATAACAACAAGAGATGTACAAATTCTTAGAAAAGTTGATGCTGAAATATACGAAGTTAAACCATTAGATTTGGGGGAAGCACTTGAACTCTTTTATTTGAATGCCTTTAAAACGAAGCCTAGTGAACCACGTTATTTTGAGCTATCAAAAAAAATTGTGAATTTTACTGGATGCAATCCGCTAGCTCTTAAAGTTCTAGGTTCCTCCCTTCATTCCAAAACTATACAGTACTGGGAAAGTGCATGGAGTAGACTAAAAATAATTCCCAATCCAAAAATTCAAAAGGTGTTGAAAATAAGTTATGATGGGCTAGAAGATAAGGAGCAAGATATTCTTCTTGACATTGCATGTTTTTTCAAGGGGGAGAGAAGAGATTTTATAGAGAGCATTCTAGATGATTGTGATTTGTTTGCAAGATCAAGGATTGAAAATCTCATAGACAAGTCCCTCGTAACCATTATAGATGGTGACAGAGTTTGGATGCATGATTTGATGCAAGCGATGGGTTGGGAAATTGTTCGTGAACAGTCTATCAAAAATCTAGGAAAACGGAGTCGGTTATGGATTCCTCAAGAGGTCTATAATCTCTTAGACAAAAATGAGGTATGTATCCAATGATTAGTAGCTAAAATAATATATCTCTCCTTATTTATATATTTAAATATTTTTAGTGACTTTTTTTTCATATTTTGTATGCTCATTTATTATTTGTTTCAATTTTCTAGGGAACTAAAGAAATCGAAGGAATATTCTTTGACATTTCAGAGATGAATGATGATCTACACTTGAAACCTACGGTCTTCAATGAGATGAATAATATGAGATTGCTCAAGATTTATGATTCAAAATTTTCCGATCATAACAAATTCAAACTACACCTTTCTCGACCTCTGCAGTTTCTTCCTCATTCCCTAAGATATCTATGTTGGTATAACTACCCATCAAAATCTTTGCCGTCAGATTTTAAGGGGAAATATCTTGTTGAATTGGACATGCCCTGCAGTGAGCTTAAACAACTTTGGGGTGGTGTGCAGGTATGTTGTAACATTAACTAATGAATCTAATATGATGTGTACAATGTTTATGATTACCGCTTTAGTTATATACATGTTTTGGTAAAAAAATAAAAATAAAAATAAAAATTCTTACTAAATTACTTTGTTTTTCTTGTAGAATCTTGCATATTTAAAGTCCATCAATCTTGGTTATTCAAAGCAACTGACCAAAGTTCCAGATCTATCTTGTGCTCCAAAACTAGAAAGTGTTAATCTTGAGGGCTGCATAAGTTTAGTTGAAGTTCCTCCGCTTAATTTCCAAGGACGCTTTGGATCTCTTACGCTTCATGGCTGCACCAAGATTAAATATCTTCCAAAGATATCTGGGAATCTAACATACTTAGACGTAGCAGACACTATGATAAAAGTACTGCCCTCATCATTCACGTATTTTGAAAATCTTGTGGAAATGAGTCTCCAAGGTTGTCAACATATTAAGAACCTTCCAGCTCTTCCAAGGAATATAAAAAGATTAAATGTGAGTCGTACATCTATAAAGCAAGTGTCTTCATCATCAATTGAGGGTCTCCATCATTTGCGTGAATTTAATCTTGTAGAATGCAAAAAGCTTGAGAGTCTCCCAACCAATATCCTTAAGTTGAAGTCTCTTTTTCGCCTTGATCTAGGAGGTTGCTCAAGATTGAAAAAGTTGACAGAGACTCCATTTAATTTAAAGGGAACGGAGATTCAAGAGTCACATAGCTCTTTCATGATTAAAAAGTTATTTGGGTTTCGTCGTGAAGATATGAGTTGGCGTAAAAAACTTGATTTTATTCCGAATTGGGTTTATAGTTTAAGCAGTCTTAAACTTTTGTCCCGTCACAACTGTTGTTTGAAGGCTGAACATCTCCAAATCAGAATATTTAGTTATTGCCCTGAAAGTGATCTAAATCTATATGGCTGCAATATTGTAGAAATTCCTGAGTGGTTGGGTCACTTTTCTTGGTTATCTGCATTAAATCTTGGAGGAAACCATTTTGAGAAAATACCTTCAAGCATCAGACATCTTCATAGGCTGGTTTCACTCGTCATAAAAAATTGCAAGAAGCTTCGGTCTTTACCACAACTACCATTGTCGTTAAAAGTGCTTGATGCAAGCGGATGTGCTTCACTAGAGACAATATCAAGTTCAAGCTCTGGATTCGCACTACGACACCTGATTAGCAGAGAACATAGTACTTATCGTTCAGTTTTTTTCTTTGGAAACTGCTGGAAATTAGAACGGAATGCACGCAGCGAGTTCACCGATTTCTTATACAGAGTTGACGAAGCAATGGTATGTATGCACTTATAATCTCTTTTTTTTTTTTTTTATCACCATCATTAAATAAATGTTTGACGAGTGAAGTAATTGACAATAAATTCTAATTCATATTGGTGCAGATAAGACCATGGGAATATGATATTGATATTTGTTATCCGGGACATGAAATTCCAAACTGGTTCAGCCATCAAGCTGAGGGGATCAAGTCGATAAGTATGAAGCTTCCCAAAAATTGGCTTAATTCCAATTTCTTGGGTTTTGCCTTTTGCTTTGTTTCTCCATCCATCCATTCTTTCGAAGGCTATTATGCTGTTGTTAGATTGGATTTACATCTTAAAACCTCGTCTGGTCGAATCGACACATGCCCGTTATTTTGGTATGGGTGTGAATGGATTATCGATCAAACGGATGCGGAAGAAGAAGTGTTGGACCATGTCTTCATCAAGTGTTGGAAAGACTATGACATTGGAAGAGAATCAGAGAGTGGATTTGCACATGGTGATGCAATAGAGGCATTATTTGATTTCAAATATGCAGCTGAAAAAGTGAAATTCAAAGAAGATCAGAGCTTCGATTTGAATGTGAAAAGGATTGGAGTTGAGTTAGTGTATAGGAAGGAAGGAATCACGACTCTTCAGTAGCTTCAATTCCTTCTGCTATTACCTATGTGGTTGTTCGGTAAAATTCACTAACGCAAGTGCACGATATTGATCAAGTAATACAATAGTGAGTAAGAGTATCGTCTCACAGGGACTGTTGTATAATAATCTAACTAAGTACTAAAATTGGATTAACTCTAAGGTTTATCTAGTTGATCATATGAGGTTGTGATTGAATAAATTACTGAACTAAAGTACTAAATTAAGAATAAAAATTGCAATCAATCTCAAAAGATACTTCAATAAGACAAGGCGTTAAGGCATTTGATTTCACCATAATCACTAGATATGAATTTCATAAAATTACACAACCCAATCAATAATACACATGTGATGACGGAAATTCCTAAATTATTTACTATCTTATCTCTAGGTATAGCAAACCTACTCAGTTTATTAACTCACTATATCTCTATGTGAATTTAAATAAATCAGAATGCATTAGGATTCATGAACTTTCCAAATGAAGCCACACAAATAATATGGTATATCTCTATCCATATTTAATTCATGGTTATATGTTAGATGAAGCATTTGCATAATTCTCCCTTCTCAGTTTTGAACATGCACATCAGATCATTTAAATGGTAGCTAATCATTTAAAAGGCATTAAACATAATAACACATAACTCACATGAATAAAACCAATTATGGTGCATAAATATGAAATTCACATCGTCATGATTAGGTTACATCATAGCCCTAACTAAGAAAATTAGAACATAATTGAAGAAGAAATAAAATCTGAAAATTTAATTGAATCAAACATCAAGAGTTAAGAGAGCAAGAAATTCTGTCACCAATTCTTCACTTCTTACTCCGGAATGCTTGACGGCTCTTAGGAAAAATAAACAACGCTCTCTAAAATTAACTGATAACCTAGCTACCCCATACTATTCTATTTATACTACTCTTAAGTTAACAAATCCCTTGTTTTGCGTCCAAAAATCATGGTTCAGCATCACTCTAGCGCCGCGGCCCTTCTTTTCCAGCGCTGCGGCGCTACTCCTCTGTTTTTTCTCTTCTTTTCCGCCGTAGCGCTGCGGCGCTCCTTCCCCAGCGCCGCGGCGCTGAGTTTCTGCCAACGAAGTTCTTGCACTTTCCTTGGGCGCCGCGGCGCTGCTCTTTGGGCGCCGCGGCGCTTCAACTCTGCCAGCAAAGTTGGTCTCGGATTTCTTGTGCTCTTGCTCCCTTTTGTTTTGTTTTCTTTCTTTCTTCAACCTACATCAATAAAATCATGCTTTTATGAAAGAGTTGGATGTTTCATGTAATTTTTCTCAAAAACATAGTAATATTTGTTAATTAAAAGTGGCCAAATAACTCTCTAAACTAGAGTTATCAGTGGTACTTTGCTATGACTTTTTAATAATTAAAAAAAAGTTCTTCCTTTGCACTTAAAAGTTTGAAAATGAGGTGCCTCTGACTTGTTTGTTAAAATGCATCAACGAATGTGGAAACAGATTGCTATTTCTTATCTCTCAATTGTTATTTTACAACGTTGTACACCCAGACCACTCTCATAAAAGGGCAAGATATTGTTTTTATGTTTTTGTTTCGTTCCACGTTTGGTATTTTTCAGAATTGAAAGTGAAGAGAAGGGGCAATGTTTAATTCTGAATTTAGAGATAAGATTTTCAGCATTTTCAATGGTTTCGTTCAAAGGTAATTTTAATGTTAACCAAATCTATCTCTTTGTGCTCTCTGACTCAAAAAGAGTAACATAAATTCTCCTCATTTAATTTCATATTGTGCATGAATCTCCTACTTTGATTCGGAATCACTTTTTAAGAAAGTTGTTTTGCATTCATTCATGATTTCTGTATTGTCTAGAAGATGAAGATCCTGTTTTGCATTCATTCATATCCGTGCATGTATGTATTGTATATGAATGTATTGCCCTGTTTTGATCGGCTCTGCTTTTCAGCTTAATCAAAATTTTATGTTTGCATGATTTTAACCAAGAATTACTTGCTGGCCTTAATCAGGTGGGTTCGTAATTATATCTATCATGTGTCGTAATGCTTTTGAAATGACTCGTATGGACGTTTCTTTTGTCTACTTGGAAAAATCAACTATTTGTCTGATGGTAGCAACCTTTTGAGCATTCTGCTCTTCCTTCACAGGGAAATTGGTGATATGTATTAAAGCAACAAATGGTTCTTACATAAATTTGGTTTCTTTTTCCGTGCGTGTTTTCTTTTTTATATTGGCACAATAGTTCCAATTTTTGGGTGTTTGTGCCTAGTTACTTTTGCTAATAATGTTTCCACTAGCAACAACAAAGTAATAGAAGGAAGTAGAAACATATAACTAGTGAAGTTGTGTTTTATGTCTTTGAGTTGATTATAACTTTTATCTTTCATTATTTTATTAAGTTTCCTTCTATTTTTGAGAAAGAAAGAGAAAAAGAGAAAGGCGTACCTTGTCTCAAAAATTCCCAAAAATTTAGACACGTTGGGAATAGTCTCAGGGCTTATAAAATTTATGATGGATGTTAGTAAATCCCAATCGGCATTACTTGTTGAAGCATGCATGAGAGATCTTTGTTATAAACGGAGAGATTTCTTTCATAATGCAAATACATAATGCAGGTGTTGAATATATAGTTCTACTGTTAGGCACTTGGCTTTTTGACAATTACTTCAGTTCAACTGAATAACAAAAAAAATTCCCAATATTAACTTGATTACGACTCAGAAATTTTGATGACATTTCATTATCACATTTAGCAAGTCAGATTTGTCATTAGTTCGGCCAGGTTTCTTAAAAGTGACTCTTGATCTTATATGTCTCTTCTTATGTAGATATCATCAAGTTACAAATTCTGTTGTGGAGATCGGGATTATTAATATTATGCTGAAGGGAATGAAGAAGATTTGGGGTATTCTATTCTCCAGCTTTTTATTCCTATTAATTCATCAATTTGACATGCTATATAAATTCTTTTTGGAATAATTAAGAAGGTAATAAAATTAACTTTTTCGTCACAGGAATTGATTTGTTGTGCGACAAAATGACGCTTAGAAGGATTAGGGAGACCAGTTATTGTTGTATGATGATTGTTATCTCAGAAGATTCAGTGCTCTAATATTGTGTCATGGTATTCAAGCTAGGATAAAAATGAAATGTTGTTCTTTGTTTGATTTACATATTTGTATTTCCATTTCTTTTTTTGTTCTTTGATCCAGACTATTGGGTTGCATGCCCAGAGTTTTGTTGTGTTTAAATTTATTAGAAAGCTCAAACAAGATGAAATTTTTAACGTGTAAATGATCCTGTGATTGTAAAGGTGTGAACTTTTTTTACTTTGAAGAAACTACAATGTGTATTTCACTTGCTATATGTTCTTTTGGATTATCTCGTACTTTCGAATACCAAGGAAAAAAAATCTGATTTTACTTGCATCGATGACTCGATCCCTTTGATGAAATGTTTCTGTTTGTTTGGATTTATATTTTTGTGTGCATTTTTTTTCTGATTTATAGATGTAATTTACAAGTGAAATTACTCATTAAGGCTTACAATTGTTGTACTTTTCCTGGAACAGTTGTGAAGTGTCTCCATACCTTTGATGGTGCTATTTGTGAAGGTAAAATTTAAACCCAGACTCAATCATATGAGAGAAAATTTTGAATGCGTCTTCAAGATTTTGAGCACAATACGTGAATAATAAAGCTACTTCTATCGTATCAAAAGCACTTTATACATAAAGACTGAAAATTACACACATAACGAGAAAATACCAAATCTCATATTGTAGGAGCTCAAAACTATTTCTAACTTTTGCTATTAGAGACAATGATGGTCTGCGAACAACCTATTAGACACCATAATTCTTGCTATCAAGAAAAACACAATCAAAGAAAACAAATAAAGGTGTAATGCAAAAATTACGCCCATTTTCTACAGCTAATGTATTTCACCATGATGAAGGATGAATATTAATCTTCCGTTTCCTGGGAAGGAATGAAAAAAGATGGAAAAAAAAAATGAGAAATAGAAAATTGGAATGGTAGAAAGGATATTAGTTTTGGTCCTTGACAACAACACTGCCGGAAAACAAAAACTTATTTAATTGCCAAAAACAAAAACAATTCCAGAAAACAAAAACAAAATTAAAAGTTCGAAGACTAAATTGCCATGGCGCATATAGTTCATGGATAAACAGTGCCAATTACCCTTTATTTAATTGCTCCCACTGTTGTTACAATGAGTTCATAGTTAAAAGTTGACCTTCATGTATTAAGGGAAGCTGTCCTATAAGCTGCACAGAATGCTTATCCAACAATATGGAGGCTTTCCCAAATTCTGTGGCTGCAGAGATGCAACATTCAACACCTGTCCTACCAAATGCACCATCTGAGTTTGAGAGTAATTTTCTGGCCTTGAAATTAGCTCAGAACTAGCTAAAAAATCCAATTCTAGAGCGTTATATAAATGTTATGCTCCAAAAGTTACTAGAATTAACTTTGGTTATTCTAGTACTAGGGACCTAAATAATGTTAAAAGTTGAGGAGGATAACGGAGTTTTATGAAATTTCTCTCTTTTAAAAGTTGCAGACTTACAACGCGTTTAGATTAGCATTCTCGTCTTCTCCCTCTCTCCCTTGGAACCATCCACTTCTCTCTCATTTTTTAGCCTCTGCATATCAGAAACCAAAATGTGATTATTTAGAATGAACACGCATTAAGGATGCAGAAAGAAGACAAACCGTTGCCGTTCGTGGACAATGTTGGCGACACCAACTTTCCAGCTTTGACAACTTCAAGTCGAGACTTTTATTTGTATTTTAGAATTTTAGATCTGTAACTATCTTTCTTTTTGGTATGAAAATGGGATTTTTAAACTTTTAATTGGCCTATTGAATCACAATTAAGATCTAGGATATTGTGGATTTCAAATTCTATTATATTTTGCTAATGGTGGTAGCCATATTTGTTAGGGGAAGGGCCTAAAATGCGGAAATGGAAATCATGAAATATCGTTACTGTTGTGAAATAGCACATGCTTGAAGAAAGTAAAGTGGTAAAGAAATTAAAAGGAATCGTGATTTCTAACTTTATTGAACCGGGTATTTATGGTGAAAAAGAACAATATTTGCTTATGGTTCATAGGGGGAGAAAGATGGAGAGAAGAGGGCGAGTGGTTTTGATTCTGTATTCACAAAATGACCGAGTTTTTTTAACTCAATAAGCGCTGCCCATTAAAACAGGGTAGTAAATACCCATTATACCCCTTTCGATGAACAGAGAATTGGTCAGAAAGTTTAGGCGGAGGATTTGAGTTCCAAGCAGTGAAGACTGCGTCAATTTATGTAACGGATTAAATAGCTAGAGTAATTGGCAAAGGTGTGGAACTCATAGTTTAAACTTAAATATAGTAAATAAAAAGTTTTATATTGTAGCATATTTTTGTTTTATATTATAAAGAGTTAGAATCAATATCTTATGCATGTATCATTTACTATGAAGTTCTACAAGAATATTAGGGCAGTGTTATTTTTAAGGGGAATTTTATGATAGGGCTCTAATTTTATTTTAATTTCTTATGGATACTTTTTGTATTTTTTCCCTTTTTCTTTTACTTTCCACTCCTTTCTTTTTATTCTCTTAGTTTTCCTTTTTTTTTTTTTAATTTGCATCTTTATTCTATTTTTTCTTCTCATCTTTATATTTATTTTGTGCTGACGAATGGAATGAAATGGGGATATCCCCCATTTTTTTGTTTTTGTTTTTTGGGTTTTTTCTTTCCTTTCCTATCCTTTTTTTTCTTCTCTTTTTCTATGTTTTTATTTCTTTTTTATTTTTTTTTCTTCCACTTATTCTTTTTGTCTTTCTTTCTTTTTAATTTGCATCCTTAGTTTTTCATTTTTTTCCTTCTCACATTTGTGTTTTTTCTTTTGTTATTTTCCGTTAATATCTTATATATATATATATATAAATTCACTTCATTGAAATTAAAATATTTGTTTCTAATTTATTCTTATTTTTTATTTCTCTACATCTTCCAAAACTTTGTTTTATCAATCACAACCTCCAAGTTTCGTTCCTGCTTTTACCTAACTTTTTTCTTTCTCAAAAATTTCCTTTTATACTTTTCTTTGATGATAGTTTCAACTACTATTTCTCTTATAATTACCATTCCTTCAATCTACCCGCATTGAAACAATTTCTCTATCCCTATATATTTTTTTACGTGGCATTCTCAATTTCTATTTTCTCATAATAGCTTTTAATTAATTTCCTGTATAATTTTATACTAACTACTTTTTTTAGAGATATATATACCTTATCTGTCAACACGTGCTCATACTCTCTCTCTCTCTACATTTATATGATCTTAGAAGAACGGTTAAAACTGAAAATATTGGTTTGATAACTAAAGCATGTGAGAGCTTTGCAATGTAGCAAATTTTAGCTTTTTTATTGTAACTGCTGAAAGCTTTACACCGTTTGTTGGTTGAAACCAATACCAAATAGAGGCTTAATCAAAATACATGGTTTGATTAAATAGGGTGCAAGGCAAAATTAGTTGAAATTAATAATTTCAACTGTATATAGTATAAAGCTCTCACATACTATAAGTAAAGCAAATGCTATAGTATAAAGCAAAAATAAATTACAATATAAAACTCTCACATGCTGCAGCGTTTTGAACCGAAATTTGTTTCAACAAACGTCCCAAATACCCTATAAAACATGCATTTAAATTATTATTTTTATTTATTTTTAAAATCTCAATTATATTTTAAAATAAATCTTATCCATTTAGTTTCCTAACCTATTCTTATTAAACCTTTTTTTTTAAAAAATAGATCTTTATATCTAAAAAATATAATAAAAAAATATATGTGGGTCCATGCTTCTACTTAATACATATAGAATAAAACAACTAATCTAATAATATATAGAAGTGTTATTGAACACTATTCATCACTTTCAGCCAAACTGATTTTTTTTTTTAACTTTTCCTCTTGCTGTCCATGTGACCTTTTTTTAATGGAAACGGATTCATGTGATGTTTTTTTTGTTCCCTGTTCAGTTGCTCCACTCTTTTTTTTGTTTTTCTTTTTTCATTAAATCTTATAATTTTTAAGTACATCTAATTAAATTTTATTTTCTCTCATTTATCTTCATTATTTTTTTCCACTTTAAAAAAATTCCCTTCAAAAAAATCTTTCTTTTCACCTATTTCTTAACATATTAATTCATGTATTAAAAAAATCAACAAATAATTTGCACATGCATTTAACTATTAAATGCTAATGGAACTGTTTTGGATATACCTGTTTTGATCTGAAATGTTAAACATCTCCTGCCTTCTAATTCTATCACTTCTCCCCCATCAATGTCACACTCCAAAAATTAAGCACTGACATAGATTGGGACCCACATTGGAAGCCATGGCCAATTGGAGTTTAGTAAATGAAATGACTATTTTATGTGACGTCTTTCCTTACGTGGCCATTACTTAACTTAAACATGACCATAAACTTAAATATTCTTACGGATAAAGTAGAGAAATTTTGAAATATATTTTTTTTAAAACGGATTCTCGCAATGGAATCCTTGACATGAAACTTTAAAAGAAATAATAATTGTTTCCCAGAACTTAGCAACAAATAAATTCTTAATGATAAAGAATTCTCAATATAAAACCTTGAAAGAAATATTAATAATTTCTCAAATTTATTTTCATAAGTCTAACATAATAACTTTTCTTTCTCAAAACGTATCAAATTTATTTTCGTAAGTCTAACATAATAACTTTACTTTCTCAAAACGTAGTAATAACATAACGGTAATAATCATGTTTTAACAAAATCATAATTTGCAGAAACTTAATATTTGCATACCTCATAACATAAATCTCTTAAAACATGAAACAACGAAAATCCTTTAAAACCTTTCTTTTAAACATGAAGATGAGGATTTAAATTTTTTTTTTCTCAAAACATTCTTTAATTTAAACATAGTTAATTAAAAAAAATGCTAAATTAAATAATGGAGTAAATCATACTAACTCCCTTAAAGAAATTATTTATATATATATATATATGTTATATTCGTTTAGTATCTTAAAAATAATATATTGATTTCTTAAAAGTTAAATCTTTTAAAACTTATCATGATAATAATTTATTGGAGCTCGTTTACTTAAAACCGACATAATAATGATAATTTCGAAGCATATTCATATAAACTTTCATAATAATAATTTCATGAAACATATTCATAAAATTCATTTCTTGATTTAACGTAAAACTCATATAAGTATTTTTAATTATAAATAATCATACAATTTTTCTCACTTGAAAACTTCGCACATTTTTTGCATTGTCTATTGCAACATTTTATGTAACACCCCCCTCACGGGACGTCACAGTTACTATTTAATAACATCTATTATTTATAATAAAACCAAAATTTTTATAGAATTTAAATAATCAAAGTAATATGAAATAGCTTAAATTTCTTTTTTTAATAAAAACATGACTTTTTAATCAAAACAAATGACTTCATCTAAAAATAAAAATATAGTTGCAACATTATCAAAAACATTAAACTTAATAAAATATCTTTAACTTGCAAAATCTCATAAAATAATTGAAAAACTAAAATCTGCAGAATTATAGATAATTGAATAAAGGTTAAATCATCATTAACACAGGATGCGTCACTCTGATATTCTGTTTCCGCCACCACGCACACACCCGCATCGAGCTCCTCCATTCTCATACCTAACTCTTGTCCCTAGCTACAATATGAGAAACATCTGGTAAGTATAATACTTAGTAAGTACACCCTAACTCTCACAAAATCTTTTCATCAATTAACACTGTTCGATAAAATAAATTCATCATTAAATAATTTTTTTAATAATATACATATATATATATATAGTAATACTTCAAAATATCATATAATAGAGCCCTGGTGTTGTACCATCATCGTCATAGCATGCTAGCCACGAAAAGAGTGAGGTAGCGACCCCCAAACCAACCGTGACAAAGATGAAACGACTGCTCAGCAGACCCCATCATCACCATCAATCCGTCAAATGTACAACGCCTTTTTAAAACATCAAATAATATAGATATAACATGTATATAGGTTTTCATAAAAATGTTTCCATCAAATAGAATAATGAGGTAAAAATAACATCATCTTTCATTGTTTTTAATCAATTTCTTTATTATTAAAAATCCTCATCTTAAAATGCCTTCATAACATATCATCAACATCAATCTTTTTAATTTTAAACAATCATATTACAGGTGAGAGATGTACTTACTTGATCTCTATTATGGTAGGTGACACGACGACTCGAGTCGTCGGTGTGCTTGCTTTTTGAAGAGTTCATGCTAAACATTGATATTGACCATAATCACTAATAATACTATTAACAACATATAAACATTTCATACTATCATTGAACATCACCTTATCACGTAATAACATCAAGAAGCACAAAATCACAATTTATGAACTTAGGGCATATTTTGATATGTTACATGCATATTTTGACAGTCATTTGCATGAAGAAAAAGTCCTTGAAAATTAGTTTAAATTTCGGGTTTGTGTAAAACTGTATAGCTTTTAAGGTCAACTTTGAAAAATCATAACTATTTAAAGAAAACTTCGATTCAAGCGATTCAAAAGCCAAACGAAAGCTCAAGATGTCTAGTATTTGGGAAAAATATAAGAAAAATATAAACAGAGCAATACAAAATTGAAAATTATTGAAACACGACGGCTGTTTGATGTTTGTATGAAAAGTAAACATAAGGCATCAAAATTTTTTAATACCAATCCATAACCTAATAAAACCTCAATTAAAAAAGTGAATACATAATTAACATAATGCTAATTGATAATAAAATACACTCATAAAGATCTACATAAAAAAAAGATAAAAATCTATGATATCTCAAGTCTAGGGTTTAATGAGAGGTTAATCAAAACCAAAATCATTAACTCTTTTCAATCTCCAATTGACATGAAATACATATAATAAAAGAATCTATGTGATAATAATAATAATTCTAATACTAACATAATACACCAAACATCAAACAAACATGTTAAATGATTGATACACTTACGAAGATTAATGAAGTTAGGAATATTAGAAATCTTGATAAAGCAAAAGAAAACCAAGCACAAAGCCAATCAAGGAGGAAGGAATGAAGCGTGAGTCTAGGGTTATTAATAAAAGGTCTTTATATAGATTTTATATGGAGACTAAAACCCTAATCCTACTCTAACTTAGTTTCCTTTTTTTGTTTTCCCACGTTTATTTTTTTTTCTCCTTTTTTTTTCCTATTCCTACTCGGCAAAGGCTTGTCGTAGAGCCCCACTTTTGGCCAAAGCCTTCACAATTTACATGTCTATATTACATTTATATATACGTATAACTAATATATTTTTCATGCAATTTAACATATATATTCTTATATATATATATATATATATATTACATAAAAACAATTCAATTAATTAATTTCTACTTATTATACTCTATTCAATTAAAACAAAACAAAATATCTCATCATATTATTACATCATAGATAATTATGATCCCTATATAATTGGCATGAAACTTCCTAGTACATGGAGCTCTTCGTCACTATTATCTGTAATATCACTAAATAGCATGTTAGTAATAATATCACTGTCGTCAATTTTAGCGTTTGACTCACTATTTGCTATTAAATAGAAAACTTGGGTGCTACAATCCCTTCTACTTTATAAAAGTTTCATCCTCGAAACCTAGAACAATTCAAGACACCTAGCTTTCATATCACCCTTTCATTCCCATGTCGCCTCCTCTATTCGATGGTTATGCAATAACACTTTCACCAATGCAATCTCTTTGTTCCTCAACTTTCAAACTTCTCTATCCAAAATCTCTATAGATTTCTCCTCATAACTCAAATCTTCTCGAACTTGTATCGTTTGTGATTTGATCACATGTTTAGGATCTATTATATATTCTTTAACATTGAGACATGGAAAACATTGTGAATAGTTGACATCTCTTCGGGCAAGTCCAACTCATAAGCCACTTTGCCAACTCGCTTGGTAATCTCGTAAGGTCCTACATAACACAGATTAAGCTTCCCTTTCCTGTTGAATCTCGTTACTCCCTTCATTGGGGCCACTTTGATAAAAACAGAGCTACCCACAGTAAACTCTAAAGGCCTCCGTCGCACATCAACGTAGCTCTTCTGTCGGCTCTAAGCAGTCTCAATTCTTTGGTGAATGATCCTCACTACTTCTGTCATCTTATCTACAAAATTTGTCTTCTTTTTCATCTCAGTTTCCATCTCTTTCTTTTTTCCTGCCTCATTCCAATAAATTGGCTTCCTACACCGCCTCCCGTACAATGCCTCGTAGGGTGCCATCCTTATTATTGCCTAATAACTGTTATTGTAAGGAAATTATGCCAATAATAATTTTTCACACCAACTTCCTTTGAAGTCTAAAGCCTAGGCACAGAGCATATCTTCTAATATCTGATTAGTCCTCTCAGTTTATCCATCTATCTAAGGATGAAAAGAGTACTAAACTGTAGTTTTGTTCCAATAGCTGCCTGAACACTTTTCCAAAAGTGTGATGTAAATCCACTATCTTTATCTGAGATAATAGATTTGGGAACACCGTGAAGTCTCACTATCTCCTTGACATATAGCTAGGCAAGCTTGTCAAATGAATACGTCATCCTTACTGGTAGAAAATGTGCCAATTTCATCAACCTATCGGCTATCACCCAAATAGCATCGAATCCATTGATAGTCTTTGGTAACCCATTGATGAAGTCCATGGCTATATCTTCCCATTTCCACTCAGGTATCGGAATAGACTACAGCACTCCTCCTGGCCTCTGGTGTTCTACCTTGACTTGCTGGTAGGGCAAGCATTTCTTCAAATATTTAGCCATATTGTTCTTCATTTCAAACCACCAAAAACTGTTTCTCCTATCATTATACATCTTCGTGAAGCATGGATGCATATTATCAGGTGTAACATGAGCTTCTTCCAACACTTTCTTCCTTAAGTCATTAACGTTCGGCACACATAATCGATTTTCCAAAAATAGAACTCCATCATCAGACATACGGAAACCATCACATTTCCCCTCTTTCACCTCCTGTTTGATCCTCAAAACACTAAGATCTTGATCTTGTTTCTTTCGAATGTCATCAAACATTGTCGGAGCCAAAGTCAAAGATGATAGTCGTCCTGAAATCAACTCTATCCCAAAATCCACAATCTCTTTTTACAACGGCTGGGATCTTTTATGTATTAACATCAATGCCATAGAAGATTTTCTACTCAGTGCATCAGCCACCTTGTTCACCTTGCCTAGATGATAAAGGATCTCATAGTCATAGTCTTTTACTAACTCCAACCATCTTTGTTGTCATGTATTCAAGTCTTTCTACTTCAAACTCTAGTGATCGGTGAAAATCTTGTAATGGACTCCGTACAAATAGTGCTTTCAAATCTTAAGTACGAAAACCACTGCAGCCGATTCCAAATCATGAGTGGGATATTTTTTTTCTCATAATCTTTCAACTTTCTTAAGGCGTAGGCTATTACTTTCTCATATTGCATTAACATGGCACCCAGACCCATTTTTGAAGCGTCAGTGTAAATCATAAACCCTTCATTGCCCTTCAAAATTTTCACAATAGGTGCACTTGTGAATCTTCTTATTAACTCTTGGAAACTTTGCTCACATTCATCACTCCATTCAAATTTCTTTCCTTTTCGAGTAAGTGCTGTTAGAGGTATAGCCAACTTAGAAAGACCTTCTACAAACTTCCTGTAATATCCTGCTAACCCCAAGAAACTTCTTATCTCACTAACATTCTTTGGTCGACTCCAATTGTTAACAGTTTTTGCCTTTGCCGAATCAACCATCACACCGTCTTTAGAGATCATATGGCCCAAGAATGCCGCACGGTCTAGCCAAAATTCACACTTTGAGAATTTGGCGTAAAGTTGTTGATTCTTCAATGTTTGCAGCACAATCCTCAAATGCTCACTATGCTCCTCTCGAGACTTTGAGTAAAAAAGGATGTTGTCGATAAATACAATCACAAATTTATCGGGGAAATCCCTAAATACTCGATTCATTAGATCCATAAATGCTACAGGAGCATTTGTTAATTCAAAAGGCATAACCATAAACTCATAGTGACCGTACCTTGTCTGAAAAGCAGACTTAGGAATATCTTCTTCCTTTACCTTCAATTGGTGGTAACCCAACCTCAAGTCGATCTTGGAGAAAATTGTGGCACCTTTCAGTTGATAAAACAAATCATCAATCCTCGGCAATGGGTACTTGTTCTTTATAGTCACCTTGTTCAGCTCTTGATAGTCTATGCAAAGCCTCATTGACCCATCCTTCTTCTTTACAAATAATACTGGTGCTCCCCACAATGAATGACTTGGTCAAATAAATCCTTTCTCAAGAAGCTCTTTTAATTGCTCATGTAATTCTTTCAACTCTGCAGGTGCCATTCGATTTGGCACTTTTGAGTAGGTCCTGTACTAGGCACAAGTTCTGCGACGACCCGCCTTTTTAGGTAGTCACTTTATTTACTTAAAACATCATTACTTAAACAGTAATCGTACTTACTTAGTAAGAAAAATACAAAAATAATTTTTTTCTCTTTTAACATCCTTGAAAAAAACGTACTTAAGAACTGTTGCGACCTCTGTCGCTATTCAATTTTATTCGTCACTCAATACTTGACTTCAAAACCATTTCAAATCGTTTCTTAAAAATTAATAAAAAAACATTTACTAAATCATAGCTTAAAGCTTAACTTTATAATTATATAAAACAGTTCTAAACTGTATCTTAAAACTTTGAAAACATTTCTTAATACTTTGACTTTATCAAAACTTTGACCTTTTTTTTTTTGAACTTTGAAAACATTGCAACAAATAGTGGGAAAACATTTTCTTTGTACAGCGGAAACTTATTGTGGTGGTATCCATACCTAAATCTTTGCATCTGCCCTCCGCAGCACGCAGCTCTTCTAACGGGTCATACTGGTTACCCGTAAGACTACCTACAACATGAAGAGACTTTTAATGAGCTTTCGCTCAGTAAGTTCAAACGCATTCTCACAAATCATTTAAAACGTGCTTTAAAAACTTTTCTCATAAAAATCTTTCTCTTATAACATTTTTTATGAACGTTTTTCATAAACATTTCTAAAAAGGTTTTTTTATAAAACATCTTTGAAACGTTTTGCATAACGTTTTTCGTAAAATATTTCTTGAATGTTTTTCTTAAAACGTCGTTCATAAACCTTTTCTTGAAAACATGAAAATGTTTTTCATAAACATTTAGCGTAAAACATTTTGCAGAATGTTTTTCATAAAATTTAAATATTCCATAACAGGAAAAAAAAAACAAGCAAAATCAAAATGCATGTTTCTATTATGCTTAATTATGAACCTCAATTATGAGCATTTTGTGAACATCCCTTTCTTACTTTAACTTTCTACCTTTGTTCCTTAACTTTCCTTATTTTACTTTAACTTTCTATTCTTGTTCCTTATCTTTTCTTATCTTACTTTAACTTTCCTTATTTTACTTTAGTGTCCGTACCAACATCTTTAATCATGAGATCATAAACGCGATGCTTCCCTTGTCGAAGACTTGAGACCATCGAGCATCGAGGTCATGTACCTCACATCTAGGAGGTCAAACTTTAACTTTACTTTCATTACCTCGCAACAAGGAGGTTTGTATGACACTTTCTTTTTATCTTTATGTTACATTCTTATTAAATTTAGTGAGCATATCAAATGCAATCACATCATATGCAAACACACTTGCAAATCATAGCTTGTTGCATAACAAATGCAACATATAACACAAACACATTTTGCTAATCATAACTTGTACTCTGAAATTTATTGCATAACAAATGCATCTTATTACATAATAAATGCAACATATAACACAAACACATTTTGTAAATCATAACTTGTACTATAAAATCTATTGCATAACAAATGCAACATAGAACTTATAACTTAAACAATAAAATATTATGCATTATCAAAATGCAAAACATACTTAAAATACTTTGAAAATGATAACTTGAACTTTTAAAAACATTATGCATATTAATATGCAGATAGACTTTAAATATAACAATTGCAAATTCATTGCAAATCTTGCTTTGAATCTTTAAATTTTTTGCATAATCAATGCAAACATACTTTAAAAGAAACTTGCATAATAATTGCAAACTCATTTATAAACGTTTACATAAATATTTAAAAATCATTTACTTCACGCTGTAGGTGAGGTTTGAAACTTACCTGAACTTAACTCTAACGTTCTCTATTCTGTTCCTGTCCCATTCCTTTTCCTTCCATTAGTAGGCTTCTGTGTCCTGATCATACGACAGCCGACTCATTAATTAACTTTCTTTTTTTTAATCTACTCGATTGATAACATAACTTAAACATTAAACATTCATTCCCCTTTTTTCATAATTCGGTATACTATCGGTTTACCTTTTCCTTTCCTTAATTTTGTAACCCATCAGGTTACCTTTATTTCACTTGAACATCCCTTATTAAATTTCCCGTCTCATGTGACAATCTCGTTACTTAACTTATTACGGAACATTTTCTGTCTAAGAACGTTATGCTAAATGAGAGTGTTCGACTCCGTTCTAGCCATTTCCTCAAAAATGATGATTTTACCCCTAACGGGTTTTTCGTCCATTTTGTAACTCTATAAAGCCCATTGCTTAACTTACCATTCTATTACCTACATATTATGAAAAAATTCCCACTAAGGAACGTTTCCCGACATCAGGCGTTTCGGATCCGTTTTGGGCATTTTCGTAAAATGACCATTTTGCCCCTAACGTTTTTCTTTCATTCCTTGCCTAAACTTTAAATCCTTTAAAACTTAGCATCTATAATTACTTACTGCCTACAGGAGTGTAGGAAACTAACGTTCCCTAGTGAAAACCTAATTTCACATAATTTTATGGTTTTGGCCTAAAACACAAAAATATTTATATTTTCGTCCCTGGAACAAAAAATAATCTTTTTAAACCATTAGTCCCCATTTTCCATGAGGAACATTTTTGCTCAAAGTACCATATTTAAAATCCTTTGAAAAATGACATTTTTGCCCTTTAATTTTTTTTTTCAATTTTAACAAATTCTTGTAAAATTAAAATCTCACAAACGGTTGAGATTTTTGACGAACTGTCCGCTGTACTTAATAGTTTCATTGAGATCTATAACTTTTGTATTTTAACTTTTATGAAATTCTCACTATATAAGGGTGTTTTTGGGTATTTTCTAATTCTGTCGTGAAGAAACTTTTTCTTGCAATTTAGTCCTTGGGGCATTTTTACCCCAAATGGAAACTTTGAGCTTCTAACCTTCCAAGGCTCCTTTGAACTCCCTCCTAAACATCATTTTCATACAAAAATACTTTGAATCACTTTCCTTCCTTAATCTAAGAGAAAACCCTAAGAAATCTTGAAAAAAGTTTAGGTTTTCACCTTAAAACTTGATGAAATTCCTTGAACTTTGCCTCTTGAACTTGATTAGGGCTAATTTTGCAAAGATATAAAGTTGAAAAATTCTTGGAGAGGTTCGTCAATGGTGGCCATGGATGTGAGGAAGAAGAAATGGGATTTTTTTGGGGCTAATTTTGCATTAAATACATGCTTATCCTTTATGGTGACTCACTAAGTCACCCATTGGGTTACCTTATGTGGCATAATGTGATTGGGCCACCTTTCATGGCTTGGTGGCCCAATGAAATCCAATTAGGTGTCCACTTGGTGGGTCCCAAAAATTTACACTGTGTAATTTTTCACCAAACAGTATTTTTCCTATACTGCTTTAACTTAAACAGTTTAATTTTTGTACTGCATGACTTAAACAGTCCAATTCCTATACTATGTTACTTTTGCAGTGTAATTTTATACTACATAACTTTATCAGTGTACTTCCTTACACTGATTATTCTAATACTGTATAATTTTCTATGTTATTATACAGTATTTTTCTCCTTAAACTGTATTTTTGTCTTATATAATTTTTAACTTATTGTATTTTTAATGTAGTAAAAATGCTTGGGTGTTATAAGTTCAATCTCCTTGTCAGGTGGTAACCTTGGCAAATCATCAGGAAACACCTCACTAAATTCACTAACAACGAGAACATCATGAATCTTCAGCTTTTCTTTCTTTTTCTTGTCAACTATGCTAGATAGAAAGCTTATACATCCATTGGCTAACATTTTTCCTGAGCCTTCACTATAGACAAAAAGATCTTTGTCTTCTTCCTTATTTTGCCAACAAACTCAAACCGTTCTTCACCTTTAAGTCTAAACTCAACTACTCGCTTTCGGTATTTAATGGATGCATTATACTTGTCTAAGAAATCCATCCTTAGGATCACATTATAGTAGTACATATTGATCACTATTAAATCACTACATACCAACCTATCAACAATTTTTATCGGCACTGTATGTAGCCAATGAGTAGACATCATGACTTCTTCGGAGGATAGTGATGTCGTAAATCTTTGTCTGAACTCATCCTAGGGTCTATCTACGTTCTTATCCTTTCCTCATGCTGCCCTAATGTCTATTAGTCATCAAATCAAATATAATATTACTTATTATCTAAGTTATAGGAAGAACAACTTACTTGGAGGATGCCAGTGTGAATGCGTGATGACAACGTTACAGAATTAGGAAACTGCTCTGATACCATATCTGTAACACCCCCTCACAAGATGTCACAGTTACCATCTCATAACATCTATTATTTATGATAAAACCAAAATTTTTATAGAATTTAAATAATCAAAGTAATATGAAATAGCTTAAATTTCTTTTTTTTAAAAAAACATGACTTTTTAATCAAAACAAATAACTTCATCTAAAATAAAAATATAGTTGCAACATTATCAAAAACATTAAATTTAATAAAATATCTTTAACTTGCGAAATCTCATAAAATAATTGCAAAAACTAAAATCTGCAGAATTATAGATAATTGAATAAAAGTTAAATCATCATTAACACATGATACGTCACTTCGATATTCTGTTCCCTCCACCACGCAGACACCCGCACTGAGCTTCTCCATCCTCATACCTAACTCTTGTCCCTAGCTGTAATATGAGAAACATCTAGTAAGCATAATGCTTAGTAAGTACACCCTAACTCTCACAAAACCTTTTCATCAATTAACACTGTTCGATAAAATATATTCATCATTAAATAATTTTTTTAATTATATATACATATATATATATATAGTAATACTTCAAAATATCATATAGTAGGGCCTTGGCATTGTACCATCATCATCATAGCGCGCTAGCCATAGAAAGAGTGAGGTAGAGACCCCACAAACCAACCATGACAAAGATGAAGCGACTGCTCACCAGACCCCATCATCACCATTAATCCGTCAAATGTACAACGCCTTTTTAAAATATCAAAATAATATAGATATAACATACATATAGGTTTTCATAAAAAATGTTTCCATCAAATAGAATAATGAGGTAAAAATAATATCATCTTTCATCGTTTTCCATTAATTTCTTCATTATTGAAAATCCTTATCTTAAAACGTCTTCATAACATATCATCAACATCTATCTTTTTAATTTTGAATAATCATATTGAAGGTGAGAGATGTACTTACCTGATCTCTATTATGGTAGGTGACACAATGACTCGGGTCTTCGGTGCGCTTGCTTCTTTGAAGAGTTCATGCCAAACATTCATATTGACCATAAGTCACTAATAATACTATTAACAACATATAAATATCTTATACTATCATTGAACATCACCTCATCACATAATAACATCAAGAAGATAAAATCACAATTTATGAACCTAGGGTATAATTCCCATAAGTAGGCAGAATAACCTTTACTCACTTAAAAATTCATAATAATTTCATATTGACTCCAAATTAGCTAAATCCAATGGCATTAAAAACTAGACTCGAAAACAAAGAGTTTGATATTACATAGAAATTTGATAGTCATTTACACGAAGAAAAAGTCCTCAAAAATTAGTTTAAATTTTGGGTTCGTGTAAAATTGTATAGCTTTCAGGGTCAACTTTAAAAAATCATAACTATTTAAAGAAAACTCTGATTCAAGCGATTCAAATGCCAAACGAAAGATGGAGAGAAGAGGGCGAGTGGTTTTGATTCTGTATTCACAAAATGACCGAGTTTTTTTAACTCAATAAGCGCTGCCCATTAAAACAGGGTAGTAAATACCCATTATACCCCTTTCGATGAACAGAGAATTGGTCAGAAAGTTTAGGCGGAGGATTTGAGTTCCAAGCAGTGAAGACTGCGTCAATTTATGTATGGGATTAAATAGCTAGAGTAATTGGCAAAGGTGTGGAACTCATAGTTTAAACTTAAATATAGTAAATAAAAAGTTTTATATTGTAGCATATTTTTGTTTTATATTATAAAGAGTTAGAATCAATATCTTATGCATGTATCATTTACTATGAAGTTCTACAAGAATATTAGGGCAGTGTTATTTTTAAGGGGAATTTTATGATAGGGCTCTAATTTTATTTTAATTTCTTATGGATACTTTTTGTATTTTTTCCCTTTTTCTTTTACTTTCCACTCCTTTCTTTTTATTCTCTTAGTTTTCCTTTTTTTTTTTTTTTTAATTTGCATCTTTATTCTATTTTTTCTTCTCATCTTTATATTTATTTTGTGCTGACGAATGGAATGAAATGGGGATATCCCCCATTTTTTTGTTTTTGTTTTTTGGGTTTTTTCTTTCCTTTCCTATCCTTTTTTTTCTTCTCTTTTTCTATGTTTTTATTTCTTTTTTATTTTTTTTTCTTCCACTTATTCTTTTTGTCTTTCTTTCTTTTTAATTTGCATCCTTAGTTTTTCATTTTTTTCCTTCTCACATTTGTGTTTTTTCTTTTGTCATTTTCCGTTAATATCTTATATATATATATATATATATAAATTCACTTCATTGAAATTAAAATATTTGTTTCTAATTTATTCTTATTTTTTATTTCTCTACATCTTCCAAAACTTTGTTTTATCAATCACAACCTCCAAGTTTCGTTCCTGCTTTTACCTAACTTTTTTCTTTCTCAAAAATTTCCTTTTATACTTTTCTTTGATGATAGTTTCAACTACTATTTCTCTTATAATTACCATTCCTTCAATCTACCCGCATTGAAACAATTTCTCTATCCCTATATATTTTTTTACGTGGCATTCTCAATTTCTATTTTCTCATAATAGCTTTTAATTAATTTCCTGTATAATTTTATACTAACTACTTTTTTTAGAGATATATATACCTTATCTGTCAACACGTGCTCATACTCTCTCTCTCTCTACATTTATATGATCTTGGAAGAACGGTTAAAACTGAAAATATTGGTTTGATAACTAAAGCATGTGAGAGCTTTGCAATGTAGCAAATTTTAGCTTTTTTATTGTAACTGTTGAAAGCTTTATACCGTTTGTTGGTTGAAACCAATACCAAATAGAGGCTTAATCAAAATACATGGTTTGATTAAATAGGGTGCAAGGCAAAATTAGTTGAAATTAATAATTTCAACTGTATAGTATAAAGCTCTCACATACTATAAGTAAAGCAAATGCTATAGTATAAAGCAAAAATAAATTACAATATAAAACTCTCACATGCTGCAGCGTTTTGAACCGAAATTTGTTTCAACAAACGTCCCAAATACCCTATAAAACATGCATTTAAATTATTATTTTTATTTATTTTTAAAATCTCAATTATATTTTAAAATAAATCTTATCCATTTAGTTTCCTAACCTATTCTTATTAAACCTTTTTTTTTAAAAAATAGATCTTTATATCTAAAAAATATAATAAAAAAATATATGTGGGTCCATGCTTCTACTTAATACATATAGAATAAAACAACTAATCTAATAATATATAGAAGTGTTATTGAACACTATTCATCACTTTCAGCCAAACTGATTTTTTTTTTTTAACTTTTCCTCTTGCTGTCCATGTGACCTTTTTTTAATGGAAACGGATTCATGTGATGTTTTTTTTGTTCCCTGTTCAGTTGCTCCACTCTTTTTTTTGTTTTTCTTTTTTCATTAAATCTTATAATTTTTAAGTACATCTAATTAAATTTTATTTTCTCTCATTTATCTTCATTATTTTTTTCCACTTTAAAAAAATTCCCTTCAAAAAAATCTTTCTTTTCACCTATTTCTTAACATATTAATTCATGTATTAAAAAAATCAACAAATAATTTGCACATGCATTTAACTATTAAATACTAATGGAACTGTTTTGGATATACCTGTTTTGATCTGAAATGTTAAACATCTCCTGCCTTCTAATTCTATCACTTCTCCCCCATCAATGTCACACTCCAAAAATTAAGCACTGACATAGATTGGGACCCACATTGGAAGCCATGGCCAATTGGAGTTTAGTAAATGAAATGACTATTTTATGTGACGTCTTTCCTTACGTGGCCATTACTTAACTTAAACATGACCATAAACTTAAATATTCTTACGGATAAAGTAGAGAAATTTTGAAATATATTTTTTTTAAAACGGATTCTCGCAATGGAATCCTTGACATGAAACTTTAAAAGAAATAATAATTGTTTCCCAGAACTTAGCAACAAATAAATTCTTAATGATAAAGAATTCTCAATATAAAACCTTGAAAGAAATATTAATAATTTCTCAAATTTATTTTCATAAGTCTAACATAATAACTTTTCTTTCTCAAAACGTATCAAATTTATTTTCGTAAGTCTAACATAATAACTTTACTTTCTCAAAACGTAGTAATAACATAACGGTAATAATCATGTTTTAACAAAATCATAATTTGCAGAAACTTAATATTTGCATACCTCATAACATAAATCTCTTAAAACATGAAACAACGAAAATCCTTTAAAACCTTTCTTTTAAACATGAAGATGAGGATTTAAATTTTTTTTTTCTCAAAACATTCTTTAATTTAAACATAGTTAATTAAAAAAAATGCTAAATTAAATAATGGAGTAAATCATACTAACTCCCTTAAAGAAATTATTTATATATATATATATATGTTATATTCGTTTAGTATCTTAAAAATAATATATTGATTTCTTAAAAGTTAAATCTTTTAAAACTTATCATGATAATAATTTATTGGAGCTCGTTTACTTAAAACCGACATAATAATGATAATTTCGAAGCATATTCATATAAACTTTCATAATAATAATTTCATGAAACATATTCATAAAATTCATTTCTTGATTTAACGTAAAACTCATATAAGTATTTTTAATTATAAATAATCATACAATTTTTCTCACTTGAAAACTTCGCACATTTTTTGCATTGTCTATTGCAACATTTTATGTAACACCCCCCTCACGGGACGTCACAGTTACTATTTAATAACATCTATTATTTATAATAAAACCAAAATTTTTATAGAATTTAAATAATCAAAGTAATATGAAATAGCTTAAATTTCTTTTTTTAATAAAAACATGACTTTTTAATCAAAACAAATGACTTCATCTAAAAATAAAAATATAGTTGCAACATTATCAAAAACATTAAACTTAATAAAATATCTTTAACTTGCAAAATCTCATAAAATAATTGAAAAACTAAAATCTGCAGAATTATAGATAATTGAATAAAGGTTAAATCATCATTAACACAGGATGCGTCACTCTGATATTCTGTTTCCGCCACCACGCACACACCCGCATCGAGCTCCTCCATTCTCATACCTAACTCTTGTCCCTAGCTACAATATGAGAAACATCTGGTAAGTATAATACTTAGTAAGTACACCCTAACTCTCACAAAATCTTTTCATCAATTAACACTGTTCGATAAAATAAATTCATCATTAAATAATTTTTTTAATAATATACATATATATATATATAGTAATACTTCAAAATATCATATAATAGAGCCCTGGTGTTGTACCATCATCGTCATAGCATGCTAGCCACGAAAAGAGTGAGGTAGCGACCCCCAAACCAACCGTGACAAAGATGAAACGACTGCTCAGCAGACCCCATCATCACCATCAATCCGTCAAATGTACAACGCCTTTTTAAAACATCAAATAATATAGATATAACATGTATATAGGTTTTCATAAAAATGTTTCCATCAAATAGAATAATGAGGTAAAAATAACATCATCTTTCATTGTTTTTAATCAATTTCTTTATTATTAAAAATCCTCATCTTAAAATGCCTTCATAACATATCATCAACATCAATCTTTTTAATTTTAAACAATCATATTACAGGTGAGAGATGTACTTACTTGATCTCTATTATGGTAGGTGACACGACGACTCGAGTCGTCGGTGTGCTTGCTTTTTGAAGAGTTCATGCTAAACATTGATATTGACCATAATAACTAATAATACTATTAACAACATATAAACATTTCATACTATCATTGAACATCACCTTATCACGTAATAACATCAAGAAGCACAAAATCACAATTTATGAACTTAGGGCATATTTTGATATGTTACATGCATATTTTGACAGTCATTTGCATGAAGAAAAAGTCCTTGAAAATTAGTTTAAATTTCGGGTTTGTGTAAAACTGTATAGCTTTTAAGGTCAACTTTGAAAAATCATAACTATTTAAAGAAAACTTCGATTCAAGCGATTCAAAAGCCAAACGAAAGCTCAAGATGTCTAGTATTTGGGAAAAATATAAGAAAAATATAAACAGAGCAATACAAAATTGAAAATTATTGAAACACGACGGCTGTTTGATGTTTGTATGAAAAGTAAACATAAGGCATCAAAATTTTTTAATACCAATCCATAACCTAATAAAACCTCAATTAAAAAAGTGAATACATAATTAACATAATGCTAATTGATAATAAAATACACTCATAAAGATCTACATAAAAAAAAGATAAAAATCTATGATATCTCAAGTCTAGGGTTTAATGAGAGGTTAATCAAAACCAAAATCATTAACTCTTTTCAATCTCCAATTGACATGAAATACATATAATAAAAGAATCTATGTGATAATAATAATAATTCTAATACTAACATAATACACCAAACATCAAACAAACATGTTAAATGATTGATACACTTACGAAGATTAATGAAGTTAGGAATATTAGAAATCTTGATAAAGCAAAAGAAAACCAAGCACAAAGCCAATCAAGGAGGAAGGAATGAAGCGTGAGTCTAGGGTTATTAATAAAAGGTCTTTATATAGATTTTATATGGAGACTAAAACCCTAATCCTACTCTAACTTAGTTTCCTTTTTTTGTTTTCCCACGTTTATTTTTTTTTCTCCTTTTTTTTTCCTATTCCTACTCGGCAAAGGCTTGTCGTAGAGCCCCACTTTTGGCCAAAGCCTTCACAATTTACATGTCTATATTACATTTATATATACGTATAACTAATATATTTTTCATGCAATTTAACATATATATTCTTATATATATATATATATATATTACATAAAAACAATTCAATTAATTAATTTCTACTTATTATACTCTATTCAATTAAAACAAAACAAAATATCTCATCATATTATTACATCATAGATAATTATGATCCCTATATAATTGGCATGAAACTTCCTAGTACATGGAGCTCTTCGTCACTATTATCTGTAATATCACTAAATAGCATGTTAGTAATAATATCACTGTCGTCAATTTTAACGTTTGACTCACTATTTGCTATTAAATAGAAAACTTGGGTGCTACAATCCCTTCTACTTTATAAAAGTTTCATCCTCGAAACCTAGAACAATTCAAGACACCTAGCTTTCATATCACCCTTTCATTCCCATGTCGCCTCCTCTATTCGATGGTTATGCAATAACACTTTCACCAATGCAATCTCTTTGTTCCTCAACTTTCAAACTTCTCTATCCAAAATCTCTATAGATTTCTCCTCATAACTCAAATCTTCTCGAACTTGTATCGTTTGTGATTTGATCACATGTTTAGGATCTATTATATATTCTTTAACATTGAGACATGGAAAACATTGTGAATAGTTGACATCTCTTCGGGCAAGTCCAACTCATAAGCCACTTTGCCAACTCGCTTGGTAATCTCGTAAGGTCCTACATAACACAGATTAAGCTTCCCTTTCCTGTTGAATCTCGTTACTCCCTTCATTGGGGCCACTTTGATAAAAACAGAGCTACCCACAGTAAACTCTAAAGGCCTCCGTCGCACATCAACGTAGCTCTTCTGTCGGCTCTAAGCAGTCTCAATTCTTTGGTGAATGATCCTCACTACTTCTGTCATCTTATCTACAAAATTTGTCTTCTTTTTCATCTCAGTTTCCATCTCTTTCTTTTTTCCTGCCTCATTCCAATAAATTGGCTTCCTACACCGCCTCCCGTACAATGCCTCGTAGGGTGCCATCCTTATTATTGCCTAATAACTGTTATTGTAAGGAAATTATGCCAATAATAATTTTTCACACCAACTTCCTTTGAAGTCTAAAGCCTAGGCACAGAGCATATCTTCTAATATCTGATTAGTCCTCTCAGTTTATCCATCTATCTAAGGATGAAAAGAGTACTAAACTGTAGTTTTGTTCCAATAGCTGCCTGAACACTTTTCCAAAAGTGTGATGTAAATCCACTATCTTTATCTGAGATAATAGATTTGGGAACACCGTGAAGTCTCACTATCTCCTTGACATATAGCTAGGCAAGCTTGTCAAATGAATACGTCATCCTTACTGGTAGAAAATGTGCCAATTTCATCAACCTATCGGCTATCACCCAAATAGCATCGAATCCATTGATAGTCTTTGGTAACCCATTGATGAAGTCCATGGCTATATCTTCCCATTTCCACTCAGGTATCGGAATAGACTATAGCACTCCTCCTGGCCTCTGGTGTTCTACCTTGACTTGCTGGTAGGGCAAGCATTTCTTCAAATATTTAGCCATATTGTTCTTCATTTCAAACCACCAAAAACTGTTTCTCATGTCATTATACATCTTCGTGAAGCATGGATGCATATTATCAGGTGTAACACGAGCTTCTTCCAACACTTTCTTCCTTAAGTCATTAACGTTCGGCACACATAATCGATTTTCCAAAAATAGAACTCCATCATCAGACATACGGAAACCATCACATTTCCCCTCTTTCACCTCCTGTTTGATCCTCAAAACACTAAGATCTTGATCTTGTTTCTTTCGAATGTCATCAAACATTGTCGGAGCCAAAGTCAAAGATGATAGTCGTCCTGAAATCAACTCTATCCCAAAATCCACAATCTCTTTTTACAACGGCTGGGATCTTTTATGTATTAACATCAATGCCATAGAAGATTTTCTACTCAGTGCATCAGCCACCTTGTTCACCTTGCCTAGATGATAAAGGATCTCATAGTCATAGTCTTTTACTAACTCCAACCATCTTTGTTGTCATGTATTCAAGTCTTTCTACTTCAAACTCTAGTGATCGGTGAAAATCTTGTAATGGACTCCGTACAAATAGTGCTTTCAAATCTTAAGTACGAAAACCACTGCAGCCGATTCCAAATCATGAGTGGGATATTTTTTTTCTCATAATCTTTCAACTTTCTTAAGGCGTAGGCTATTACTTTCTCATATTGCATTAACATGGCACCCAGACCCATTTTTGAAGCGTCAGTGTAAATCACTAAACCCTTCATTGCCCTTCAAAATTTTCACAATAGGTGCACTTGTGAATCTTCTTATTAACTCTTGGAAACTTTGCTCACATTCATCACTCCATTCAAATTTCTTTCCTTTTCGAGTAAGTGCTGTTAGAGGTATAGCCAACTTAGAAAGACCTTCTACAAACTTCCTGTAATATCCTGCTAACCCCAAGAAACTTCTTATCTCACTAACATTCTTTGGTCGACTCCAATTGTTAACAGTTTTTGCCTTTGCCGAATCAACCATCACACCGTCTTTAGAGATCATATGGCCCAAGAATGCCGCACGGTCTAGCCAAAATTCACACTTTGAGAATTTGGCGTAAAGTTGTTGATTCTTCAATGTTTGCAGCACAATCCTCAAATGCTCACTATGCTCCTCTCGAGACTTTGAGTAAAAAAGGATGTTGTCGATAAATACAATCACAAATTTATCGGGGAAATCCCTAAATACTCGATTCATTAGATCCATAAATGCTACAGGAGCATTTGTTAATTCAAAAGGCATAACCATAAACTCATAGTGACCGTACCTTGTCTGAAAAGCAGACTTAGGAATATCTTCTTCCTTTACCTTCAATTGGTGGTAACCCAACCTCAAGTCGATCTTGGAGAAAATTGTGGCACCTTTCAGTTGATAAAACAAATCATCAATCCTCGGCAATGGGTACTTGTTCTTTATAGTCACCTTGTTCAGCTCTTGATAGTCTATGCAAAGCCTCATTGACCCATCCTTCTTCTTTACAAATAATACTGGTGCTCCCCACAATGAATGACTTGGTCAAATAAATCCTTTCTCAAGAAGCTCTTTTAATTGCTCATGTAATTCTTTCAACTCTGCAGGTGCCATTCGATTTGGCACTTTTGAGTAGGTCCTGTACTAGGCACAAGTTCTGCGACGACCCGCCTTTTTAGGTAGTCACTTTATTTACTTAAAACATCATTACTTAAACAGTAATCGTACTTACTTAGTAAGAAAAATACAAAAATAATTTTTTTTCTCTTTTAACATCCTTGAAAAAAACGTACTTAAGAACTGTTGCGACCTCTGTCGCTATTCAATTTTATTCGTCACTCAATACTTGACTTCAAAACCATTTCAAATCGTTTCTTAAAAATTAATAAAAAAACATTTACTAAATCATAGCTTAAAGCTTAACTTTATAATTATATAAAACAGTTCTAAACTGTATCTTAAAACTTTGAAAACATTTCTTAATACTTTGACTTTATCAAAACTTTGACCTTTTTTTTTTTGAACTTTGAAAACATTGTAACAAATAGTGGGAAAACATTTTCTTTGTACAGCGGAAACTTATTGTGGTGGTATCCATACCTAAATCTTTGCATCTGCCCTCCGCAGCACGCAGCTCTTCTAACGGGTCATACTGGTTACCCGTAAGACTACCTACAACATGAAGAGACTTTTAATGAGCTTTCGCTCAGTAAGTTCAAACGCATTCTCACAAATCA
Source organism: Artocarpus heterophyllus (assembly GCA_025403435.1). Taxonomy (NCBI): domain Eukaryota; kingdom Viridiplantae; phylum Streptophyta; class Magnoliopsida; order Rosales; family Moraceae; genus Artocarpus; species Artocarpus heterophyllus. Next base: position 14,909,516 of record CM046335.1, read on the forward strand.
TTTAAAACGTGCTTTAAAAACTTTTCTCATAAAAATCTTTCTCTTATAACATTTTTTATGAACGTTTTTCATAAACATTTCTAAAAAGGTTTTTTTATAAAACATCTTTGAAACGTTTTGCATAACGTTTTTCGTAAAATATTTCTTGAATGTTTTTCTTAAAACGTCGTTCATAAACCTTTTCTTGAAAACATGAAAATGTTTTTCATAAACATTTAGCGTAAAACATTTTGCAGAATGTTTTTCATAAAATTTAAATATTCCATAACAGGAAAAAAAAAACAAGCAAAATCAAAATGCATGTTTCTATTATGCTTAATTATGAACCTCAATTATGAGCATTTTGTGAACATCCCTTTCTTACTTTAACTTTCTACCTTTGTTCCTTAACTTTCCTTATTTTACTTTAACTTTCTATTCTTGTTCCTTATCTTTTCTTATCTTACTTTAACTTTCCTTATTTTACTTTAGTGTCCGTACCAACATCTTTAATCATGAGATCATAAACGCGATGCTTCCCTTGTCGAAGACTTGAGACCATCGAGCATCGAGGTCATGTACCTCACATCTAGGAGGTCAAACTTTAACTTTACTTTCATTACCTCGCAACAAGGAGGTTTGTATGACACTTTCTTTTTATCTTTATGTTACATTCTTATTAAATTTAGTGAGCATATCAAATGCAATCACATCATATGCAAACACACTTGCAAATCATAGCTTGTTGCATAACAAATGCAACATATAACACAAACACATTTTGCTAATCATAACTTGTACTCTGAAATTTATTGCATAACAAATGCATCTTATTACATAATAAATGCAACATATAACACAAACACATTTTGTAAATCATAACTTGTACTATAAAATCTATTGCATAACAAATGCAACATAGAACTTATAACTTAAACAATAAAATATTATGCATTATCAAAATGCAAAACATACTTAAAATACTTTGAAAATGATAACTTGAACTTTTAAAAACATTATGCATATTAATATGCAGATAGACTTTAAATATAACAATTGCAAATTCATTGCAAATCTTGCTTTGAATCTTTAAATTTTTTGCATAATCAATGCAAACATACTTTAAAAGAAACTTGCATAATAATTGCAAACTCATTTATAAACGTTTACATAAATATTTAAAAATCATTTACTTCACGCTGTAGGTGAGGTTTGAAACTTACCTGAACTTAACTCTAACGTTCTCTATTCTGTTCCTGTCCCATTCCTTTTCCTTCCATTAGTAGGCTTCTGTGTCCTGATCATACGACAGCCGACTCATTAATTAACTTTCTTTTTTTTAATCTACTCGATTGATAACATAACTTAAACATTAAACATTCATTCCCCTTTTTTCATAATTCGGTATACTATCGGTTTACCTTTTCCTTTCCTTAATTTTGTAACCCATCAGGTTACCTTTATTTCACTTGAACATCCCTTATTAAATTTCCCGTCTCATGTGACAATCTCGTTACTTAACTTATTACGGAACATTTTCTGTCTAAGAACGTTATGCTAAATGAGAGTGTTCGACTCCGTTCTAGCCATTTCCTCAAAAATGATGATTTTACCCCTAACGGGTTTTTCGTCCATTTTGTAACTCTATAAAGCCCATTGCTTAACTTACCATTCTATTACCTACATATTATGAAAAAATTCCCACTAAGGAACGTTTCCCGACATCAGGCGTTTCGGATCCGTTTTGGGCATTTTCGTAAAATGACCATTTTGCCCCTAACGTTTTTCTTTCATTCCTTGCCTAAACTTTAAATCCTTTAAAACTTAGCATCTATAATTACTTACTGCCTACAGGAGTGTAGGAAACTAACGTTCCCTAGTGAAAACCTAATTTCACATAATTTTATGGTTTTGGCCTAAAACACAAAAATATTTATATTTTCGTCCCTGGAACAAAAAATAATCTTTTTAAACCATTAGTCCCCATTTTCCATGAGGAACATTTTTGCTCAAAGTACCATATTTAAAATCCTTTGAAAAATGACATTTTTGCCCTTTAATTTTTTTTTTCAATTTTAACAAATTCTTGTAAAATTAAAATCTCACAAACGGTTGAGATTTTTGACGAACTGTCCGCGATACTTAATAGTTTCATTGAGATCTATAACTTTTGTATTTTAACTTTTATGAAATTCTCACTATATAAGGGTGTTTTTGGGTATTTTCTAATTCTGTCGTGAAGAAACTTTTTCTTGCAATTTAGTCCTTGGGGCATTTTTACCCCAAATGGAAACTTTGAGCTTCTAACCTTCCAAGGCTCCTTTGAACTCCCTCCTAAACATCATTTTCATACAAAAATACTTTGAATCACTTTCCTTCCTTAATCTAAGAGAAAACCCTAAGAAATCTTGAAAAAAGTTTAGGTTTTCACCTTAAAACTTGATGAAATTCCTTGAACTTTGCCTCTTGAACTTGATTAGGGCTAATTTTGCAAAGATATAAAGTTGAAAAATTCTTGGAGAGGTTCGTCAATGGTGGCCATGGATGTGAGGAAGAAGAAATGGGATTTTTTTGGGGCTAATTTTGCATTAAATACATGCTTATCCTTTATGGTGACTCACTAAGTCACCCATTGGGTTACCTTATGTGGCATAATGTGATTGGGCCACCTTTCATGGCTTGGTGGCCCAATGAAATCCAATTAGGTGTCCACTTGGTGGGTCCCAAAAATTTACACTGTGTAATTTTTCACCAAACAGTATTTTTCCTATACTGCTTTAACTTAAACAGTTTAATTTTTGTACTGCATGACTTAAACAGTCCAATTCCTATACTATGTTACTTTTGCAGTGTAATTTTATACTACATAACTTTATCAGTGTACTTCCTTACACTGATTATTCTAATACTGTATAATTTTCTATGTTATTATACAGTATTTTTCTCCTTAAACTGTATTTTTGTCTTATATAATTTTTAACTTATTGTATTTTTAATGTAGTAAAAATGCTTGGGTGTTATAAGTTCAATCTCCTTGTCAGGTGGTAACCTTGGCAAATCATCAGGAAACACCTCACTAAATTCACTAACAACGAGAACATCATGAATCTTCAGCTTTTCTTTCTTTTTCTTGTCAACTATGCTAGATAGAAAGCTTATACATCCATTGGCTAACATTTTTCCTGAGCCTTCACTATAGACAAAAAGATCTTTGTCTTCTTCCTTATTTTGCCAACAAACTCAAACCGTTCTTCACCTTTAAGTCTAAACTCAACTACTCGCTTTCGGTATTTAATGGATGCATTATACTTGTCTAAGAAATCCATCCTTAGGATCACATTATAGTAGTACATATTGATCACTATTAAATCACTACATACCAACCTATCAACAATTTTTATCGGCACTGTATGTAGCCAATGAGTAGACATCATGACTTCTTCGGAGGATAGTGATGTCGTAAATCTTTGTCTGAACTCATCCTAGGGTCTATCTACGTTCTTATCCTTTCCTCATGCTGCCCTAATGTCTATTAGTCATCAAATCAAATATAATATTACTTATTATCTAAGTTATAGGAAGAACAACTTACTTGGAGGATGCCAGTGTGAATGCGTGATGACAACGTTACAGAATTAGGAAACTGCTCTGATACCATATCTGTAACACCCCCTCACAAGATGTCACAGTTACCATCTCATAACATCTATTATTTATGATAAAACCAAAATTTTTATAGAATTTAAATAATCAAAGTAATATGAAATAGCTTAAATTTCTTTTTTTTAAAAAAACATGACTTTTTAATCAAAACAAATAACTTCATCTAAAATAAAAATATAGTTGCAACATTATCAAAAACATTAAATTTAATAAAATATCTTTAACTTGCGAAATCTCATAAAATAATTGAAAAACTAAAATCTGCAGAATTATAGATAATTGAATAAAAGTTAAATCATCATTAACACATGATACGTCACTTCGATATTCTGTTCCCTCCACCACGCAGACACCCGCACTGAGCTTCTCCATCCTCATACCTAACTCTTGTCCCTAGCTGTAATATGAGAAACATCTAGTAAGCATAATGCTTAGTAAGTACACCCTAACTCTCACAAAACCTTTTCATCAATTAACACTGTTCGATAAAATATATTCATCATTAAATAATTTTTTTAATTATATATACATATATATATATATATAGTAATACTTCAAAATATCATATAGTAGGGCCTTGGCATTGTACCATCATCATCATAGCGCGCTAGCCATAGAAAGAGTGAGGTAGAGACCCCACAAACCAACCATGACAAAGATGAAGCGACTGCTCACCAGACCCCATCATCACCATTAATCCGTCAAATGTACAACGCCTTTTTAAAATATCAAAATAATATAGATATAACATACATATAGGTTTTCATAAAAAATGTTTCCATCAAATAGAATAATGAGGTAAAAATAATATCATCTTTCATCGTTTTCCATTAATTTCTTCATTATTGAAAATCCTTATCTTAAAACGTCTTCATAACATATCATCAACATCTATCTTTTTAATTTTGAATAATCATATTGAAGGTGAGAGATGTACTTACCTGATCTCTATTATGGTAGGTGACACAATGACTCGGGTCTTCGGTGCGCTTGCTTCTTTGAAGAGTTCATGCCAAACATTCATATTGACCATAAGTCACTAATAATTCTATTAACAACATATAAATATCTTATACTATCATTGAACATCACCTCATCACATAATAACATCAAGAAGATAAAATCACAATTTATGAACCTAGGGTATAATTCCCATAAGTAGGCAGAATAACCTTTACTCACTTAAAAATTCATAATAATTTCATATTGACTCCAAATTAGCTAAATCCAATGGCATTAAAAACTAGACTCGAAAACAAAGAGTTTGATATTACATAGAAATTTGATAGTCATTTACACGAAGAAAAAGTCCTCAAAAATTAGTTTAAATTTTGGGTTCGTGTAAAATTGTATAGCTTTCAGGGTCAACTTTAAAAAATCATAACTATTTAAAGAAAACTCTGATTCAAGCGATTCAAATGCCAAACGAAAGCTCAAGATATTTAGTATTTGGAAAAAAAATATAAGAAAAATGTAAATAGAGCAATACATAATCAAAAATTATTGAAACACGACGGCTGTTAGATGTTTGTATGAAAAGTAGACATAAGATATCAAAAAATTTCAACACCAATCCATAACCTAATAAAACCTCAATTAAAATAGTAAATACATAATTAACATAAAGCTAATTGATAATAAAATACACTCATAAAGATCTAAATAACAAAAATATGAAAATCTATGCTATCTCAAATCTAGGGTTTAATGAGAGGTTAATCAAAACAACCAAATCATTAACTCTTTTCAATCACCAATTGACATGAAATACACATGATAAAAGAATCTATGTGATGATAATAATAATTCTAATACTAACATAGTACACCAAACATCAAACAAACATGTTAAATGATTGATATACTTACCAAGATGAATGGAATTAGGGAGATTAAAAATCTTGATAAAGCTAAAGAAAACCAAGCACAAAGCCAATCAAGGAGGAATGAATGAAGTGTTAGTCTAGGGTTATTAATAAAAGGTCTTTATATAGATTTTATGTGGAGACTAAAACCCTAATCCTACTCTAATTTAGTTTTATTTATTTTTTCTTTTTTTTTCCCCACTTTTATTCTTTTTTCTTGTTTTTTTTCCTGTTCCTACTCGGCAAAGGCTTGCCACAATGCCCAACTTTTGGCCCTAGCCTTCATAATTTAAATGTCTATTTTACATTTATATAGACGTATAAGTAATATATTTTACATGCAATTTAACATATATATTCTTATATATATATATATATTAAATAAAGACAATTCAATTAATTAATTTCTTCTTATTATACTCTATTCAATTAAAACAAAACAAAATACATCATCATATTATTACATCATAGATAACTATAATCCCTATATAATTGGCACGAACCTTTCCTAGCACATCGAGCACTTCGTCGTTGTCACCTATAATATCACAAAATAGCAAATTAGTAATAATATCACTGTTGTCAATTTTAGTGTTAGACTCTCTATTTGCTATTAAATAGAAAACTTAGGTGTTACATTTTAAAACCTTAAAACTCTATGTTCCAAGGTCATATGATTATAACCTTGGTTTTAAAACATGATTACGAAATTTTAATAAGTATTTATACGCACATAACTTTTGTAAACTAAAGACATACTTAATTTCGTAAAATAAAAACACGCTTATGTTTTGTAAACTAAATAATGCGGAAATATAACTTTGCATGAGCGGTATCTATTCTCATCTTTACTATTCATCCGCCGCTCACCACTACCCATCAAGTGCCACTGATAGGTTTTCTTATCTACAGCATGAACATAATTAAATGAGCTTTCACTCAGAAAGTAGGAAATTAGTCTCACAAAATATAATTAAAATCATTTTAATGAAAATATGCATGAACATTTTATGCTCTCTTATCAACTTGTTTTATGTTTGACTATTTAAACTGTAACTTGTCTTCTTACTTTGGGTCCAAGTGATCGTACAAGTTACGCGTGATTCTTAGGAAGTTAGGGTTTGTGAGGTCCCAATAACACCAAGATCATTCATTATTTAAACATAGAGCCTCCCCTTGGGTCGAGAGGTTGGTACGACACTCTTAACTTGTCTTATAAGTTTCACTTATCTTATTGTGTGTATGCAGTATAACTTATCACTACATGACATCACAATTTCGTAAATCATAAACCATAATTCATAATGATGCTTGACTTGAAAGTGATTAAATAATATGCTTTAAATATTGCATAAATCACATATTGATCATGACATAATCACAACACATCTGACATGGCATGGCATAAATGTATTAAATCATAATATCATAACATGAGAGCACATCATAGCATACACAGTGTGACAATTCAGTGATCATGTATTTTCATAAATTTTTATGAAAACATATAAAACAATTTATTTTAAAACTATTCATACTGTAGGCGAGATTCCTATTTACCTAGACTTCAAGCTGAGTGGGTCCAGTTGTATCTCACTGTATCTACAAACTACAAAGCATCCTTGACAGTGGTCCTCGAGTGACCATAGATGGCTAGGAATGCTCCATGGAGATTTATAATGGCTAGAAACATCATTCTGGACTTCGTTGCTACAATCTAAGTCACCTCAATCAACGTGTAATTAGTACTAGACGATTTTCATCAGAGTATAATTAGCTTGAATGGAGGTCACCATCACATTTAGAGCATCAAAACGAGTCGGGAGGTAGTCTCGAATGGTCGATCGAGGTCCAGATCATAGAAACTTGTGGCCGCCGTTGAACACTGTTCACCGATGGTTGACCGACATTAACCGACATTGACCGGGCTCTGTTGGCAGCTGGGCTTAGGCCTAACCCCAATAATTTGACTCTTCTGAGTTCAATGGTCATCTTAATTTGGCTCGATTTGACCTCTAACTATGCAAATCGGGGCTGCCGTCGGCGGTGTAAGTTGGCGGGCTTCGATCTCAGTCTTCCAGCATTCGTGCTCCAAAATTGACTAAGGGCTTTTTCTCCCCAGGTCACTCTAAGCATTTCCCCTAACATGGGGCTGCTCTACATTGCGTGGAACGGCGGCTCCACCTCCTTGTAGCGGTGCTCCACGGCGGTCTTGGATCTTCGCCTTCTCGCAGCGCTTCCTTGAAATTGAAGGCTCAAAAAGCGTCATCATGTAGGTCTAGACATTTTCCCTCATCCAATTTGAGGCGAGGTAGTCAAGAACATCACAGTTGGCATTCCTCACAGTGGCAAGATTGGAGCCATCCGAACTCCGATGATGGCAAGATTTTTCTTGCGATTGATGGAGGGCTTTTCTTCCCCTCGATGGTCTGAAACTTTAGGTGTCCTCAATTTGGTGCATCATCGTCTACAACGGTGAAGTCGAGCTCACCTATGGTGGTGGTAGTGGCAACTTCTGTTCCCCAGCTGGCGACGGTGCTAAGGTGAAATTAGCTAGGGGTTTTAGCTCCCCGTGGTCTTCGGAGTGTGGTGGAACCGGTGGTGCACCTCACCGTTGGTCTGCGATGGTGGAATCAGCTGGTGGCACTGCAACAAAGACAGAGGCAACTCTATCATTTTGCTCCAACTGAAATCGAGCTAAAAGGTTAGTACCTTCTTGTTCCTCTCGTCGATCTGAGCTTATGGACACCAAGATCACGTCGATTGATGGTCGGACAACGGAGAAATCTCATCGAAAAAAAGTGGGTTTTTGCAACTTTGGCCGCACGAGTGTGAGTTGCTCTGATGGAGTTATGGGTGGCACAATACACCATTGGACTCAGCTCGATGAAAGCTTTCCATTGGTGTGGGAGGTGTCAAAAATGGTGGCTGGATTCTTGGATTGAGTTTGAGGACAGAGAGAGTAAAGAGAGAAAGTAGAGAGAGGGGATGAGCTAATTTGATTGGCCAGATTTTTTTTTTTTGTCTAACTTCTATTTATAGACTGTGGGTCCTCACAGTCTACTATTGTGTCTATCAGTTTGATCAAATTTGATCCGTAAGCTTGAAATTCTTATAAACATAACTGTACTTTTTAAAATTGCAATATTCTCGTTCTTTAAAATATTACACAAATTCTAATTTTCTTGTTGCATCATTGCCATATAAACATCTCCATACTGTCATAAAATTATTTTTATAAAATTTATTCATACTGTATGGATTTCTTGAATTTGTTCTGATATGATAAACTTTGACAGTATTGTCTTTAAAATCGTTGATTCACTTATTTCAACAAATATATATATATATATATATATATTTGCTAATAATAATACTTTGTATTCAAGAACTTTGGTTAAAACTTAAAATTTGATTTCTTGATCTTATTTTAAAATAGTAAGCTTTGATACATTTGCCTTCAAAACCGGTGATTAACTATTTTCACAACTTTATACATATTTATATGTATATGACTTCTAAGAAAGATATTATGTATTTAAAATTTTGCTCAAGATAAATAAATATATATATTTATTTATATATTTACTTTTTAAACTTTAAAAATTACAATTTAAAACATATATTTTTTTATTAAAAGTTTTAATATTTTAAGCTTCAAATTTTGTCATAAAAAAATATAGTCTTGATTTAAAATAGTTTTATAAATTGAATTGACTATCTATAAGTCAATTTAATTCAATTTTTGTACTTAGCATTATTTCAAGCTTTACGGTGCAACCCAAACTATTCCACAAAAGAGCCATTTATGGGTCCATATCTTATCAATAGATCAACGTTTGTGGACCCCATCAATGCTCTTCTTCTTCTTCACTATTATTATGACAACTGCTATTATTATTATTGTTATTATTATTACAACAACAATAATAGACTTTACGTAATTATTAATGTATGTATAATAACTAACTATACACATATAAAACATTGGAATTCTCAAACTTCCAATGATCCTTATAATTTTCTTGAGATCCTTATCTTACTTTATGTTCTTCTTAAATTTCGAGGTCAATCAAAATAAAATTGTTATAAACCTTGCATACTTAAACTTGGTGCTCACCATTTTCTGAATTATGGTATGGAGTTCATGATCACTATTGATCTAGGTTTCTTTTACTGAACTGATATCATATAGGAATTTTCTACATAATCATAGTAAGTTGGAAATTTCATTTTTTTTTTGTTGCTAAATAATATCACCTCTTTGGCTTGTGCATGGAATTAATGAATCATAAACTTTTAATTTAGCAGATTAAACAACTATTCCAATGTGCTATCATAAATTACATTATTACATGTTTCATAAATAAAGTACATAAATTTGTGCATTCATAATATTATTTATTTCTAAGGTCTCATAACTACTAAGACCTTTAAATTTGTGTGTTAATAAATTCCAAACTTGTACTTTTCAAGTACTTAGTTGAGTAATGATGGAAAAAATCCTCAATTAATCATACTTATTAAGTTTTGGATTTTTTCGATTATTACATTTTACCCCCTCAATTTTGTACACAATAGAAGAACAGGAAGGAGTTTGACTAATCTTCTATTTAAAACTTTTGTTCCAACTTATCAGTTCTAACTATAAATAATATAAAACTCTTAATAGTTACAATAAAAAACAAAAAGTAACTACAGTCTAAAAACTTTTATATACTATAATTCTTAAACTTAAAACGTCAATTACAACTAGGGTTTCAAACTACCCATAAGTACAAAAGGGATGACTCAGACGTTTCATGACAACATAGCTGGTGTGACGACCCGCCTTTTCGAGCAGTCACTTTACTTACTTAAATATCGTTTCGTAAACAGTAATCTTACTTACTTAGTAAGAAAAATACTGAAATAATTTTTTTTTCTTTAAACGTTCTTTAAACTTTGAAATCACAACATTAAACAATGAAAAACTTTTTCTTTACATAGCGGAAGCAAACAGTGATGGTATCCATGCCCAAATCTTCGCATCTGTCCTCCGTAGCACCCAGCTCTTTTAACGGGTCCTATTGGTCATCCATAAAACTACCTACAGCATGAAGAAACTTTTTATGAGCTTTCGCTCAGTAAGTTCAAACAAAATCTCACAAAGCATTTAAACATGCTTTTAAAAAAAAACCTTTCTAGAACGTTTCCCATAAACGTTTTCCTAAAGCAATTGCTATAACGTTTCTTATAAACGTTTTTCACAAAATATCTAACATAAAGTAATCCTCAGATTGCTCATCATAACGTCATTCATGTTTTCATAAACATTTAATACAAAACATTCCTCAGAATGTTTTTCATAGCAAATAAATGTTTCACAATAACCAAATCAAATACAATCACAATGCATGTTTTAATTTATGCTCAATTATGAACTTTCGATTATGAGCATCTTATGACCATTCTTTCTTACTTTGACTTTCTATCCTTGTTCCTTTTATTTTCTTATCTTACACTTTAACTTTCCACCTTTTGTTCCTTAACTTTCTTTATCTTATAACTTTTAGTGTTCGTACCAACATCTTTAATCATGAGATCATAAACGTGATGCTTCCCTTGTGGAAGACTTAAGACCATCGAACTTCGAGGTCGTATACCTCACATCTGGGAGGTCAAACTTTAACTATACTTTTATTACCTCACAACGAGGAGGCTGGTACGACACTTTCTTTTCAACTTTACGTTACCTTCTTATTAACCTTAGTGAGCACATCAAATGCAACCACATCATATGCAAATACACTTATAAATCATTGCTTGTACTATAAAACCTATTGCATAACAAATGCAACTTAAAATGCAAACACATTTTGATAATCATAATTTGTACTCTAAAACTTATTGTATAACAAATGCAACTTATTGCATAACAAATGCATCATATAACGCAATCACATTTTGCGAATCATAACTTTTATTCTGAACTTATTGCATAACAAATGCAACATATTGCATAACAAATGCATCATATAACGCAATCACATTTTGCGAATCATAACTTTTATTCTGAAACTTATTGCATAACAAATGCAACATATTGCATAACAAATGCATCTTATTACATAACAAGTGCATCATATAACGCAATCACATTTTACGAATTATAACTTTTATTCTAAAACTTATTGCATAACAAATGCAACATATTGCATAACAAATGCATCTTATTGCATAACAAATGCATCATATAACGCAATCACATTTTTGGAAATCATAACTTTTATTCTAAAACTTTTTGCATAACAAATGCAACATATTGCATAACAAATGCATCTTATTGCATAACAAATGCATCATATAACGCAATCACATTTTTGGAAATCATAACTTTTATTCTAAAACTTTTTGCATAACAAATGCAACATATTGCATAACAAATGCATCATATAACACAATCACATTTTGCAAATTATAATTCTTCTTTGAAACATATTGCATACAATGTAATATATATTACAATCACATATTGCATATTATAACTTTTATCCTAAAACATATTGCATACAAATGCAATATATATCGCAATCACATATTGCATATCATAAGTTTTATCCTAAAACATATTGCATACAAATGCAATATATTACGCAATCACATATTGCATATCATAACTCTTATCCTAAAATATATTGCATACGAATGCAATATTTTATGCAATCACATATTGCATATCATAACTCTTATCCTAAAATATATTGCATACAAATGCAATATATTACACAATCACATATTGCGTATCATAACTCTTATCCTAAAACATATTGCATACAAATGCAATATTTTACGCAATCACATATTGCATATCATAACCTTTATTTTAAAACATATTGCATACAAATGCAATATTTTACGCAATCACATATTGCATATCATAACTTTTATCCTAAAATATATTGCATACAAATGCAATATATTACATAGCAATGCTTCATAAAACTTATAACTTACATTATAACACATTATGCATTGTCAAAATGCAGGATTTATACTAATCCTATTTCATATCTATGTTGCACATCTGCATCTAGATCACAATTTGGTACGTAAAAACTGGTCAGTAAGTTCATCTTTTTATTGTTCAGTCTATAGCCCTTTTTATCATCTAGTCGTTCTAGACTAGTGACAATGCTGATTTAAAACATGTTTACGTACCTGTCTGAAAACTTCTAAGGGTTATAACAGCGCTTAACTTTCTATATCTCTCTTGAACATGTTTAGCCTTTCCTGAGGGTGCAATAAAAGGAAAAACTAGCTTTTATCTTCTTCTTTTTTTTTTTTCGTATTCATAAAGTCTCTGTCTTGATTCTGCTCTTGTGACCTCACTATCGGTCACGGGAAATTTTTAAATTTTACTTGATTATCTAAATCGTTCTTACGATTTCTAATCGAACCTAGGGTGTCTTATAGTAATTTTTCTAGTTTCCTATAGGCAACTTGAAGATTATATCCTTAATGAATTTCTTATGGACCTTATTGTGCATATCCGTTATGCACTACATGGTATTGTACTTATATACTATATCTTGTTACACTATAGATAACAAGCATTAATCATAACATTCTTATCCATATTATTTGCTCGTATAAGTATTATACTTTCATATCATATTCATAAACATATCATACATATACATGTCATTCATACCATACTTTCACATTTTATGCTTTCATATATTACTCATATTCATGTCGTTCATATCATACTTTCACATTTCATGCTTTCACATATTATTCATACTCATGTCATTCATATCATACATCCATTCGTCGTTCATACTTTCATATCATGGAGTTGTTATACATTTTTCTTCTTTGAATAGCAACTATTTCATATTATATCCATATAATACTTTAAGTCATGTCACATGTATAATACACACACCAATCATAGTTCATAACGTTCATGCATATCAATATGCAAATAGGCTTCAAACATAACGGTTGCAAATTCATTGCAAACCTTATTTTGTACTTTAGAATTTTTTTTGCATAATAAATGCAAATATACTTTAAAAATAACTTGCCTAACCATTGCAAACTCATTTTCAAATGCATATGGATGCATTAAAACTATTTACTTCATGCTGTAGATGAAATCTGAACTTACCCGGACTATGCCCTAGCGTTCTCTATTACGTTCATTTTCCTTCCATTGGTTGGCTTTTGTGTCCTGATCATACGACAGCCGACTCATTAATTAACTTTCTTTTTATCAATCCACTTGATTGATAATAAAACACAAACATTAACTATTCATTCCTTTTAACTTCGTAACCCATCGGTTTACCTCTCGTTTACTTAAAACATCTCTTATTAAATCTCTGGTTTCACATGACCGTTACGTCACTTAACGTATTACGAAATATTTTTCGTCTAATAACGTTATGCTAAATCGGAGTGTTCGACTCCGTTCTAGTCGTTTCCTTAATAATGACGATTTTACCCTTAACGGGTTTTTCGTCACCTTGTAACGTTATAAAAGTCATTCTTACATAAAACAGTGTAACCATAACTGATCATGCATTTCATAAATTTCTATGAAAGCATCTAAAATAGTTTATTCTAAAACAGTTCATACTGTAGGCGAGATTCCTACTTACTTGAACTCCAAGCTAAGCAGATCCAGTTATATCTCACTGCATCTACAATATACGAAGCATCCTCTGTAGTGCTCCTCGAGCGACCATGAATGGCTGGGAATACTTCCTGGAGATCATCCATTCCTGAAACTGTCATTCTGGACTCCGATATTGCTGTTTGAATCGCCTCGATCTGCGTGCAGTTGGTACCAGACAATTTTCATCGGAGTGGAATTAGCTCAAACGGAGGTTACCATTACGTTCAGAGCATCAAAACGAGTCGGGAGGCGGTCTCGGATCTTCGATCGGAGGTCCGGATCACAAAATCCCAATTTGGCCTTTGACCTGTCGTTGACCGGCGGTTGACCACTGTTGACCGGCGTCAATCGGGGTCCGTTGGCAGCTAGACTCGGGCCTACCCCCCCTAAATCGACCCTTCTGAGTCCAATGGCGGTGTCAATTTTGCCTAATTTTGCCTCTAACATAGTGGGTCGAAGCTCGACATTGATGGCAAAAATGGAGGCTTCGATGATGGCTTTCCGGCGATGGAAACCTGAAATTGGCTGAGAGCTTTTGCTACCCATCCTCCTATGAGCATTTCCCCTCATCCAATTTGAAGAAACGTGGCTGGGAAGAGCAAAAACCGAGGCTCCCGCGGCGGTTGACGGCGGCGTTGGCCGTTCTCCGACGAAACGGACTCCTTCCGTGCAATTGATCGAGGGGTTTTACTCCCCTTGATCCTCTGAACTCATTGGGAGGGGTGGTGTCGGCCACCTCCTCCGGCAAGGTGGAGTTCCACCGTGGGGGCGGTGGCGCACGACGGCGATAGGCGGGTGGAGCAATCCGGCCATTGTTGAGCTACCACCAAGGGTAAGTTTTGTTCCTCTCATCACGGTGGTCGTGTAGGAACAAGAATCACGTCGATCGGACGTCGGACGGCGAAGATATCTCGTCGGAAAGAAATGGGTTTCGCCGCCACTTTGGGCGGCGCGTGAGCCCTCCTCCGGCGACGTTTTGGGTGGCACGACACCTCGTTGGACTCAGCTCGTCGAGAGCTTTCCATTGGTGCGGGAGGTGTCGAAAAATAACGCCGGAATCTCAAACGAGATTTGAGGAGAGAGAGAGAAAATGTAGAGAGAGAAAGACCCGATTTTTCTCTCAATTTTCTGATTTCTTTTCTTTTCTTTTCTTATAAAACAAAATTATGGTCCACACAGTCCAATTCTATACTGCATGACCTTAAACAGTCTAATTTCTATACTGCTTTGTCCTAATACTGTATAATTTCCTGTAATATTATACAACATTTTTCTTTAATTGTACTTTTTGTCTTAATATAATCCTTAATTTAATGCATTTTTAATGCATTAAAATCTCGGGTGTTACAGCTGGGGCCTCTAGCTCTTTACTGGTCAAACCGTAGTTGATGTGTAGAAATGCGACTCATTTTTGTAGAACTCACCCACCCACTCGCAATTGTCAAATCTCATAAAATTCATATTTTAAGATTTGTACGGAATTTTCATGAACTATTCTATTCTTTTAATAGTTTTAACGAGATTTACAACTTTCATGTTTTAACTTTTCTGAAAATTATTCATCTTTGTGTATTTTTAGATGGAAAGGACAAAAATCCATATTTTTTTACTTAATCTGATCAGAATTCAAGTAAGATTTCTTCATGAAAGTTGTCCGCTTGACGTTTCTAAAAAATCTCATGTTGAACTCTAAGAATAAGTTAGCCTCTAAATGCCTCAAACATTTAATTCTTTTAAAAAGACCCTTAAAATACTTTTATGACATAATTTTGTATAAGTTAATTTGGTAGGATTTAATTTCACTTTAACCCTCTTAAACATATTTCTAAGTATTTAATACTCTAAATAATCATGTCACAACATCCCTTTAATATGCAATGTCCAAAACATTTTACCAAACACTTTAATCATGCCATATAGTGCTTGTAACAAAGTTTGTCATTCTTTGTCTTTCTAACTTAAAACCCTAGTTTTTCATCTTTCTATCATCATCATCATCATCCAAATATCAGACTCTATAATCATGCCATATAGTCCTTTTTATATGTTATAACACATAATTTATATCAAACACTTGATATACATATAAATATACAAACTTTAACATAGTTTGTTAGACTAGAGTTTTACCTAAACCATCCAAAGTGTTGTCCCCCTCTTTTTAGCTCTTAAAAGTTTCCAAATTCTTTTTACATCAAGGTCATAGCATACCGTAGAAACCCCTCAAAATTTGAATAAAAACCCTAAAATACAATAGGGAAGGTTAGAGTTTTACCTTAAATCTCCTTAATCCTCAACTATATTCCTTGATTTTGCCTCAAAACATGATTAGGAGGCTTGGTATCATCAAATGTGAGAGAGATAATCATCGGGAGGGGGCTGATTTCTCTAGTGAAAATGGGAAGGTTTTTTTTGATAAGCAAAACAAACTTTATTTCTATTAAGTCCTTTACCTTATAAAGACTTACTCTAGAAGTCTTGTTGCAAAGAAAACTTTGCTCTCCTCCACATGCATCATAACCAGTTTCCAAGAGGGAGAGGTGGAGCATTTTTCATTATAAAAGTATCACTTTGGTGGAGATAAAAGTGTCTAATTTTCAACCATGCACTTAGTCACATAAAGACACATCACCATGGACTTGAATGTCATAAAAATTTCATTCAAAATGACACAATACAACTGGTTCTACCATGGGCAAATTTGGCAATTTTCCTTCCTATAGGGGTGTCACCATGTGGGTCCTACTTACTTTTGCACAGTTTAAAGTAGGGCTGTACAAAAACCACCCCGCACCCGCCAACCGCCGCGCCTACGCCCGTCCATCTTGAAAAAAACGGGTTTACGTTAGCAACCCACTGACGGGCAGGTTGAACTCGTCCACCAATATATTTAGGTGGGCGGGTTTGGTTTTAAGTTTTTGAGGGTGGGTTTAACCCAAACCCACTCGCCTATATATTTTTTTAAAAAACTTATTATTTATTTGATTTTGTTCTTATTTTAGAGATGATTGAACAATCCAACACTCTAAGCACGGGCTCGGCTACCTCTTGACATATTGAAAACTGAAAATTCTCCTATTATTTTGTGAAATGATCAAAATTCAAATCAAGTAAGTCAGTAGAGAAAGGCCCTAAAAAGAAAAAGAACACTTAACTTTGTTCATCATTTCATTTGTAGCATTCTATTATTTTTGAACCCAGTGAATAAGCTTTAATCTTTATGGACTCTTGACTTTGTTCATCACTTCATCTGTAGTTAATGTTTCTTATTGCAGTAAATGATTATGTTTCTTAATTTGTACTTTTGAATATAGTCATTGTCTTTAGGCATCAAACTTGCTTGTTGTTGGGAATGCTTTATGCATTATCATCTTATATTTTTTACAAATTTTCTTCACTTTTTAAAAAAAAAGTCCAAAAAATTATATTGGGCAATAACATAGGTCTAAACCGCCTCAACCCGCCCGCAATCACCCAAAACCAAACTGAAACCACCCGCCATGTGGTGGGCGGTTTGTGGGTTGGTTAATTGCCAACCCGCTATCCAAAAAAACTGCACCGCACCTGCCCAAAAACCATCAAACCGCCCGCTGTTCACCCCTAGTCTAAAGTTACACTAATAGCGTTTTTTCTATATTGTTGGTAGACTTTATATATTGCTAGTATATTTTTCTATACAATGTATGAGGCGTCACAACCTTCCATACTTTTCCATATCCTTCACACTGTATAATGCTTATACTGCTTGACTTTATACAATCAAATTTTTATACTGCATTACTTCATGCAGTATAAATTTCATATTTTTCATATCGTATTTTCTTTTTACTGTATTATTATCTTAAAATTTGTTGCAATACATTCTGAAACAATTAAGTTTTCTCGCTTGTTTTTCCTCACTTATTGATTAACTCTTATTTTCATCTAATTCGTACTTCGCTTAAGACTATGGCATGACTTGTAATCTTAAAAATCTTATTTTTATTCTTATTAAATTTGTCACAAAAATTAGATTAAAACAATAATTCTTGTGGCACTAAAATTATACTTCAAATACTTAATAAATTTTCAAACATAAACCTTAGCCCATAAAACATAATCCTTAATTATTGTGTATAAAATACACTAAAAATCTTTAGGCATCACATTTACATAATAACATACTCTTAATTTATATTGTAATAAATGAAAACTTAATGATATAACATTTGAAATTTTGATGGCGTTAAAGCTTGGTTTCTAGGCCCTCTCCAAATGTGAAACATCTCCTACCTTCTTTTGTAACTTCTCCCCCGTCTATATTACACTCCAAAAATTAATGACAGGCACATATTGGGACCCATGAAAGAATTCACTGGCCAACTGGAGTTTACTAAATAAAATGACTATTTTACCCCTTAATTATGTACGCAATAAAGGTACAGTTTAGAGTTCAGAACGAGAGGGACGACTATAGTGGTCTCATGACAAAAGCGGGGGCCTTTGTCACATTGAGTGGTGGTTCCTTCCTAGATATTTTCTCGTTTTCTCACTTTTTTTTTTTGGTAGAACATGACACATACACCCAAAGGTCTTCTCCTCTGTTGATCCTCTTCTTCTTTCCACCTTCCAGATCATTTCCTTGACACAGTACATTTCCATGAAATTGCTTAACCACTCGGTCGTCTCTTTCCACTTTTAAACATTCATCTTTCTTTAACAACAGATCACCTACAAAACCCTTAATTTTCTCATTCTTTTCCCCAAAGATATGGCTATTGTTGCTTCTTCTTCTTCTTCTTCTTCTACTGTTGTGATCAAGAAGGAAGTCTTCATTAGTTTCAGAGGTGACACTCATAAGACATTTACGAGTCATCTTCACGATGCATTACGCCGGAAACATATCCAAACCTACATAGATGCTGAGGATCTCGAGAGAGGAGATGACATTTCTCCTACACTTTTGAGGGCAATTGAGGAATCGATGATTTCGATAGTCGTCTTCGAAAGAGTATGCTTCTTCGAGATGGTGCCTAGATGAGTTACTGCACAAACTCAAATGCAAGGAAGAAAGAGGTCAGATTGTCTTACCTATCTTTTATGGCATCGATCCATCGGATATTAGAAAACAGAAGGGGAGCTATGGTGATGCTTTTGCTGAACATGAACAGCGTCTTGAGAATGATAAAAACAAAGAGAAAGAGTGGAGGGATGCTCTGACTGCAGCAGCTAATCTATCCGGTTTTCATTCACAAGAATATGAGTGAGTCACAGCTGTTTTTTTTTTTGGTTAATTGAAATGACTATAATATATTATCATGCCTTCTCACTAGTTATTTTATTTTATATTGAGCAAAGTTTTAAATACATAATATCTTTCTTAGAATTTATATACATGTATATATATATATATGTGTGTGTATAGTTACAAAAATAGTTAATCATTGGTTTTGAAAACAAATGTTTCAAAGTTTACGGTTTCAAAATTAAATCACAAAATTTATATGGTATAGATAAATTTTATGAAAATGATTTTATGACAGCATGAAAATGTTTATACGGCAATAGTACAACAAGAAAATTAGAATTCATGTAATATTTTAAAGAATAAGAATATTACAATTTTAAAAAAGTACAGTTATGTCTATGAAAATTTCAAGTTTACGGATCAAATTTGATCAACCTGACACAACATGTATTTGACTGTGTGGACCACATGATGGTCTATAAATACTTGACACAACAAAAAAAACTCAAAAAATCAGCCAATCAATCAACTCATCCCCCTTCTCTCTCTCCTCAAACTCAATCCAAGAATCCGGCCTCCATTTTTGACACCTCCTACACCAACGGAAAGCTCTCGTCGAGCTGAGTCCAACGGTGTGTCTTGCCTGCCAAAACACTGCCGGAGGAGGCCACATGCGCCAGCTGAAGCCGCGGAAAACACGTCACCTTTTCGACGTGATTTCTCCAAATCCGACCATCGATCGGCATGATCTTGGTGCCAACAGACTCAGAACGAAGAGACAAGGAGAATGGCACCGATATTACGATACGATTCTCACCGAAAAAGCCTTGACGGAATCCTCCAATTTTAACCATCGAGCTGCAGTCGGAGCCGCCTTGTCTGATGACGGTATGGTACACCGCTGGTACCAAAGCACTCAGAGTGAGG
Organism: Artocarpus heterophyllus; assembly: GCA_025403435.1. Lineage (NCBI taxonomy): Eukaryota > Viridiplantae > Streptophyta > Magnoliopsida > Rosales > Moraceae > Artocarpus > Artocarpus heterophyllus. The sequence goes on from CM046335.1 coordinate 14,929,841, forward strand.
TGAAGATCAAAACGCCTCTGTCAATTTCACACCACAGCTGCTGCCGGTCGGAGTTCCAAGTAGTTGCCGTCAAGCCGCCGTGGAGCTCGTTGATCTTGCAGCTCCGACCACCGTCGAGGTCAATTGACCTCACCGTTGTGTTCAGAAGATCAAGGAGAGCAAGACGCCTCTATCAATTTCGCCGTAGCGTGGCTGGCCACTGGAGATCGGAGTCTGCTGTCGCCAACCGCCGAGGGAGCCACCGTCGCCACCATTCTCGACCTTGTAACCCCAAATTGATGGAGGGAAAACACTCAGAGGCCCACGACGAAGCTGTTGCCTCTCCCAATTCTGTGAACCCCTCACGGGAAGACAGAAAGCGACCTCCGCCTTTGCGCGCTACCGCGAGGAGCTTCGAGCCGCCGTTATATGCGGCGATGTGGTGCACCACCGCCACCAACATGCTCAGACCACCGTGGGGAGCAAAACCCCCAAGCTAATTTGGAGCTAGCTTCACCGAAAAGCCACGATCAGAGTCTCGATTTTACCGTCGTCGTTGGGCTTCGATTCGCATGATTTGAGGCCAAATTACATAAAATTGAAGTTACCATCGAACTTATAAGATGGAAAACTAGCAGAACCCAAGTTTTCAGCTCAGTCCGATCACTGGAGCCGCCGTACACGCCCTACGTGCCGTCGTAGACGGCCGGCCTCCGGTCTTGCACTTTCGGACCTCCAGTCGAAGAGTCGAGACCACCTCCTAACTCGTTTCGACGCTTTGAATACGATGGTGCCCTCTGTTTGAGCTAATTCTACTCCAGTGAAAATCATCTGATATCAACTGCACGTGGATCGAGGCGACTTAGGCTAAAGTAACGGAGCCTAGAATGATGTTTTCAACAATAATAAATCTCCATGGATCATTCCTAGCCATCCACAGTAGTCCGAGGAGCACTGCTGAGGATGCAGCGTAGGCTATGGATACAGCGACATGCAACTGGACCCGCACAGCTCGGAGTTCAGGTAAGTAGGAATCTCACCTGCAGTATGAATAGTTTTAAAAATAGATTAATTTTAAATATTTTCATAAAATTTATGAAAATGCATGATCAGTGATTTATTACACTGTTATAAGTTATGATGTGATATGTTATGTTATGACATGATGTGAAATGCTACGATGATGATGATGATGATGATGATATGATTAATGTGTGATGTATGCAATATATAAATTATATTTTTTAATCACCTTCAAGTCAAGTATGATTATGATTTACGATTCATGTATGGTTATGATTTACGATTCATGAGTTATGAAATTGTGATGTCATGTAGTATGAAGTCATGCTGCATACATACAATAATACAAGTGAAACTTATGAGACAAGTTAAGGGTATCGTACCAACCTCCCGACCCACTGGGGAGGCTCCATGTTAAAGAAATGAATGATCTTGGTGTCATTGGGACCTCGCAAACCCTAACTTCCTAAGACCCGTGTGCAACCGATATGATCACTCGGGCCCAAAGTAAGAAGATAAGTTACAACTTAAATAATTAAGCATAAATCAAGTTAATAAGCAAGCATAAAATGCTCATGCATATTTTTATTAAAATGATTTTTAATTATGTTTTGCGAGGCTAATTTCCTACTTGCTGAGCGAAGCTCATTTAAGTATGTTCATGCTGTAGGTAAGAAAAACCTGTCAGCGGCACTTGATGGGCAGTGGTGAGCGGCAGACGAATGGTGAAGATGGGAATGGATACCGCTCACACAATGTAATATTTTCGCATTAGTATTTTACGAATTATGCATGTTTGATTTTACGAAATTTCGTATGCTTACACTTTATGAAAATTATGTGCATATGAATAAGTAAATAATTTACGTAATTATATTTTAAAAACCGAGCATGTGATTACACAACCTTGGTCCAGATGATTTTAAAGTTTAAAAATGTTGCAATAAATAATGCAACAAATGCACGAAATTTGTAAGAAGGAAAATTATAAGTTCATTTAGAATTACAAAGGATTATTGAAGTTTTACACTAAGTTAAGAAATGAATTTTATGAATATGTTTTATGAAATCATTATGAAAGTTTAAAAGAAAAGCTTTAAGAAATTAGTATCTGAAACTTAAAAGTTAAGTTATAAGAAATTATATTTTGTTTAGTTTAGAAGGTTTACTTTAAGAAAATAATATGATATTTTTAAGACGTTAAAATTATAAGCAAAAATATATAATAATTGCTAGGAAAGTTTTAGAGAGCATTTAAATGGGATTTATTTTAATATTTAATTTAAAATTGTCTTGAAAATAGTTTTATCTAAATTGAGAAATGTCTTTAAAGTAATACTTGCTAAATAATTACTCTTATGTTTTAAAAGAAAAAGTTCAAGAAAAGTACTATGGTTATGTTTCAAGAAATTAATGTTATGAATTATGTAAAGGATCATGCTTTTAGAAATTATAACTTTGTTAAGACGTAATGCTCATTATTACGTTATTATCACGTTTGAGAATTTTATGTATTACGTTCGCAATGTAGTTTTGAGAAATGATTATTATGTCTTTTAAGGTTATATGTTAAGAATTCTTTATCAATAAGAATTCATTTGTTATTAAGATTTGAAAAATAGTTATTACTTCATCTAAGGTTTCATGTTAAAGATTCTACAGTAAGAATCCATTTAAAAAAAAATTATCACGAATTTCTCTATCCTATTTGTAAGTAATTTTAAGTTTATGAGCATGTTTAAGTTAAGTGACGGCCATGTAAGAGCAGGTCGTTACAGTTGGTATCAGAGCTGGTATCCTGCCATTCTACTTCACATCATCACGCGCCTGCTTCGCCATAATCCAAGTAAGTTATGTTAATTAAATGTTAAGATAAGTTACGTTAAATGATAGGTGCTGATTTTTCATGTAATGGCAATCAAGCTATCGGCATGCAATGACGATTTTAGATGTCCTCTCATGGTCCAACACCAAGCTTAGCAATCAAGATGCCTCAAATCACAGGAAGCGATATTGGGTGACAACTTCCTAAGCAAGCAGGACAACTCCTAGAATCACGTGAACGCTCGAACCAACGCTTAGAGATGGTCGACACTCAAGGTACAATACAAGCGAGAATATTTGGATTTACAACCACAGAATTGGTAGATTGGCGAGTCGATGGAGGATCTAAAGGTTCCACAGAATCTTCTCCAGATTTCAAAAAATGATTAATAAATCTCACTAATTTTAATGTAGCGTTTTCAATTATTATATTACAAAAAAATTAATTAATTAATTAATAACAAAATATTCATTTTCTAAACTTCTTTCCTCTCTTTCTCAAGACTTGCTTTTCATTTGTATTTCGTCCCTTATTCCACTATATTAAATATGGAGCTATAATCAAGGTGGTTACGCCTCAGAAAGGAAAAGAAGCCGCAAGTTCTTCACAGCTTAATTACCAACCCATGACCAAAGCTGCCGCTCATGCAGCATACAAGCAAATCTTCACAAAAGCCGATTCCACAAGCGGATGGACAATACTCTACACCTTGCCACGAGAATAAAGGAAGTCACAAATAGGACACGTAAGGGACGCAAGAACACAGCCTTCCTCAAAGAATTATCACGAAAGGTGAGGATGTCAAGACATTTCTTTGAAGCACGAACGACTAAGTCAAAAAGAATTTTCCAGCTTGGGCCATTAACAAGGACATCGATACCTGAATCAGAGATGACGTAAAAGAATAAATAGGCATAGTACTACTACGGGGCTAGTAGTGAGACATGCCATATAATTGATTAAGTATACGTATAGTATACAGAATAAGATTTATGTATGAACAATAGAAGTTTTTGATAAGAATAACTTCATGTTATGTGACCCACTAGAGGCGAGTCAAGTCTTGATCTCAACAACGGTCTATGATATGCAAAGATTGCTAACAAAGAAAGGGTTTAGTAATTTCATGATATGAAAGTATGATTGACATATGTATGAATGTTACGAACTATGATTGTTGTATGCATTATGACCCATGAATATGATATGAAATAGTTGCTAACAAAAGTGAAATGTATAGCAACTTCATGATATGCAAGTATGAACGTTATGCATATGTATGATAAGAATATGCATGACATGAATATGAATAAAATGTGAAAGTATGGCATGTAAAAGTATAATATGAATTACATGTATATGTATGATATGTTTGTGAATATGATGTGTATGTGTGATTCATGTATGAAAGTTATGATTGATGTTTGTTATTTGGATTATAAACATAAGATAGCTTATAAGTACTGCGAAATGCATAATAAATATGCATGATTAAGCCCATAAGGAACCCATTAAGGACTTAACGTCTTAGATTACAATAAAATAATAGATTCAATAGAATCATCGTTTCAGTAAGGATAGATACACAGATCCTTATAAGAAATGAGATATAAGCAGAAGTTCAAGGTATAAGAGAAGAACTTCCCAAAGGTCACAAACTGTCTATGGGTGGTTACTTCTAAACTAGTATTCGACCAAACATACCCTATAATAGTGATCTCAAGATGAGACAATTTCCTCCCCAACCCATAGATAACATATATATATATATATATATATATATATATATATTGGAAAAAGAATAAACAATAAATAAGTTATGTGGATCGGTCAAACACTATCCTATAAGAAGTTAAAAGCACGTTAAGTAGAGATTGATGAAGCAAAGTTGCTTCCACTTACCCAACAGATGTAAGTAACATCACAATAATAGCAAAAGAGAACAAGAATGACAATGTACAGTCATTAATAAACCGGATTAAGAAATAAGATAGGAGAATGCTACAAAATGGATCAAAATCTAAACCCCTATAATAGAGCTACAAAACTCCAATAGAGTAACCATGAAAAAAAAAGAAACCAATAGGAATTTCTAAACAAGAGAATACAGTCCATCATATGACTCGATGACATCTAGTCATCAATAGTCAGAGAGCCAGTTTAAGATAAGCAGGTGGATATGTTCTTTCAAGAATACGGTCTACTATGTCATTAAATGACCCCTAGTCATCAACAGGCAAAGAACCAATTTAAAGCAAATAGACAGAGATGTCTGTTTAAGATAGCAAATATAAGATTCTTAGCTGGAGCAGTAAGCTTACAAATTCAGGCTACTAAGCTAAGAAGGCCATCTTAAATAGAAGTGGTCCCCCTTCAGTTAACGAGGTCTTTAGAAAGACAAGATTCTTGGAATAAGCAAAAAAAATCAAAGACCTTAGAGTCAAACACCGAACCTTCACTAGAAACAGATGCTACGGAATACGGGCATAGGGATAATAAAAACCCTTTTGACTAGCTAAGACATGTCATATTGAGGAGAAATCCTCTAGAATTGGTGGTAGAGCATACTAATGATAGTATTGCTTAACCTTTTAAAAAAAACTCAGTTATATAGCCAATGATCGGAGTAATCCTAAGTTATTTTTATAATATATATATATAAGTATATATATATATATATATAAGTGTGCTTAGCACGTAACATAAGCCCAACCATGACGTCAGCCTAATAGTAAAATTTTTGGGACTCGTAGCAGAAGACTTCCAAAGCTGAGACTACGAAGTTGTAGCAAGTCCCTCAAGAAACGATAGATATAACGGAGTGGTTCCTTTGCGATCATCGATGCGACCTCCTTGATAAGAGTATAGATAGTAAGAATTAGAGAACTGAGGATGTATGGACAATATGATTTGTAAGTTTAAGAGTACGATGTCGAGGCTTGGGACGTAGCGGCGGTTTAAGGACCATTTATATGCCCCTCCTGATGCCAAATAAAAAGGTGCGCTAATAGTAAGATTAGAGATAGCATACGGGGAGGATGACACATTTAGTGTCTAACAAGTAAAGTTGCGCATCTGAGGATAGATTTATAGGCACGTCTAAACATTACAAATTACACGATAGGCACGTAAGGCTTATCGCCCTTCCAATCACGATAGAACTGACAGGATTTGCCATTTGATGAGTTAGAATATACTGCTTATATATATATATAGCTATATTAACCAAACCCAAGATTAGAATGATACGGTTAACACGTTAGAATTATTATGACACAGTAAGACGCATACCTCGAGTAAGGTCATATGAAAATAGGTGTCTAGTCCAAATTGCTCATCTAAAAGATAGATGAAAAAAAAATGATAGATTTCTTCTTGATAAAATATTGTAGCCATCAAAACTAATGACCTATAAGTATACCCTTTATCACGTCACATGAACATAGTATATTTTAAAAGGATGTTTTTCATTAATTTGATGTAAAATTACAACTTACATTTTTCCAACAAATACACTTACTATAAGCCATTTTTATAATTTTCATGAGTATAATATGAACTCTCTTGTTGTCATGAACCAATCAAGTTAAAGAATATAATGGTCAAATCCTTGAGGAAGAAGTAAGTTCCAAGATAGGGACCATCCATGTTAAGTTAAGGGTTCTGACAGCTTGAGATCAATATTATACTAAAAGTACCTATGGATTAAGTAGGACCTATAAATAGATTTTTCTTTTATTATAAATATGTTTGGGTCCTTACTCATGAAGCACAAAATTTTGTCAAGTTTAAAATTTGATTTAAATTGTCAAAAAAAAAAAAAAACAAATGTGTTTAACAAATTATTACTACTATTTTCAATAAGTAAATAGAAGTTTATGAAATGTTTTGATGAGACAAAAGAAATGGTTTTTATTAAAATGAAAATGACCGTTATATTTTAGAAAGTTATAAATATATATGTGTATATATATATATACACACAGAGAGAGAGACTTTCATAGAAATAATAAGGAAGCATTAGAACGATAGAGGACACTAAAGTGGCCTAAAAAGAAGAAACACATAGTCAACTATAGACACGAAATTCACAAGTAGAGAAAGTTAAGACACATTATGAATGTTTCCACAGTGGAAACAAAGTTGATTAGAACCCCGAATGAGAGATAAGCTTTACAAATTTTAAAATACAGTAAGACGGCATATACATGATTATGCCATTGAACAAGTTGGGACAGTTAAGGCTAGAATGACACGATTATCTATGAAAGTAGGTGTTCAAAAGAGTAGAATTTCAATCCCAAGGTAGGTAGAACGTATACTAGACTCTAATAAAGCTTTTATAGGTTAAAGAAGACAATATAGTTTTGCTCTTCTAGAAAGGTATACTCACTCAATAGCATGAGATTTAGACCTAGAATGATTTCTTACCTGTAAATAGGCCGTGAAAACCATAAAACTAGCTAAGTTCTTTTGATATGTTATAGTAGCATGTCTTATACTCTAGGGTAAGTATTAAGTAAAAGGGAATTGATAGTATGATTTCATAAACTATGAGAATCTATTATCCCGATATATCGTGATAGTATGTTGAAATGTCTAGAATAAGCCCGCCTAAGGAGAATCTATGGTACGATCTCCACAAGTTTGGGACATAATGCACCCCATTATATAGTATCACCATGAGATTTTCTATTGGTAGAAAGATAAAATCGCAAATTTGCCTTTAAGAGATTAGAAGAAATTTCTAAAAGACACTAGTTTTGATTAGAAATCATGAAAACGATTTAAATAATCAAGTATAACTTAGAAATTTTCCATGACCAACATAAAGGTCATGTGAGCAAAACCAAGAAAAACCCTACGAATATGAAAAATGGGAATGAATTTCTTTTTTCTCGTACCTCAAGGAGAGGCAAGACAAGTTCAAGAGAGATATGAAAGGATAAGCGTAAATGTTATAAACCCTTAGAAGTTTTAAAACAAGTAGATGAACATGTTTTAGACAGTCATTATCACTAGTCAGAGATGACTACGTGATAAAGACCTATAGATTAAGCAATAAAAAGATAAATTTCTTGGCCAGACCCTATGTACCAGATCATGATCTGGAGGCAGATACGTAACCTAAGATGCGAAATAGGATAAGTACAAGTCTTGAAATAAGAGAAAGAATAGTTTCAAGAAAGCGAAGAAAAACTTCCATATCAAGATTTTGGGGCAAAGTTCCCGAAAGAAAGAAAGATAAACCCCATGGGATTAGGATACAAAGCCATAGGATACCCCTAGTTTCTCTCAATTTTCGAGGATGAAAATTTTATAAGGTGGGTAGATTGTAATGACCGAAAAAATCAAAAAATTAATAAGTATGATTAATTGAGGATTTTTCCATCATTACTAAGCTAAGTACTTGAGAAGGTACAAGTTTAGCATTTATTAATACGTAAATTTGAAGGTCTTAATAGTTGTAAGACCTTAAAAATAAATAATATTGTGAATGCACAAATTTACGTGCTTTATTTATGAAACATGTAACAATGTAATATTATGATGGTACATTAAAATAATTAAAAATAATTATTTAATGTGCTAAACTAAAAGTTTATAATTTATTAATTTCATGCATGAGCCAAAAAGATGATGTTATTTGGCAAAAGTGGAATTTTCAACTTACTATGATGTGTGAAAAATTCCTATATGATGTCAGTTCAGTAAAAGAAACCCAGATCAAAAGTGATCATGAGCTCCATACCATAAATTGAAAATAGTGAGCACCAGGTTCAAGTATGTAAGATTTATGACATGTTTTACTATAATTGATCTCGAAATTTATAGAGATCATAAAGTAAGATAAGAGTTTTAAGAAAGTTATAAAGATCATTGGAAGTTTGAGAATTCCAATATTTTAAATGTGTATAGTTAATTATTATACACATTAATAATTACATAAAGTTTATTATTGTTGTTGCAATGACAATAATAATAATAGTAGTTGTCATAGTAATAGTAAAGAAGAAGAAGGGCATAGATGGGGTCCACAAATGTTGATTTATTGCTAAGACGTGGACCCATAAATGGCTCTTTACGAGAAGTAGTTCGTGTTATATCTATAAAGCATGAGATTGTGCTAAGTTTGAAATTTTAAATTAAATTGACTTAGATAGTCAATTTAATTTACAAAACTTTTACAAAATTACAACTATTGTTTTTATAATGAAATTTGAAGTTTGCAATATGAAAATTTTTAGTGAGAAGTATATGGTATAAATTTTAAAGTTTTGAAAGTAAAATAATAAAAATAATAATAATAATTAATAATTATTATTATAATAATAAAATAATTATATTGAGCAAAGTTTTAAATACATAATATCTTTCTTAGAATTCATATACATGTATATATACATATATGTGTGTATATAGTTACAAAAATAGTTAATCATCGGTTTTGAAGACAAATGTTTCAAAGTTTACGGTTTCAAAATTAAATCACAAAATCCATATGGTATGGATAAATTTTATGAAAATGATTTTATGACAGCATGAAGATGTTTATACGGCAATGATACAACAAGAAAATTAGAATTTATGTAATATTTTAAAGAATGAGAATATTATAATTTTAAAAAACTACAGTTATGTCTATGAAACTTCTAAGTTTACGGATCAAATTTGATCAACCCGACACAACATGTATTTGACTGTATGGACCACATGATGGTCTATAAATACTTGACACAAAAGAAAAACTCAAAAAATCAGCCAATCAATCAGCTCATCCCTCTTCTCTCTCTACTTTCTCACTCTCCTCAAACTCAATCTAAGAATCCGGCCTCCATTTTCGACACCTCTAACACCAACGGAAAGCTCTCGTCGAGCTAAGTCCAACGGTGTGTTGTGCCGGCCAAAACACTACCAAAGGAGGCCACACGCGCTAGTTGAAGCCGCGAAAAACATGTCATCTTTCCTACGTGATTTCTCCACCGTCCGACCACCGATTGGCACGATCTTGGTGTCAACGGACTTAGAACGAAGAGACAAGGAGAATGGCGCCGATATTACGGTACGATTCTCACTAGAAAAGCCTCGACGAAATGCTCCAATTTCTGCCGTCGAGCCGCCGTGTCCGGTGACGGTATGGTACACCGTCGGTACCAAAGCACTCAGAGTGAGGTGAAGATCAAAACACCTCTATCAATTTCACGCCACAGCCGCTGCCGGTTGGAGTTCCAAGTAGCCGCCGTCAAGCCGTCGTGGAGCTCGTCGATCTTGCAGCTCCAACCACCATCGAGGTCAATTGACCTCACCGTTGTGTTCAGAAGATAAAGGCAAGCAAGACGCCTCGATCAATTTCCCCATAGCGTGGCTGGCCACCAGAGATCAGAGTCCGCCGTCGCCAACCGCCGAGGGAGCCACCGCCGCCACCATTCTCAACCTTGTAACCCCGAATTGGTGGAGGGAAAACACTCAGAGGCCCACGATGAAGCTGTTGCCTCTCCCAATTTTGTGAACCACTCACGGGAAGAAGGAGAACGACCTCTGTTGTTGCACGCCGCCGCGAGGAGCCTCGGACCATCGTTATATACGTTGGTGTGGTGCACCACTTGCCACCAACATGCTCAGACCACCGTGGGGAACAAAACCCCTAAGCTAATTTGGAGCTAGCTTCGCCGAAAAGCCATGATTGGAGTCTCGATTTTGTTGTCGCCGTCGGGCTTCGATCCGCATGGTTAGAGGCCAAATTGCATAAAATTGAAGTTGCCATCGAACTTATAAGATGGAAAACTAGTAGAACCCAAGTTTTCAGCTCAGTCTGATCACCGGAGCCGCTGCACGCGGCCCACGTGCCGCCGCGGACGGTCGGCCTCCAGAGACCTCCAATCTTGCACTTTCAGACCTCCAGTCGAAGAGCCGAGACCACCTCCTGACTCGTTTCGATGCTTTGAACGCGATGGTGCCCTCCGTTTGAGCTAATTCTACTCCGGTGAAAATCATCTAATACCAACTGTACGTGGATCGAGGCGACTCAGACTGCAGTAACAGAGCCCAGAATGATGTTTTCAACAATAATAAATCTCCATGGATCATTCCTAGCCATCCACAGTGGTCCGAGGAGCATTGTTGAGGATGCAGTATAGACTGTGGATACAACGACATGCAACTGGACCCGCACAGCTCAGAGTCCAGGTAAGTAGGAATCTCGCCTACAGTATGAATAGTTTTAAAAATAGATTAATTTTAAATATTTTTATAAAATTTATGAAAATGCATGATCAGTGATTTATTACACTGTTATAAGTTATGATGTGATATGTTATGTTATGACATGATGTGAAATGCTACGATGATGATGATGATGATATGATTAATGTATGATGTATGCAATATATAAATTATATTGTTTAATCACCTTCAAGTCAAGTATGATTATGATTTACGATTCATGTATGATTATGATTTATGATTCATGAGTTACGAAATTGTGATGTCATGTAGTATGAAGTCATGCTGCATACACATAATAAGACAAGTGAAACTTATGAGACAAGTTAAGGGTGTCGTACCAACCTCCTGACCCACGAGGAGGCTCCATGTTAAAGAAATGAATGATCTTGGTGTCGTTGGGACCTTGAGAACCTTAACTTCCTAAGACTCACGCGCAACCGATACGATCACTCTAGCCCAAAGTAAGAAGATAAGTTACAGCTTAAATAATTAAGCATAAATCAAGTTGATAAGCAAACATAAAATGCTCATGCATATTTTTATTAAAATGATTTTTAATTATGTTTTGTGAGGCTAATTTCCTACTTGCTGAGCGAAAGCTCATTTAAGTATGTTCATGTTGTAGGTAAGAAAAACCTGTCAGCGGCACTTGATGGGCAGTGGTGAGCGGCAGACGAATGGTGAAGATGAGAATGGATACCGCTCACGCAATGTAATATTTCTGCATTAGTATTTTACGAATTTATGCATGTTTGATTTTACGAAATTTCGTATGCTTACACTTTACGAAAATTATGTGCATATGAATAAGTAAATAATTTACGTAATTATGTTTTAAAAACCGAGCTTGTGATTACGCAACCTTGGTCCAGAGGATTTTAAAGTTTAAAAATGTTGCAATAAATAATGCAACAAATGCACGAAATTTGTAAGAAGGAAAATTGTAAGTTCATTTAGAATTACAAAAAATTATTGAAGTTTTACACTAAGTTAAGAAATGAATTTTATGAATATGTTTTATGAAATCATTATGAAAGTTTAAAAGAAAAGCTTTAAGAAATTAGTATCTTAAACTCAAAAGTTAAGTTATAAGAAATTATGTTTTGTTTAGTTAAGAAGGTTTACTTTAAGAAAATAATATGATATTTTTAAGACGTTAAAATTATAAGCAAAAATATATAATAATTGCTAAGAAAGTTTTAGAGAGCATTTAAATGGGATTTATTTTAATATTTAATTTAAAATTATCTTGAAAATAGTTTTATCTAAATTGAGAAATGTCTTTAAAGTAATACTTGCCAAATAATTACTCTTATGTTTTCAAAGAAAAAGTTCAAGAAAAGTACTATGGTTATGTTTCAAGAAATTAATGTTATGAATTACGTAAAGGATCATGCTTTTAGAAATTATAGCTATGTTAAGACGTAATGCTTATTATTACGTTATTATCATGTTTGAGAATTTTATGTATTACGTTAGGTTTACGCAATGTAGTTTTGAGAAATGATTATTATGTCTTTTAAGGTTATATGTTAAGAATTCTTTATCAATAAGAATTCGTTTGTTATTAAGATTTGAAAAATAGTTATTACTTCATCTAAGGTTTCATGTTAAGGATTCCACAGTAAGAATTCATTTAAAAAAAAATTTATCACGAATTTCTCTACCCTATTTATAAGTAAGTTTAAGTTTATGAGCATGTTTAAGTTAAGTGACGGCCACGTAAGGGCGGGTCGTTACAGATGGCACCCTACAAGGCATTGTACGAGAGGTGGTGTAGGACGTCAATTTATTGGCACGAGGTAGGAGAAAAGAAAGAGATGGAAATTGAGATAAAAAAGAAGATAGATTTTGTAGATAAGACGACATAAGCAGTAAGGATCATTCGCCAAAAAATTGAGACTACTTAGAGCCGATAAAAGAGCTACGCTGATGTGCAACGGAGGCCTTTAGAGTTTACCGTAGGTGACTCTGTTTTTATTAAAGTGGCCCCAATGAAGAGAGTAATGAGATTAGGCAAGAAAAGAAGCTTAGTCCACGTTATGTAAGACCTTACGAGATTACCAAGTGAGTTGACAATGTGGCTTATGAGTTGGACTTGTCCGAGAAAATGTCGACTATTCACCATGTTTTCCATGTCTCAAGTGAGAGATGTCTTTTCACCATTTCCTCTTATTTAACACTTACTTAGAAAAATAAAAAGATCCAAAAATCAAAGTACCTTTGTTACGTTCAAGTTGAGCAAATCTATCACCAGAAGTATCCAAAATCGCATCTGAAGGTGGGTCCTTGAGAACAACAGAAACCGAGAAAAGAACAGAAAACACCATCAAGCAAACAACGAAGATCCCCATTGTCCTCATCAATCTGAAACCTAATTTCTTCTCCGAATCTCTTGGAACACTTTGTTGGGTGTAAAAATCAGAGTGCTTATTATCATTAAACAGATCATCTTCCGCATTCCTCTTGAACCTCTTCATAATGGCAAAATCCTCATCTGGGTAATCGTAAGACTCAGTTCATGTCAAATTTGGGCCAAATTGGTATTTGGATCTGGGTCCCTTTTTCCGATCTGAGAGGAGTTCTAGAGAGAGAAAGAGACCATTTTGGTGTTGGACTCTAAAGAAGGCCTTTCTCTCTGGTTTTCAGGCGAAAACGGCGATTCTGGGAATTCTGTGTGGTCAACCTTGGAATAAGATCGTTGCAATCTGACGTTTGGTCAATGAAAATAAGACATGTCACCAGTAAAGTGGGCTTATGTTTTTTCTTGTTTTTTCCGAGCCAGTGGGATTATGTTTTTTGAGGTATAGGTTTTATAGGAGTTCTACCAGTTTTTGTCGGTAACAGGAACGCGACGTGACAGAGACTCACAACAGTCAAGTGATCGTCCGGTAGATGTCAGTCCTGGATGATGTGGTCCAATCTGGACCATTGTCTGGTGAAATTTATAAGAATCAACAAAATAACAAATATATACATATATATAGAATCAACAAATATATATATATAAATATATTAAAACTTTAAAAAAAATTTATCAACGAGATTTTTATATTATAGTTTATTTTTTTTGATAATATAGCATGTGAGAGTTTTATAGGGTATGTTTGTTTCATGCATTCTTTGAATTTAATATACTTAAATTTACATTCGAGTATCAAGAATCCTTCAGATAAGGGTTTGTTTCCCCCAAAATCTGAATCATTTAAGTATCAAAATATAAGTTTTTAAAGTTCTCACCCTTCTAAACTTTTGATGCTTGGATATCTTTGCTACAGTAAAAACTAAAATTCTCTCTCTTATATTTGAGGAAAAAATCATAACTTTTTCATTTGATATCTAATTGAGATGATTCTTTTTTCACTGTGTTTCTAATGAAGAGAGGAATAAATCAATACCCATATTGCATATTTTTTAAGATCATTAACATTAAGATTTTATTAGATTTATTAATAAATAAAAAACTATCTTCACTACCTCTTCGAACACAAATTTCAATTTTATTCTATACTCGATTAAAACTTAAATGCACATCCAAATATCAATTCAAATAACAATTCAAATCACTAACTTAAATCCTAATTCAAATCGCACTAACTTAGATTAAATAACTAATTTGAATCTATTTACCAAACAGACCCATATTACAATATAGCAATTAAAAGTTTTAGCTAAAAGTGAAAATACTAAACACCTTATTAACAATTAACTGATTTTTAAGAGACTTTTGATGATTGTAGTCCTTTTGCACTCTTTTTAGGACTTTTAGGGTGTTTTAGCTAAAAAAAAATTAATCAGGACTTGATTATCACTTTTTACATAAATTAGAAACTATTAAAGCAATTTACTTTAGTTACTATTTTATAAATACCAATTAAAATTTCTTTCAAATTACTGTTAAATTCGTAATTTTTTGTGTCAATGCCTAAATTTCACCTCTAATCTAGAACCAAGTATTAATGGATTAATTTACTAAAAAAAAGGCAAATCATCGTTTTATGCCTCTTTTTTTAATAAATAATCAAATTTTTTATACCACGTAAATGACATTTTTTTTAAGAGGAAACGTCCATTGAATAGACATGAACTATGATCAATCACTAATAAACCATAGTTAATGAGTGATAAACTTACTTGTCATCAACTTACTAATGATTTATCACTGATGAACTAGAAATTTATTGATATTAATTAATCATAAACTAATATTGATTAATTATTAATCGATATTGGTTAATCAATGACAAATTAGAGTTGATAAAAACAAAACCAATTTTTTATTTATAAGGCGTCGGCCATTTACTTCCAAATTAGATTTTGAAAAACTTACAAAAATGCCCCCAAATATACCACCTTATTAAAAATGCCATCCAATAAAGCGCTAATTAAAACAACCCTTTATTAGAAATTTGGAATTTATTAAAAGACTAAGTTACCCTTCCTCTCGAAATAGAACCTACCAGGTTTCGACTCGGTCGTCAGAGTAGGTGTCAAATTGTAACCTACCAGGTTCTAACTTGAAACCTATTAGTTTCCAATATATATTTTTTGAAACAAAGAAGTACCAATTGCCTTCGATTGCCAGCATAGAGTGCCAAATCCCATCCTTGACCCTGTTAGGTTCTAACACAAAACCCGCTAGATTCTATCCAAAAAATCATCGCCAAATTTCGTCCTGAAACCTGCTAGGTTCCAACACGAAAACTACCAGACTTCATTTAAAAAATCAACTAAACCACCAGATTCTGTTCTGGAACCATCAGGTTCCCAAGTATTAACAAAAAAAAAAAAAAAGGAAATCAAGCAAAAACTACAAGTAGATTACAATTTATTACATAAAAAAAAACTCATACGAAAAAAAAATCAATAATCAAGATTTGAAAGAGCGGAATTAAATCGCAAAGTAGCAGACGAATAAGTCGATCTGAATAAAATACAAAATCATGCTGTGATATTTCTCGATCTCAAATCAGTGTCTATATTCCTCTAACTGAATTCCAACGAAGACTAGGCTGAGCATGTTTACGAAGAGATGAATAATACCTGCGTGCAACCAAATGCATATGACAAGATGCCTATAAACCACTTTGCTCCACTCAAGAGCTCCCAACTTCTCCAACCTACCGTCGAACTCTGACAAACGTGCCGTTGTCATTTGGGAGCAAAGAGGAGGAGAGAGAGAGAGGGTAGAGAGAGATAGAGTGAAAGAGGCGTTGAATAACATATACACATCATTACATTTGACGAAAGCAAAGTAACGAACAATTCAAAACTTTATGAGTCCGTTTGGTAAATGGATTCGAATTAGTGATTTAATTTGAGTTAGTGTGATTTGAATTAGAATTTGAGTTCATGACTTGAATTGTTATTCGAATTGACGTTTGGATGTGTATTTAAGTTTTAATCTAAGTATGAAATAAAATTGAAATTTGTATTTGGTGAGGTAGTGAAGATAATTTTTGATTTATTAATAAATCGAATAAAATCTTAATATTAATGATCTTAAAAAATATGCAATATGGATTTTGATTTATTTCTCTCTTCATTAAGAACACAGTGAAAAAAGAATCATTTTAATTGGATATCAAATGAAGAAGTTGTGAGTTTTTTTCCTCAAATATAGGAGAGAGAATTTTAGTTTTACTGTAGCAAAGTTATCCGAGTATCAAAAGTTTAAGAAGATGAGAATTCTAAAAACTTGAATTCTTGATACTCAAATGATTCAGATTTTCGGGGAAATAAACATGTATCTGATGAATTTTTGATACTCAAATCTAAATTTGAGTCTATTGAGTTCAAAAAATATATGTACCAAACATACCCTATCTATGCATATCTTGGATTTTTTATTTCAAACTTGTCATTTCAAGATTTTCAAACATATTCAGTCAATAACAAGTCATCTTTTTAAAAAATATTTACAAAGAGTGTGATATATAAATATATATATTATTAAATGAGGTGCAGTATGATTCAAATCTTCAACCCACACTCGTTTTATTGGTTTTAATCTGCCAATTTACATTTACACATTGGTTTTATTTACATCTTTTTATTCACCACACCTCCTTCTAAACATACATCCAACATAATTTTTCATACATCTTACGTAATTTTAAAATGATTAAATTTACTTTCTATATACCTCTAATATTCTAAATTATCCTAATATCATTAATTTTACAAAAGAGTTAGGGATTCTATATTTATGAATAACAAGTCTACATCAATGAAGAGCTACGTCTCCAATGTACTAGTATGCATAACTTCATATAACTCAAAATGTCACTCTTTAGTACATCAAAAGACACAAGCCAAGAATACAGACTCATTGATTCTGATTCATTTCAGAGTTAAGGTATTATACATTGTCTAAAGTGAATTGATTTAAACAAACAGAATTATTAATCAAATCAATTCATCTTTAGTCCCGATTCAATAAATCATCACCTATGACAATATACCAATGTTTCTACTCGTGGACTCCAACTTCGATGACCAAGACAAGTGTAACACCCACCAATTTTGATGTAATGAATCATGTTAAGTTATTAACGATGTTAAGTAAATTTTATTAATAATTTATGTTATATGTTATGATTTATGATCTTAATGTTACTAACTTTTTATTCTAAGAGTTATGACAGGTGACAATCGCATGGAATCGATGTGCTCAAGTGTTCATGTTAATTTTAATGTATGGTATTTTAAGGACAGTTTGGCAGGCTGGACTTTAAAGTTTGGCAGGTCGATGGAAACCATCGGTGATAAGTTAATTTTAGGCTAATTAATTAGATAATTTTCACTTAATATTTTTGTTAGTTTTGAGCAATTTATAAGAATTTGATAGTGTTTTATGTTCTTTTATAGGTTTTGAAGGAAAACGATGCATAATGGCAAAGCGTAGGGCAAAGCAGACCAAAAATTGAGCAAAAGTGGACTCGGGATGAAATGGAGCCTAGACACCAACTATTGGGTGCCTAGGCGCAGCTACAGATGAAGTTTCACACAAAAAAACCCGAAAGCATAGCGCCTAGGCTCCACAATTTGAGCGCCTAGGCGCCATTTAGGAGGCCAGTATAGCGCCTAGGCGCTACTTCGAAGCCTAGGCGCCAGTTTAGAAAAGCATCCACAGGCAAGTATAGCGCCTAGGCGCTACAATCATGGTGCCTAGGCACCAATGAAGCCTAGGCGCTAGAAAATCGAGCATAGGCATCATTATGATCATAATTCAAATTCTAGTGTAATTTCGTTCCAAAATTGGCCTTTTAAACCCTAGCCTATAAATAGAACATTATGAAGGGTTGGAGCACGAATTCTAAAGAGGGAAAACTATAGACAAGAGGAGAGAACTCACTGCTTTGGAGAGGAAGAACGGTACAACTCGGAGACGAAAATCATCTTCGCATCCAAACACAGTTCTTTTCCTTCACTCATCATGTTTAAGACATTATTTAGGATTGTTTTTAGTTTCATTAGGAACTAATTTTCTCTATTCTAGGGCTACGATGTAGCCAGATTATGAATGTTCACTTTTATTTAATTTAATTCAATTCGATGTTTATTCATTATCTATACTGAGTGTTTAATCTGATTTTAATGCTTGTAAAAGTTTGCGCACCTTTTTCATGATTTGTGATTTAATTTGAGGCTGAGAGGCGATAATTAAATTAGATCATGATTGAATGCCATGAGATCATCATAGGATAGAGATATGTATGAGACTTGTGTAACACTATGAATTTCTTGTTCTTAATGAATCTTGGTAAGTTTAAAGTTTCTACAGAGATGTAGGAAATTTGCTAACTGGGATAAATTATTAATGCTTGAGAAAGATTAATGACTACCTAAGAGAAATTCGTTATCAGCGTAGGAGAAAACATCAATTGATTAAATTAGATAATTTGAATAGGATTAATTTAGGTGAAATCGGATGCCCTAGTCTTTTATTATTTAGGTTTTCATTTATATTTTTTTGTTTTGTTATTTTTCTATTTTATATTTGATTGTTCAAATAATTTTAGGGTTAACCAATTTTGATACTTAGCTAGATTAACGCAATCCTCGTAGGAACGATACTTTACTCATTCTTTATTATTTGTCTACGATTTTGTGCACTTGCAGATTTTTCACAACAAGTTTTTGGCACCGTTGCCAGAGATTGTTGTTTAATTTAGTTAATATCGATACTAACGATGTTAAGTAAATTTTATTAATAATTTATGTTATATGTTATGATTTATGATCTTAAAGTTACTAACTTTTTATTCTAAGAGTTATGACAGGTGACGATCGTATGGAATCAATGTGCTCAAGTGTTCATGTTAATTTTAATGTATGGTATTTTAAGGACAGTTCGACAGGCCGGACTTTAAAGTTCGATAGGCCGATGGAAACCATCAACAGGCCGCACTTTGTGGAATCGACAGGCCGATAACAGCTGACGAGCAGTCAGCAGAAATCTCTCCAAATTTATGGCTGAGATAATTACGTTGATTAGGTGTTTTATTGAGAGTAATTGGCATATTTATAGATTAATTTCCTCATTTAAGGAAATAAAATGTTTGACTTTGCATTGATTGGTATTGTTTTAAATGATTTTCTATTTTTAGAGGGCAAAATATGGTAAGATGAGATGATTTGTTTGACTTTCCCCTTATTACTCTCCACTCTCCACGTGATGATGCCTCCAATTAGTCAGAAAATTCTAATAATAATGGAAAATTCAAGCCATTTTTTTTGTGTACGTTACTCTCACTTCTTCTTTCACGATAATTTTGCTCTCTATCTATTTTTTTTTCTTAGACGTTTCCTCTCTCTCTTTCTCCTCTTCACGTTTTCTTCTTTGTCACTCTCTCAAAATTTTCCCTGCTATTATTTGTAAGAAATATTGAAATTTCTTTGGTTGAATTCGAAGGAGTTTGTGAAGAAATTTGTTTAAGGTAAGAATGTTTCTCTTTGGTGTTTCTAAAATGCATTTCTCCTCCTTAATTCGACTGCCATATCCTTGTCTAGGAATTTTATTTTGTTCTAAAGTTTTAATATGATGTTCATATATGTGTTATGTATCATTCCTCCAAGTTTCACATTATTTCGATATTTCTATAAAAAGTTATGAATTTTCTTCTCTTTGCTACTCATAGTAAATTAATGCTGATTGTATATGTTGCACGAAAATGTGAGTTTTGTTCATAACATAAATGAATGTTGATTTTCACGAAATTTGGCAAGAATGATCATGTATATGTTATGTTACCGACTGTAAAGTTTGGTAATGATTTGATGAGTAAGTTATGTGTTATGGAATTTTAGTAAGACTAAGTCAAGAAATTGCTTTAATAGTAAAATGGGTGGACTTTTTGATTATGAGATGTTTTGTTAGATTAAATAAATTTATATGATGATAATATATTTTTGTAGTTCTGTAATTATAAGTTAATAAGTTGTCATGAGAATTTTACCGTTTAAGTCATTTTTATTTTAATTACTGGAATATGAAAAATGCATGCAACTCACTACTTATATATTAAAGGTTATTTTGTTCACTTTTTTTTTTATGAATGTTTTGGATTGTATGGAATCTTTATGATTAAAGAAAAATCATGATAATAGGTGTATATGATATCTTTGTCCTGCCTATTTGGTGTTTTAATTATGTGTGCATGTTGAGTTATTAAGTTTTAATTCATGGGGGATAGGAATATATTGATGTTGATATTTTTGGTGATTATGGTCATGAAGGCATGTTATAAATTATGTTTTAAGAAATGAATGTATGTGTAATGTTTTATGGAATGGATGTATTATTCTATAAATATAAGTATTAATTTTTATTCTTAAATGAATAAATGGCATGAACATACTAAGGAACGAGCACATCGAGACCGTGGTGTCGTCATCGACATATATAAGGTTAAGTAAGCCAGCTATAAAGGTAAGTACATTCCCACTTGCAGCATGATTGTTTTATAAAAGGTTTGAAATTATGTTCATGATGATATCTATGATGATTTTATGATGGTTTCATTTTTATTCTCATGAAAGATTTGATGCTCAAAAGTTATGCATATATGATGATGTATTTCAAAAGTATGAAAGATTTTATATGTATATATATGTATCACCTAAATAAGTTTTACACACCAATGTTATGATATGTTATGATGTCATATTTAGTTTAGGATTAACTACCCTTCTCCTCTCATGACGGCGCGCCTACGATGATGATTATGGTGCAACACTTGGGCCCTTAAGATAAAATGGAATAAATTTGAATATGGTCAAGTAACGAAAGATATGTTTATATGAAAATGTGCTTAGTGCACTATTATGATATGATGATGATGATGATATTTATGAAATGTTTTTAAATTGTGAGAATTATATGTACTTACTAAACATTAGCTTATTCAAGTTTATGTCATGTTGCAGATAAAGGTAAGAAAGTCATGGACTACACGGAGGATATGGAAAGGCGTATGAGCAAAGTACGATAAATTGTAACCGAAGGAACGTCAAGAAGAAAGTTTTTATGATTTAAATCAAGTTTTACACTTTGGACATATTTATTTGTTAAGTTTTAAGAATACAATAACTATGTTTTAATATTTTATTTTATCATTTTAAGATTTTGATCTTCCGCATTTTGAAAGTTGAATCTGTTTTACAAATTAAGTTTTCTAAAGGTTTTTGGCTCTGTCGGCCTGCCGAACATCATTGGTCGGCATACCGATGCAAGAATGTTCAGCCTGCCGATCACGTTTTTAGCCTGCCAAACTTTGAAAGTTTTTAAGCCTAGATTTGCAGAGCCTCTGCTGGTCTGCCAAAGTCCCAAGTTCGGCCTGTCAAACTGTAAGAGTAAATAGCTTTTAAATGATGTTATGTTTTTATAAGTTATGATTTCACAATTTGGTTTATTTACTTTATTAAAGCAAGTTTATGATCAATATTAATGTGAAATTAAATTATAGATTAAGTTAATGAATGTTGTTAAAAAAAAATGTATGTATGAATCCTGATTATGTTTTCTTTAACTATGTTTATATTTAAAGTTCAAATAAGTATGTAATGTATGAATGTAATGATATCTATGTCGTCCGTAAAGGGGAGCGTTACAGCAAATGTTAGAAATAGTTTTGAGCTCTTACAAGGTGAGATTTGGTATTTTCTCTTTATAGGTGTAATTTTCAGTCTTTATGTATAAAGTGCTTTTAATACGATAGAAGTAGCTTTATTATTCACGTCTTGTGCTCAAAATCTTGAAGACGCATTCAAAATTTTCTCTCATATGATTGAGTCTGGGTTTAAATTTTACCTTCACAAATAGCACCATCAAAGGTATGGAGACACTTCACAACAGTTCCAGGAAAAGTACAACAATTGTAAGCCTTAATGAGTAATTTCACTCGTAAATCACATGTAGAAATCAGAAAAAAAATGCACAAAAATATAAATACAAACAAACAGAAACATTTCATCAAAAGGATCGAGTCATCGATGCAAGTAAAATCAGATTTTTTTTCCTTGGAATTCGAAAGTACGAGATAATCCAAAAGAACATATAGCAAGTTAAATACACATTGTAGTTTCTTCAAAATAAAAAAAGTTCACACCTTTACAATCACAGGATCATTTACACGTTAAAAATTTCATCTTGTTTCAGCTTTCTAATAAATTTAAACACAACAAAACTCTGGGCATGGAACCCAATAATCTGGATCAAAGAAAAAAAAAAGAAATGGAAATACAAATATGTAAATCAAACAAAGAACAACATTTCATTTTTATCCTAGCTTGAATACCATGACACAATATTAGAGCACTGAATCTTCTGAGATAACAATCATCATACAACAATAACCGATCTCTCTAATCCTTCTAAGCATCATTTTATCGCAGAACAAATCAATTCCTGTGACGAAAAAGTTAATTTTATTACCTTCATAATTATTCCAAAAAGAATTTATATAGCATGTCAAATTGATGAATTAATAGGAAAGAAAAGCTGGAGAATAGAATACCCCGAATCTGCTTCATTCCCTTCAGCATAATATTAATAATCCCCATCTCCACAACAGAATTTGTAACTTGATGATATCTACATAAGAAGAGACATATAAGATCAAGAGTCACTTTTAAGAAACCTGGCCGAACTAATGACAAATCTGACTTGTTAAATGTGATCATGAAATGTCAACAAAAATTCTGAGTCGTAATCAAGTTAATATCGGGAATTTTTTTTGTTATTCAGTTGAACTGAAGTAATTATCAAAAAGCCAAGTGCCTAATAGTAGAACTATATATTCAACACCTGCATTATGTATTTGCATTATGACAGAAATCTCTCCGTTTAGAACAAAGATCTCTCATGCATGCTTCAACAAGTAATGCCGATTGGGATTTACTAACATCCATCAAAAATTTTATGAGCCTTGAGATTATTCCCAACGTGTCCAAATTTTTGGGAATTTTTGAGACAAGGTACGCCTTTCTCTTTCTCTTTCTTTCTCAAAAATAGAAGGAAACTTAATAAAAAAATGAAAGATAAAAGTCACAATCAACTCAGACATAAATCACAACTTCACTAGTTACATGTTTCTACTTCCTTCTATTACTTTGTTGTTGCTAGTGGAAACATTATTAGCAAAAGTAACTAAGCAAAAACACCCAAAAATTGGAACTATTGTGCCAATATAAAAAAGAAAACACACACAGAAAAAGAAACCAAATTTATGTAAGAACCATTTGTTGCTTTAATACATATCACCAATTTCCCTGTGAAGGAAGAGCAAAATGCTCAAAAGGTTGCTACCATCAGACAAATAGTTGATTTTTCCAAGTAGACAAAAGAAACGTCCATACGAATCATTCAAAAGCATTATGACACTTGATAGATATAATTATGAACCCACCTGATTAAGGCCAGGAAGTAATTCTTGGTTAAAATCATGCAAACATAAAATTTTGATTAAGCTGAAAAGCAGAGCCGATCAAAACAGGGCAATACATTCATACACAATACATACATGCACGGATATGAATGAATGCAAAACAGGATCTTCATCTTCTAGGCAATACAGAAATCATGAATGAATGCAAAACGACTTTCTTAAAAAGTGATTCCATATCAAAGTAGGAGATTCATGCACAATATGAAATTAAATGAGGAGGAATTTATGTTACTCTTTTTGGGTCAGGGAGAACAAAGAGATAGATTTGGTTAACATTAAAATTACCTTTGAACGAAACCATTGAAAATGCTGAAAATCTTATCTCTAAATTCAGAATTAAACATTGCCCCTTCTCTTCACTTTCAATTCTGAAAAATACCAAACGTGGAACAAAACAAAAACATAAAAACATATATCTTGACCTTTTATGAAAGTGGTCTGGGTGTACAACATTGTAAAATAACAATTGAGAGATAAGAAATAACAATCTGGTTCCACATTCGTTGATGCATTTTAACAAACAAGTCAGAGGCACCTCATTTTCAAACTTTTAAGTGCAAAGGAAAAACTTTTTTTTAATTATTAAAAAGTCATAGCAAAGTACCACATAGGTAATAGCAGAAGGAATTGAAGCTACTGAAGAGTCGTGATTCCTTCCTTCCGATACACTAACTCAACTCCAATCCTTTTCACAATCAAATCGAAGCTCTGATCTTCTTCGAATATCTCTTTTGCAGCTGCATATTTGAAATCAAATGATGCCTCTATTGCATCACCATGTGCAAATCCACGCTCTGATTCTCTTCCAATGTCATAGTCTTTCCAACACTTGATGAAGACATGCTCCAACACTTCTTCTTCCGCATCCGTTTGATCGATAATCCATTCCCACCCATACCAAAATAACGGGCATGTGTCGATTCGACCAGACGAGGTTTTAAGATGTAAATCCAATCTAACAACAGCATAATAGTCTTCGAAAGAATGGATGGATGGAGAAACAAAGCAAAAGGCAAAACCCAAGAAATTGGAATTAAGCCAATTTTTGGGAAGCTTCATACTTATCGACTTGATCCCCTCAGCTTGATGGCTGAACCAGTTTGGAATTTCATGTCCCGGATAACAAATATCAATATCATATTCCCATGGTCTTATCTGCACCAATATGAATTAGAATTTATTGTCAATTACTTCACTCGTCAAACATTTATTTAAGATAGTGACCAAAAAAAGAGATTATAAGTGCATACATACCATTGCTTCGTCAACTCTGTATAAGAAATCGGTTAACTCGCTGCGTGCATTCCGTTCTAATTTCCAGCAGTTTCCAAAGAAAAATACTGAACGATAAGTACTATGTTCTCTGCTAGTCAGGTGTCGTTGTGCGAATCCAGAGCTTGAACTTGATATTGTCTCTAGTGAAGCACATCCGCTTGCATCAAGCACTTTTAACGACAATGGTAGTTGTGGTAAAGACCGAAGCTTCTTGCAATTTTTTATGACGAGTGAAACCAGCCTATGAAGATGTCTGATGCTTGAAGGTATTTTCTCAAAATGGTTTCCTCCAAGATTTAATGCAGATAACCAAGAAAAGTGACCCAACCACTCAGGAATTTCTACAATATTGCAGCCATATAGATTTATATCACTTTCAGGGCAATAACTAAATATTCTGATTTGGAGATGTTCAGCCTTCAAACAACAGTTGTGACGGGACAAAAGTTTAAGACTGCTTAAACTATAAACCCAATTCGGAATAAAATCAAGTTTTTTACGCCAACTCATATCTTCACGACGAAGCCCAAATAACTTTTTAATCATGAAAAAGCTACGTGACTCTTGAATCTCCGTTCCCTTTAAATTAAATGGAGTCTCTGTCAACTTTTTCAATCTTGAGCAACCTCCTAGATCAAGGCGAAAAAGAGACTTCAACTTAAGCATATTGGTTGGGAGACTCTCAAGCTTTTTGCATTCTACAAGATTAAATTCACGCAAATGATGGAGACCCTCAATTGATGATGAAGACACTTGCTTTATAGATGTACGACTCACATTTAATCTTTTTATATTCCTTGGAAGAGCTGGAAGGTTCTTAATATGTTGACAACCTTGGAGACTCATTTCCACAAGATTTTCAAAATACGTGAATGATGAGGGCAATACTTTTATCATAGTGTCTGCTACGTCTAAGTATGTTAGATTCCCAGATATCTTTGGAAGATATTTAATTTTGGTGCAGCCACGAAGCGTAAGAGATCCAAAGCGTCCTTGGAAATTAAGCGGAGGAACTTCAACTAAACTTATGCAGCCCTCAAGATTAACACTTCCTAGTTTTGGAGCCCGAGATAGATCTGGAACTTTGGTCAGTTGCTTTGAATAACCAAGATTGATGGACTTTAAATATGCAAAGATTCTACAAGAAAAACAAAGTAATTTAGTAAGAATTTTTATTTTTATTTTTTTACCAAAACATGTATACAACTAAATCGGTAATCATAAACATTGTACACATCATATTAGATTCATTGGTTAATGTTACAACATACCTGCACACCACCCCAAAGTTGTTTAAGCTCACTGCAGGGCATGTCCAATTCAACAAGATATTTCCCCTTAAAATCTGACGGCAAAGATTTTGATGGATAGTTATACCAACATAGATATCTTAGGGAATGAGGAAGAAACTGCAGAGGTCGAGAAAGGTGTACTTTGAATTTGTTATGATTGGAAAATTTTGAGTCATAAATCTTGAGCAATCTCATATTATTCATCCCATTGAAGACCGTAGGTTCCAAGTGTAGATCATCATTCATCTCTGAAATGTCCAAGAATATTCCTTCGATTTCTTTAGTTCCCTAGAAAATTGAAACAAATAATAAATGAGCATACAAAATATGAAAAAAAAAAGTCACTAAAAATATTTAAGTATATAAATACGGAGAGATATATTATTTTAGCTACTAATCATTGGATACGTACTTCGTTTTTCTCTAAGACATCATAGACAATTTGAGGAATCCATAACCGACTCCGTTTTCCTAGATTTTTGATAGACTGTTCACGAACGATTTCCCAACCTATCGCTTGTATCAAATCATGCATCCAAACTCTGTCACCATCTATAATGGTTACGAGGGACTTGTCTATGAGATTTTCAATCCTTGATCTTGCAAACAAATCACAATCATCTAGAATGCTCTCTATAAAATCTCTTCTCTCCCCTTTGAAAAAACATGCAATGTCAAGAAGAATATCTTGCTCCTTATCTTCTAGCCCATCATAACTTATTTTCAACACCTTTTGAATTTTTGGATTGGGAATTATTTTTAGTCTACTCCACGCACTTTCCCAATACTGTATAGTTTTGGAATGAAGGGACGAACCTAGAACTTTAAGAGCTAGGGGATTGCATCCAGTAAATTTCACTATTTCTTTTGACAGCTGAATGTAACGTGGTGCAGGCTTCGTTTTAAAGGCATTCAAATAAAAGAGTTCAAGTGCTTCCCCCAAATCTAATGGTTTAACTTCGTATATTTCAGCATCAACTTTTCTAAGAATTTGTGCATCTCTTGTTGTTATGATGATTTTACTTCTTGGCCCAAACCAACTGCCATCCCCAAACAAACGCTCCAACTGCATTATATCGTCAATATCATCATAGATAATGAGCACCTGTTTGTTACGTAGCCTATTTTTCACAAAGGCGTTGACTATTTCTAGATTTCTGTCGCTCAATAACTGCGAAAAAAGTACGGTTTCTAGTTGAGGCAGTCCAAGTTTCTGTGAATATTCCCTAACATTTTCAAGAAAGCAGTGACTTTCAAATTGATAAAAGAACCGTTCGAAAATGGCACGGGCAATAGTAGTCTTGCCAAGACTGCCAATCCCCCAAAGGCCAATGACACGAGGATTTGGTGATCCAAATGATAACAATGATTCAATTTCCCTAACACGCACATCTATTCCAACAAAACCCTTAGCATCCAGAACAACTTGTGGCAACCGATTTAATTTCCCCAATACATCTTCGACAATCTTCTCAATTAACTTTGATTCGTACCTAACATAAATAGAAGAGAAATAAATTGATATGTAAGAACTAGGATGAAATTAACAAATAAAAATTAGACAAGAAAAAAGTTGATAAATATATACCTTTTTTTTCTTTTTCGAGAAAATCAGATTTGTTCTTCATATTAGGGATTTTAATCTCTTATATGAGATTGAGATTATATTCTTGGTAATGCTCTTTACATAATTTAATCTTAGAAGTAACAAAAAGTTAGTACATATACATAACATATACAAATGTCATACACACAACAACGCATATATACACGAAACCCAAGCTAGTGATAGTTAATTATATAAATAAATTGTATACAATAAAGCAATATCTAGCATCATGTATATCTCCGTCGAGTGAAAGTTGCTAATTAAGACGTGTCTTTTTTCCTTCTCACATTCTAGATCTCAAAATAATCACACATGACTTCGTGATTTGCTTCAAAGGGAGATCAACCCGTTAAAATAAAATAACTAGTGACAAGGCATGATAAAATATTATAGTCATTTCAATTAACCAAAAAAAGAAAAAGCTATGACTCACTCATATTCTTGTGAATGAAAACCGGATAGATTAGCTGCTGCAGTCAGAGCATCCCTCCACTCTTTCACTTTGTTTTTATCATTCTCAAGACGCTGTTGATGTTCAGCAAAAGCATCACCATAGCTCCCCTTCTGTTTCCTAATATCCGATGGATCGATGGCATAAAAGATAGGTAAAACAATCTGACCTCTTTCTTCCTTGCATTTGAGCATGTGCACTAACTCATCCAAGCCCCATCTCGAAGAAGCGTACTCTTTCGAAAAGACGACTATCGAAATCATCGATTCCTCAATTGCCCTCAAAAGTGCAGGAGAAATTTCATCTCCTCTCTCGGGATTCTCAGCATGTATGTAGGTTTCAATATGTTTCCGGCGTAATGCATCGTAAAGATGACCGGTAAAGTTCTTATGAGTGTTACCTCTGAAACTAACGAAGACTTCATTCTTGATCATGACAGAAGAAGAAGAAGAAGAAGGAGCAGAAGAAGCAGAAGAAGCAACAACAATAGCCATATTATCTTTGGGGGAAAGAATGAGAAAAAGGGTTTCTTAGTTCCGTTGTAAAAGAAAGATGAGCGTCTAAAAGTAGATAGGCACGACCAAGGGCCAAGTGGTTAAGCAATTTCCTGGGAAATGCTTTGGAAAGTAGAAAGAAGAACAGGGAGACAAGACCTGACAAGTCAATGACTTTGACGGTTTGTATGATGTTCTATCAAAAAGAAAAGAAAAGAAAAAAGATAAAAAAAAAGTGTTTAGGAAGGAATGTGGAAAGAAGGAAAAAGCAGACACCAGATATCACGTAAAAAAGTAACCAAAGTTTGGATGGATTTTAAACAAATGAAAGAAAATGCCTGGTGGACTCCCTATCACAGCTTTTCCACAGTGGATTCTCCGTGTTTGTCGTGGTGGCAATGACGGAGGAGACAAAAAGGCGTCAATGTGATTATTATTTTAAAGAAAATCACCACCCAATGTAATTATTTTAAAGATCCCAACAATTTAGAGCTAATATATAATAATGCATATACAACCATAATGAGTCGCATTTCTATGCCTTATAGTTGTTAAGGATATTTATTTTTTTATATCTCTATTTTATATTAATTTAAAAATTATATTTTTTATTTTTGATTCTTATTTTTTTTATATCTCGATTTTATATTAATTTAAAAATTATATTTTTTATTTTCGATTTCATCGAATGCATATTTTTAATTAATACACAAATATATATCTTATCTTAGTCAATAGATGATTTGAACCTTTAAAATGATCAAAATATCTTTAAGTAAAATATAAAAAAATTAAAACTTTCAAAAAATAAGAAAAAAAATAAAAACACACAAAGTATTTATTTTTAAAGGTATTTTATATATTTTTTAAGGCAAAACCTTAGTATAAAATTTTTCTAAGTTTTAAAAGTTATCTTCTTTTTAATGTAAGGGTATTTTGAGTAATTTTTTATATCAAAATTAAAAATTGATTGGACAAAAGTATAAATTTATGGATTAAATATAATATGAAAGTATAAAATTGGTAATATCAAAAACTGAAGATATATTGTTTAAATAAACCTAAAATACATAATATAAAAAAGATAAATAATCCTAATAATTAACTCTACCCAGCTGTAATATCACTTCCTAAGTATTTATATACATTATTTTAGCTAAAAAAATTGTATTATATACATTATCATCGTCAAAATATTTATATCACTAGTACAAAAGGTGAATAAAGGACACCTAACATAGGATGTTTGTAGAAAACCCGTCCTTAATAGAGGCAATAAACACTACTCCCAACAAGCCTTACAGTGACGACATTTTTTGTTACGACAATTATTGTCATGACTATTCCATTTTTTACAACAACAAAATGTCACAATTGAGGAATATTTTTGCAACAATATGTCATAGCAAATAATCAAGTCCACGTCAGCATCAGCACATGTTGTTGCGACGACATTTTTAAAAAATGTCATCGCTTAAAAATGGAGAATATCCAAGAATATAAAGACTTATTTCAATATTCTCCTATAAAGATGTGCATTGAACTTAAAGAAAATATATATATATTTTTTAATTTTTGAGGGAAAAGAGGGAGAATTTTGTTCTAGTATTTACAATTTTTGTGTCAAGTTTTGTGTTAACTTAAAAAATAAGGAACATCCAAGAATATAAAGACTTATTTCAATATTTTCCTACAAAGACGTTTATTGAGCTTATAAAAAATATTTTTTTAATTTTTTAGGGAAAAGAAAGAGAATGTTATTCTAGTATTTACAATTTTGTGTCAAGTGTTGTGTTACCTTTAAAGATGGGGAGTGTCCAAGAATATAACGACTTATTTCAATATTGTCCTGCAAAGAAGTGCATTGAATTTATAGAAAATATATTTTTTTTAATGTTTGGGGGAAATGAGAGAGAATATTGTTCCAGTATTTACAATTTTTGTGTCAAGTTTTGTGTTACCTTAAAAAATGAGAAATATCAAAAAATAAAGACTTATTTCAATATTGTCCTACAAAGACATGCATTAAACTTATGAAAAATATATATTTTTTTAATTTTTGAGGGAAAAGAGCAAGAATATTGTTCTAGTATTTGCAATTTTTTTGTCAAGTTATATGTTACCTTAAAAAATGGGGAATATCCAAGAATATAAAGACATATTTCAATATTGTCCTACAAAGACGTGCATTGAATTTATAGAAAATATTTTTTTAATTTTTGAGGAAAAAGAGAGAATATTGTTTGAGTATTTGCAATTTTTGTGTCAAGTTTTGTCTTAACTTAAAGAATAGGGAGCATCCAAGAATATAAAGACTTATTTCAAAATTGTCCTACAAAGACATGCCTTGAGCTTATAGAAAATATATATTTTTTAACTTTTGAGGGAAAAGAGGGAGAATGTTGTTCTGGTAATTAAATTTTTGTGTCAGGTTTTGTGTTACCTTAAAAAATGGGGAATATCCAAGAATATAATGATGTATTTCAATATTATCCTACAAAGACGTGCATTGAACTTATAAAAAATATTTTTTTTTAATTTTTGAGGGAAAAGAGAGAGAATATTGTTCCAGTATGTACAATTTTTATGTGAAGTTCTGTATTACCATAAAAAATGGGGAATATCCAAGAATATAAAGATTTATTTCAATATTGTCCTACAAAGACGTGCATTGAACTTATAGAAAATATTGTTTTTTTTTTTTTAATTTTTGAGGGAAAAGAGAAAGAATATTGTCCTAATATTTACAATTTTTGTGTCAAGTTTTGTGTTGTCTTGTAGAAAATATTTTTTATTTTTGTGCAAAAAAAGAGAATATTTTTCTAGTATTTACAATTTTTGTGTTGCCTTAAAAAGTAAGGAATGTCCAAGAATCTAAAGTCTTATTTCCATATTGTCCTACAAAGATGTGCATTGAACTTATAGAAAGTATTTTTTTTTTGAAAAGAGAGAGAATATTGTTCTAGTATTTGTAATTTTTGTGTCAAGTTTTGTTACCTTATGGAATTTTTTTTTTAATTTTTTCAAAAAAAAGTGACTATCTCTGTTGCAAGTCATGGGTCATGGGGGGAACATAACCACAATTGGTCGCGATGGTGGTGTCGCAATATGGACGCCACCACCATGGGTCGTGACGGAATCCCGACCTTGGCGTCCCCCTCTTAGTGATGAGAGTTTTGGGGTCACCAACAACTTCTCTAGACAACCAAAACTCACCAGCAATCTGACACCTTCAAGTGTACTTCCTCTCTATTGACACCATGCCATCATTGGAGAAGAAAGGAAAGATCAGCCTGTGTGTGTCTCGAGCACGATGGCAAGGGACTTTTTTCAAGTTTTTTTGAAAGGTTTTTTTTTTTTTTGCTATTTTGGATTTTTTATTTAAAAAATCTAGTGTACGTGGGCTCATCTAATTAAAGATAAGCTTTTTTACTTTTGGCCAGTAGATTTAAATCTGATAATACAAAAAGGTTCTTATCAATGAGAATTTTTTGTGAGTCTTATTGTAGTTTTACTTTATATATATATTTATGTACGAAAATATCATAAAGGTTTTAATACTTTTAAAAGTCCATAATTCTGTATATGAAGTTTTTAGAATATAAAGGATATGATTATGATACACGTAGTATAAATTTTAGTTTACAATTGATAAAACTGGACACTAAGTAATTTAGAAAAAGAAGAGTAAGTAGGTAAAATTGAAAATTCAATATTTGTAAAAGATGTTTAGATTCAAAAAAGTTACATGGTTAAATATTTTCAAAAGTGTATTATTTACTTACATTAAAATTAAAACCGTGTTATATATAGGGCAATTTTTCAGTTATATAACCTAATAGTTTAAAACTTATGTTCTACTAATTATTTTTTTCTTTTTTTTTTAATACCATACTTCAAAATTCTCTTATTACGCATCAAATAATAAAGTGTAAAAAAAAAAAGTTTGGTTTTTGTCCTCCACGTTGTGCATGACAACCTTTTGGCAACAAGCCAACTTTCACACTCTGCGTGAGTGAGTGTGTGTATTGGTGTGATATTGTTAAAAACAAATGGTTTCTGGGTTCTGATTTCTTGTGTGAGCAATCGCCACATTTTGAAAGTTCTTTTGGGGTTATAACCACTGCTTCTTCTGTCTCCTCACTCTCTCTGCCTTTCCTAGGGAGAGAAAGAGAGAGCGAAAAAAAAAAAGGAAGCTAAGTCAGCTTTCACTCTACTTAGCGTTGCTATCTCTAAGCCTTCAGCTGACACAATGCAACGTTGGCTACGACAGGAAGGCTCTTGTCATTAATGGGCCAAGAAAAATTCTCTTTTCTGGGTCCATACGCTACCCCTGAAGTATCCCTCAGGTTTTCTACTATTCTTTTTTTTTTAACAAAAAATCCGGTTACCCATTTGAAATTACTCTTAGGAAATGTGATTTTTATGTAAAAACTATTGAAGGCTGTGGGTAAAAATGCAAATGCAGATGTGGGCTGGTCTTGTACAGAAAGCTAAAGATGGTGGCTTGGATGTATTGACACCTATGTGTTTTGGAATCTTCATGAACCTTCTCCTGGCAATGTACATGTGTTCTTTTTTTATTTTGTAGTGATTCAAAATTTTTCGTGTTATTTTTTTATTTTTGTGGTGATTCAAAATTTTTCTATCACATTCTCTAGTATTGACAATTGATTGTTTTGCTTTTGTTTATGTTGGTTGTTTAATATAACTTTTGAGGGAAGGAATGACTCGGTTGGGTACATCAAGACTGTCCAGAGAGCAGGGCTCTAAGTGCATCTTTGCATTGGGCCTTATATTTGTTCTGAATCGAACTTTGGGTAAGCCGAAGGGAAAAAAAATAAAAGAAAAGAAGAATTTTTTTTTTTTTTTTTAAATTTTAGTTAGGTCATAATCTCGGCGTTTTTGCGATACCCTTTTTAGGGGGTTTCCTGTTTGGCTCAAGTATGTTCCTGGCATTAGCTTCAGGACAGATAATAGGGCTTTTCAAGGTTTGTCTATGTTCTTTCGTTTGTGCTAGTGGTTGGAGGTGGTTGGTGTTTTTTTGTTTTAAAAAAAATATGTTGGAATCTAATAGGTTCTAAGTTAGAACCTAGTAGGTTATAACTCGACACCCGCGTTGGCAACCAGAGGTGGTTGGCGCTTCTTTGTTTAAAAAAAAATAATAAGTTGGAATCTGGTAGGTTTTACTTCGGGAGAAAGGGTAACTTGGTCTTTTAATAAATTTTCAATTTTAAATAAGGGAGTAGTTTTGAAAAATTCCCAATTTTAAATAAAGGAGTAGTTTTGATAAGTGGTTTGTTTGAGGACATTTTTAATAAGGCGGTGCATTTAGAGGCATTCTTGTAAGTTGCTCAAAAAATAAGAAGATTGTTGTAGTGGACTAATTAGAAGGAAAATGATAATTAAATATGACGCATTTTAGGAAAAAAAATCACTAAGGTAATTAGGATAACATAAGTAATCATAAAGATTTTCTTTTTCAATGAGTAGTCATAAAGATTAGGTTCAACAAAGTATTGAAAAAGAGAGATACATAAAAGTGATTAGGGTTAATTACTAAGGTAATTATGATAGCATAA
This sequence comes from Artocarpus heterophyllus, assembly GCA_025403435.1. Classification (NCBI taxonomy): domain Eukaryota; kingdom Viridiplantae; phylum Streptophyta; class Magnoliopsida; order Rosales; family Moraceae; genus Artocarpus; species Artocarpus heterophyllus. Next base: position 14,964,547 of record CM046335.1, read on the forward strand.
GTAATCATAAAGATTTTTTTTTCAATGAGTAGTCATAAAGATTAGGTTCAAGAAAGTATTGAAGAAGAGAGATACATAAAAGTGATTAGGGTTAATTACATAATATTATCTCTTAGTTTTAACTATTTCTAAATATGTTTTTCCGTCCTTAGAAATTACAAAGGTATATTTTAAATTTTAAAAACTTATTTCAATTTCATTCCCATAAATTGAAAAATTGGGCAAACAACATGACTACCCTTAAATGGTTATGATAAATATTTTATACATTAAAAACTTTAAAAAAATCCTAAAACAAAACATCAAATTTAAAAAAAAAAAAGATCTTAAATTTTATGACTTTTTAAATTTTAAAATAGATTTTTTTTCTCTTAAAAAAACATATATTTCATGAACAAATTACATTTAGTCAAGGGTTTTTTTTTTTTAATCTTATCTCTATGTTTTTTAAGTCAAAAAAGTTTGCAAGGAATAAAATTAAAAGGGGGTTTTTAAATTTAAAAGATACTTTTGTAGTTTTGAAAAACAGAAAGACAAATAGAAAAATATTGAAAACTAGGAGGTATAATTACTCGATTAACCCGATATTTTTATTGTATGTCAAGGATAAATTAAAAGAAGAAAGTATATTAATGGTACATTTTAGAATAAAAAAATGAGATTGTATGAAAAAAAAAACAATAGAAAGAAAAAAAATCAATATGTATAAGATTGTAATGGTAAGAATTTAAAAAAAAAAACTAAAAAAGAAAAAAAAAAGGAAGGAAACAACAAAAAGAATGTAAGAAACAATAGGAAGAAAAAGTTTTAAAAAAAAGGAAAAAAAAAAGAAAGAAAAAGGAAGAGCTAAAAAGAGGGGGAAAAGAAAAGAGGAGTAAAACTCAATGAATTAGGAGATGGGATGAAAGGCCGCTTTGCGGCTTTTATATATGTAAAGATTACCTAATACTCTACATTTTCATTTTCAAGTATATTAAAAATGATTATTATAAATCGAAAATTTTGTGATAGACACATCTTACACCACAATATGAGGTATGGTAAATTTCAATACATTGGCAACTTATTGGTTTATATTGCTTCCCTTTTTTTAATTATTTTCTTGAAAGTTAATATTTTCACAAAAATAATAGTAAAACTACTAATTTTAGTTCCAAAAAACATAAAATAATACAAAAGATTGGAAAAAGATTGTTTCCAAAAATTAAAGGTCACAAATCAAAATTCCAAAAATGAGTATTAACGTCAAGTTTTGCTTAACTGACTAATACAAAAATCAAGAATACAAGATATGATATATATTTTTTAAAGGGAATAATACAACACCATATTGACACCGTAAATGGTTAATCAGTTCCTGTAAAAATTGGTAAATGGAGCATTGAGATTTGAGACTCCCAAGTGTACGATATGTGTGACCAGCATGTCTTGTATACATTTGTCTTAACCTGTCTTTGATCTCTTCCAGGAACCTGGGATTACCTTAAGGCTTCTTATACAAAAGGTCACAGGTTCAAACCCCTGGGGGACACGCTTCCTTGGAGGAGGCAAATGGCAAATCCACGTGGGGGCTCCCGACCTCCATGAGAACTTAGCTGGGATGTAATTCGGCTAAGGTACTCGGGGTCGAGCCAGGCTGCCTCCCCGGCAATACATTAGAGGTGCCCACCAGGCTCCGGCCTGGGATCTCAACACCTCAACACACCGGTTTTGTGACTTTAGGGGTTCTGAGAAAAAAAGAGTTGGGACTTAATTGTCACATTTTAAACAAAATAGTAGACCTATTGAGCAATTTACTAAAAAAACATAAAAAGCGCTGTGGACTTCCTAGTCCCTGCCGCTGCTTTTTTCACTCAATAAAAAACTGTAACGACTTATGCATTAAAAATTTCATGTCATTTGAGCTTTCTACAAATTTTGACACAATAAAACAAGCTAATCTGGCTTGGAACCCAAGAGTCTGGATCAGAAAAAAAATAAATGAAAATAAAAATATTTAAATGAAACCAATAACAACATTTCGTCTTGGATATATTAGAACACTGAATCTTCTGAGTTGACAACCATCATACAACAATAACTCTCTTCAATCCTTCCAATCATCATTTTACTGCACAGCAAATCCTTTCCTGCGACCAAGAAGTTAATTTTATTACATTCCTAAATATTTCTTCTCCCCAAAAAATACTTTTATAGCATGTCAAATTAAAGAATTAATAGGAAAGAAAAGCTGGAGAATAGAATAACCTGCATTTTCTTCTTTCCCTTCAGCACACCATAAATAATCCCCACCTCCACAACAGAATTTGTAACTTGATAATATCTACACATGAAGAGACGTATAAGATCAAGAGTCACTTTTAAGAAACCAGGCCGAACTAATCACGAAACTGACTTGCTAAATGTAATCACAAAATATCAACAACAATTCCGAGTCGAAGTCAAGTTAATATGAGAAGAGGAAAAATTTTTTGTTATTTTGTTGAACCAAAGTTGTCAAAAATCCAAGCATCTAATATTAAAATATTACTTCCTCCAAAAAAAATAGTGGAATAATGCCTAATACTTGCACTATGCACTTGAAACATCAAACATTGTAGTCCTTTAGCTATTCTTAAGACAGAAATCTCTCCATTTAGAACAAAAATCTCTCATGCACACTTCAAACAAGTAACGGTGATTGGGATTACTAACATCCATCATTATTCTAACCGTCTAAATTTAAGAAGAACCAACTCATTTTGTAACTTTTCAGTCGAAAAAAAAAGGGAGAAAGGATCAACCATAAAATTTTATGAGTCTTGGGACTATTCCGTTCGTGTCTAAATTTTTGGGAATTCTTGAGAAAAGGTATGCCTTCTCTTTCTCTTTTTCTTTTCAAAAATAGGATGAAAATTAATAAAATAATGAAAGGGAAAAGTCATAATCAGCTCAAAGACATAAAACACAACTTCACTAGTTATATGCTTCTTCTTCCTTTTATTGCTTTGTTGTTGCTGGTGGAAATATTGTTAGATGAAGCAACCAAGCACAAAGACCTAACAATTGGAAATATTGTGCCAATATAAAAAAGAAAATACGCACAGAAAAAGAATCCAAATTTATCACGGATTTCCCTGTGAAGGAAGAGCAGAATGCTCAAAAGGTTACCATCATCAGACATGTAGTTGTTAAGTCCCAGTAGTCAAATGAAAGAGTAACTAACATGTAAAATCCAAAGAAAACGACCTTACGAGTCATTCAAAAGCATTGCAACACATGATGTATATAATTATGACCCCACCTGATGAGTGTATTTTAATAGCCGTTGATGATAATGTTTAATGCATAAGTGAAAAATTGTATTGGGATATGAGTTGAGAATGAGTGCCAAAATATTGTTCCCGTATCTCAAGAATTTCATGTCTACATGATAGATTTACTAATCTAATATTTAGTAGACATGAAATTTAATTAGTATTGGGCTAGACATTGTATAATTTACTCATGTCTACTAATTTACTTTTTAAAATTGGTAAATTAGTATACATGAAATAGCTTGTGATTTGGTAAATTATGTAATTTACCCGCTATAATGTACTCAATTTATCAGTAAATTAGTATTGGGTTATAATTTATCATGATAGGTTTACTAATCTAATATTTAGTAGACATGAAATTTTTAATGCATAAGTCGTTACAGTTTTTTATTGAGTGAAAAAAGCAGCGGCAGGGACTAGGAAGTCCACAGTGCTTTTTTTTTTTTTTTTAGTAAATTGCTCAATAGGTCTACTATTTATTTAAAATGTGACAATTAAGTCCCAACTCATTTTTTCTCAGAACCCCTAAAGTCAAAAAACCGGTGTAAAGGACCTATTTGACAAAGGTCCGTCTCTTTTTTCACTTTTTTTGGGTCTTGTGAGCATCATGTGTCCCTCTTTTTGGGTGTAAATATGAAATTACTCATGTGTGGGAGGGTACCTAAACAGCTTTAAAAGAATACACTCTTTTGTATCGGTAAGATCTGATATACTAGACAATAGTGTTCTGTGTGTACATAACACCTTAACAATACCCAATAAGAACAAGAACCTGAAAATAATCGCAACGAAAGTAAATATGCATAAAAATAAAGAACATGGCAATATAGTTATTCATCGTGGTCAAAAAACCTCACTAAAAATAAATGAGTACTACTTATCACACCAAATAAAGGGTAAATGATTACATTGATACCTTATGTGTTTTACCTACTAAAACTAATTATACTGATACCTCCGACTATTCAAAAAAATTACAGAGGAATCCTCTCTGTTATTTGACCATTAATTTTTTTTTTAAATGTAAAAATGCCCCCTCCATTAATTAACAACAATTTAATAATTTGTGTGGCTTGAAATGACGATGATAAGGTAGTGTCAGTCACTTAATATTTTTGTTAGTTTTGAGCGATTTATAAGAATTTAATAGTGTTTTATGTTCTTTTATAGGTTTTGAAGGAAAACGATACATAATAGCAAAGTGCAGGGCAAAGCAGACCAAAAATTGAGCAAAAGTGGACTTGGGATGAAATGGAGCTTAGACGCCAACTATTGGACGCCTAGGCGCTACTACAGATGAAGTTTCACACAAAAAACCCGAGAGCATAGCGCCTAGGCGCCATTTAGGAGGCCAGCATAGCGCCTAGGCGCTACTTCGAAGCCTAGGCGCCGTATTCATGGCGCCTAGGCGCCAGTTCAGAAGAGCATCCACGGGCAAATATAGCACTTAGGCGCTACAATCATGGCGTCTAAGCGCCATTGCGATCCCAATTCAAATTCTAGTGTAATTCATTGCAAAATTGCCCTTTTAAACCCTAGCCTATAAATAGAATATTATGAAGGGTTGGAGCACGAATTCTAATAGGGAAAAACTACAAACAAGAGGGAAGAACTCATTGCTTTGGAGAAGAAGAACGGTGCAACCCAGAGACGAAAATCATCTTCGCATCCAAACATAGTTCTTTTCCTGCACTCATCATGTTTAAGATATTATTTAGGATTGTTTTTTAGTTTCATTAGGAACTAACTTTCTTTGTTCTAGGGCTACGATGTAGCCGGATCATGAATGTTCACTTTTATTTAATTTAATTCAATTCGATGTTTATTTAGTATCTATGTTAAGTGTTTAATCTAATCTTAATGCTTATAAGAGTTTGCGCACCTTTTGCATGATATGTGATTTAATTTGAGGCTGAGAAGCGATAATTAAATTAGACCATGATTGAATACCATGAGATCATCATAGGATAGAGATATCTACGAGACTTGTGTAACACTATAAATTTCTTGTTCTTAATAAATCTTGGTAAGTTTAGAGTTTTCACAGAGATGTAGGAAATTTGCTAACTGGGATAAATTATTAATGCTTGAGAAAGATTAATGACTACCTAAGAGAAATTTGTTATCGGCATAGGAGTAAACATCAGTTGATTAAATTAGATAATTTGAATAGGATTAATTTAGGTGAAATCAGATGCCCTAGTCTTTTATTTATTTAGATTTTCATTTATATTTTTTTGTTTTGTTATTTTTCTATTTTATATTTGATTGTTCAAATAATTTTAGAGTTAACTAATTTCGGTACTCAGCTAGATTAACGCAATCCTCGTGAGAACGATACTCTACTTACTCTTTATTACTTGTTAACGATACGTGCACTTGCGTTAGAAAATCCACAACAAGTTTTTGGCGCCGTTGTCGGGGATTGTTGTTTAATTTAGTTAATATCGATACCAATTAGCTCTAGAATTACTTTGAATTTTTTTTATTTGTTTTATTTTATTTTTATTTGTTCTAATTTTTTTCTTTTAAGTCATTTGTTTCCCAAGGAACTTCATGATGTTGCATCGAAATATCCTTGTAAGTTTTGCTCAACAACATATGGAATCATTTTATGTGGCTTGGGAGCGATTAAAGACATGCTTGAGCGGTACCCACATCACAACTTGCCAAAGTGGGTTCTTCTTCAAATATTTATTGAAGGATTGCATTTTGAAGCTAGAGATTGGGTGGAAAAAAGGTGCAGTTTCTGACGGTCATTGTGACACCCGTTATTCTCCTAAGGGTATTAAGGTAATTAGATTAATTTTTAGTATATAAAAAAAAATCAGAAAATCTCTCATAATTTGAAACTCTTTCTCTCTCTCTACTTTCTCTCTCTAAAAATCCTCTCTCTCTCTCTCCTGAAATATCGTCCGAGATTCCGGCATCCGTTTTCGACACCTCCCACACCAATGGAAAGCTCTCGACGAGCTGAGTCCAACGAGGTGCCGCGCCGCCCAAAACGCCGCCAGAGGAGACCACACACGCCGCCCAAAGTGGCGGCGAAACCCATTTCTTTCCAACGAGATATCTTCGCCGTCCGATCGACGTGATTCTTGTTCCTACACGACCACCGTGATGAGAGGAACAAAACCCACCCTTGGTGGCAGCTCAACAACTGCCGGATTGCTCCACCCGTCTATTGCCGCCGTGCGCCGCCGCCCCCATGGTGGAACTTCGTCTTGCCGGAGGAGGTGGCCGACACCACCCCTCCCAATGAGTTCAGAGGATCAAGGGGAGTAAAACCCCTCAATCGATTGCATGGAAGGAGCCCGTTTTGTCAAAAAATGGCCAACGCCGCCGTCAACTGCCGCGGGAGCCTCGGTTTTTGCTGTTCCCAGCCACGTTTCTTCAAATTGGATGAGGGGAAATGCTCGTAGGAGCATGGGTAGCAAAAGCCCTCAGCCAATTTTGGGTTTCCATCGCCGGAAAGCTATCATCGGAGCCTCCATTTTTGCCATCAATGTCGAGCTTCGACCCACTATGTTAAAGGCAGAATTAGGTGAAATTGACACCGCCATTGGACTCAGAAAGGTCAATTTAGGGGGGTACGCCCGAGCCCAGCTGCCAACGGACCCCGAATGACGCCGGTAAACGGTGGTCAAAGTTGGTCAACGGTGGTCAACCGTCGGTCAACGGCTGGTCAACGGCGACTTTGGATTTTTGTGATCTGGACCTCCGATCGACTATCCGAGACCTCCTCCTGACTCGTTTCGATGCTCTGGATGCAATGGTGACCTCCGTTCGAGCAAATTTCACTCCGATGAAAATCATCCGGTACCGACTGCACGCAGATCGAGGCGATTCAAACAGCAGTATCGGAGTCCAGAATGACGTTTTCAAGAATGTATGATCTCCAGGAAGCATTCCTAGCCATTCATAGTCGCTCGAGGAGCACTACAGAGGATGCTTCGTAGATACAGCGAGATACAATTGGATCTGTTTTGCTTAGAGTTCAAGATCAAGGGAGTATGGAGCTAACGTTAATTGATTCTAGGATTAAGAGATTGTTGATAATCTTGAAAGGTAGGGATTCTATTACTCATCTTTTGTGAGGTTTTTATGGAATTAAAATTGATTGTTTTACCGCAAGATATATATATCTATGTTGAATTGATATTATATGAGTATCATATATGAAACTATGACATGAACTCGTCTTGTATTGTACGGCGAGGAACATAATGAATTGACACATGTTATAAATTGAGAAGCATGGTTAGGAAAATTGACTCTATTAATAATGATTTAATATAGAGAAATGGTGAGATATGAAGAGGGCGGCGGTTACGTCCTTAGGCATGAATACCCTAAAAGGTAAAATTGGGGGAAGGTGATGACGCTTCCTTGGGTTGAAAGTCCCAGAATACACTGTACAGGAATCGACTTGTTGAGGACTCGGGGCTTGATGTCCCCTCACCGGAACACCCTTGGAATGTTTATAGGGTGATCAAGTGCGCCCATTTGGGTTTGATGAGTTGAGTGATACTCTATTTAACATGGATACCTAGGAACAATGATGATTGGTAATATTTGTATAAATGTGTAATTATGACACTTGGTAATGATTAACTACGGTATCCATAAGATGTGATCATAATAAACCTCATAATCTGGAATATGATGTAACTTACTAACCATGCAGGTTTTAATGTGGTAATGATAAAAACCTAAAGGTGAGTAATGGCTTTCTCTACTGAGCATAGTGTCGCTCATTCCTTTATATTTTTATCTTTTCAGGACTCACTAAGTGTGAGGTGGCTACGAGAAATATAGTTGAGGAAGTGATGTAGCTATATTACATTGGGACTGCTTCAATTGTTGAGAATGTTCTTCATGGTAATGTAAGCATCAATTGTTACTTTCTGTGACTGTATTACAGTGCGTTGATGGTTAAAATGATGATGACAGTTTATAATATTAAATTTAAGGTGCAACATTAAATTGTGGTTTAATTGTCGTTTATATTTTTATTTTTGATTTGAAAGTTTTCATTTAAGCCCCGGGTAAATTTTATTTTTAAGATTTTACTTTAATTTTGATTTTTATTTTAATTTATTAAAAACTGGTAACCCCCATATAGGGGCGTTACAGAATTTTTGGTATCAGAGCCTAGGTTCGGTTAACCTAGGGAGTGTAGCACCACTTTAAAAAATATATATATTTTTGAGATGGTTTTGAAGCTGAATTTTCATTGTCATCATCAAAATGAACCTTCACATTGATTTATACAGTCTAGAAGGATGTAACATGGAAAGGCCATAGAATGAAAATACTAATGGTTATATGAGTACAATAATTATATAGAAGGAAAGTATTAATAGTTATGAGGGAATGATAATTATATGGAATGAGTTTATAAGTAGAATGCTTATGAGAGATTCGTATAATATTAGGATCTATAAGCATATCTAATTCGTATAAACAATGAGAAATTCGTGTAGATACGAGGATTTAAGAGCCTTTTGTCTCGTGAAAAACAATAAAAAATATAAGGCTTGATTTATTGATTTTAAAGTTTGGCATAGATATGCCAAATTTTTCGTAATTGATTCAAACCTAAGTAATGATTATGTGTGGATTCGGTGGAGTACATAAGTGTCAATATCTTTTCTTAAAAGTTTTATTTATTTGAGGAATATGAGATAAGTTGGGAACCTATGGTATTGAATCTTGAGAGAGATAAACGTTAGACTTTTGGTCTATTGAGACTGTGTAAAGGCAAGAATGCATGAATCTCAAAGTTGAAATATTTTGTTACGTACATTGTATTTAAGTATATCAGTGGATCTTTATGAATAGATGCAATATAAAAAAATGACCAATAGGAGTTTCCTTAAGTAAATCATAATACTTAAGGCACTTATAATAATTTTGGATAATTACGATAAAATGTTTAAGTTTTAGATGTTTAGATGTGAATCTTTTGGTTACCTACGGTTTTGTTATATGAGGAAATTAGATATTGTATAAGTAGAATTGTGGGGATTGTAGATGTTCTTAAGTAGTAACATCAAGTGTCTTTGTTCATTGATATGGTCTACGTTGAAAGACGTAAATCGTATTGATTTCAAGGTTAGTCACATTCTAAACCCTTGGTAGTAATGATGATGAATCCATTGATAGATGTTGAGTATTATCAATAACATATGGGTGTATGCATTGTTCAATAAGGTTTTGATTAAAACAAAATTAATTGAGTTGCTTGAAGATTATGTTGTTATGAAATGATTTTAAATACCATTCAGGAAGATCCTTGATTGTCGTTAAATTAGATTTGTTGTTCATAGTTAACTTATCTATAGTGGACTTTGAATTGGGTTTAAGATTTATACAAATTGGTTTACAATTTTATGTTTGTTATTTAACTCGTTCTAAATGTGTTAAGGCCCGAAACAACCTGACCATTTTCAACTTAGAACATTTGGGCCTAGTTCAAATCTTAAATCAGTTTGATTCACACTGTTTCTCTCACGTGGTCTCTATACGTGTCATATACAGTGGTTTAATTATTGTTTACATATACGTTTACTGTGCATAAGAGCTTATTTCTCCGAGTTCACTTTTTCTCTCTTAATTTGTTATTTTCTCTCTAAATCGAAAATCCTCTTCTTTTTCATTAAAAATTCTTCTTTTCCTCTAAAAGAAGAAGGAATTCTAGGATTCTGCAATTTACTATCTTAATTTTTCCTTTCTATTTACTCTTCTTTCATCTCATCATGGACCTAAAGTACCAACACATGAGAAAGTATTTCCCATCACTCTCCCAAAAGATTCTCAGAAAGAAATATAAGGCTAGAATTACTCGGTTGTGGATTCTTATGCGTTTTGGCATCCCTTGTGATGTGAGAATGTTGATAGAGGGGAAGATCTGTCCGAGTGACTTCAGTCAAGATGTCGGTTTACCAGGAATGGGTACCAGTCATAGTGCAATGAAAAGAAGAGCCCGTGCCATCGTGGTCGCTTGTAACAAATGTGGAAGACAAAATTGTAATGGTAAATGTACTTCACCTGGTTATATGTCTACAAATAGAGAGGATAAAATAAGGTTTTGTAGGGATGGACTTTCAAAGGAGAACTTGGATAGCATCCATCCTCCTCTTCACGGTCACCCTAGTGGATATGTTCAAGGAGCTATTTTTAAACTCTGGCCTAAATTTTATGCAGAAAGACAACGCCTCAGGAATATGGTATTTTTAGATCCTGTTTGCCAAGCCATAAGAAAACTGGATGGGGAATAAGTCATCGCTCTATAAAGGTTATTTAGTCTTTGCTTATTTGAAGCAGTTTTAGCTGATGTTCAACAGTTTGTGTTTTTCTTTTACTCAGAATATTTGCTTTTGTGTTTGAAATAATTGTGATTATTAGATTGATACAGTAAGTGTTAATATCTTATTTAATTTATGATTTTCTTAAATATATATATAAAATAAAATATATTATCTTATCAGACACGTCACATACGGTACAGTAACATGTTTGAATTTTGAAAAACTTATCCAGATATTTCAAGATTTGTGTCTCAAATTTTAAAAGTTCTACAGTATTTTTTGTTTATATTAAATTTCTAGACTTGGTGTATATTTGTCAAAAAGTCTACAGTTGTGTCAAGAGGGTCTTTTGTCAAATTATTCTCAATTGTCAAAAGTTATACAATTAGAGTCTAATCTTTTTCAAAAAGTGAATCAGATTTTCTGTAAACTATCAATCACCTTATCTTACTTTTTTATCCGCACATGATTTTGTTTAAATCTTTGGATTACCTTTTCATTACATACTCGTCTGTCTCTTTAGCCCTTTTTGTGTATTTCTCATCTTTAAAATCTCATGTAGAGCCCGAAGTCTAAGTGGAGCAGACATTAAGCAACCACTTATATAAACCAAATATGTCTACCTCCCAGTCCACGAAGAAAATAAAGAATGTCTGTGTCTTTTGTGGTTCCAGCCTTGGAAAAGATAAAGCTTATTTAGAAGCTGCAAATCACTTAGGGCAAGTCCTAGCACGCAAGAAGATTAACATAATCTATGGGGGTGGTAGTATAAAAATGATGGAAAATATGGCGCTAGCAGCTAGGTCTAGCGACGCTACAGTTGTAAGAATTTGGCCTCATATTCCAGTTGAAGGAAACCTTTATAAGGAAGCCATAGGTAAAGGAGAAGGAGTCAGGAGCATCCCTAGAAATTTTAAAGACATAATCTATAATTCTAATGCTTTTATAGCATTACCTGGTGGTCTAGGTACTCTTGAGGAAATATTCGTAGTCGCTTGTGGGCAATTGTTGGGCTTTTATTCCAAACCTTTGGGACTGCTGAATGTAAATGGTTTTTATGACGATCTTTTGAAGTTTCTAGATTACGCTGTGGAAGAAAACATCACTACAGAATCGGAGAGACAAATCTTTGTTACTGCTTCAACAGCTGAAGAATTGATAGATAAAATGCAAATCATACATCCAGAATCTGACACTGCAACATCCAAGCTTGAATGGGAAAGGGAAAGCCGGGAGCGGCCAATTGATTTGAATCTCCATCTGTAATCTTTTGGTTTTATCTATGGCATGTAGGCATGTGTGTCCGTATTTCGTGTGTTATGAATAACCGTTTACTTTGTATTCTGTGTTTTTTGTGGTACGTCGTTGTTAAATCTTTTAGATTCATTGAGCCTAATGCCGGGATGGCTGGATACGGAGTACTTGATGCTCTCGAAACGCATCCTTCTTAAGGTCCGATCTTTTGTTTATCGATGTTTTTGTATCCTCTAAGCATGCATGATATGGATAGCTGGTATACGGAGTGCCTTGTACTCTCGAAACGTATCCGTATCATGTTTGTAATGTGTAATATTCTGTTAATATTATGTGGAAGTACCAAAGTCAGTTATGGGGATATTCCATATGAAATATGAGTATATTATTTGGATTGAATGTTTGTGTTATGAGGATAGCTGTTTAATGAAAAATATGTCGGGTTTGTCTGCAACTTTGAGATTCTGTTTAATATCTCTATGAGTAAGTTTAATGTATGGCTTTGAATAGAAGTGTTTGTGATATATGTTTTATGATTATGTTTTAGTTTATTAGTTGAGGTATGAAATCAAATATATTTGACTTTTCCTTACTCAAAAAGGAAAAGGAACCTAAAGATGAAGTATATAAAATTTCTCTGGCAATCTCCTTAAATGTGATTGTAAATCACAGTCCATGGACAATGAAGGACTGGAATCATGGTATGGTAAATATGTATGCCTGATCAGATTCTTAGACTATTATACGGTGTTATAAGTTGAAACTTGTCAGAAATACTCTCATTGAGGGATTTAGAATTTAGAGTAAGATTTATTATGCAAGTAAATAAGTGAAGATACGATAACTTAAATTTGGAAGATAAACAACATTAACGGTTTAGACTCGGAATTGGAATCATAATGGAATCAAAATTTTTACTAGTATTACTAGAATTGAAATTTCGAGGACGAAATTTCTTTAAGGGGGGTAGAGCTGTGACACCCGTTATTCTCCTAAGGGTATTAAGGTAATTAGACTAATTTTTAGTATATAAAAAAAATCAAAAAATCTCTCATAATTCGAAACTCTCTCTCTCTCTACTTTTTCTCTCTAAAAATCCTCTCTCTCTCTCCTGAAATATCGTCCGAGATTCCGGCATCCGTTTTCGACACCTCCCGCACCAATGGAAAGCTCTCGACAAGCTGAGTCCAACGAGGTGCCGCGCCGCCCAAAACGCCGCCGAAGGAGACCATACACGCCGCCCAAAGTGGCGGCGAAACCCATTTCTTTCCGACGAGATATCTTCGCCGTCCGATGTCCGATCGACGTGATTCTTGTTCCTACACGACCACCGTGATGAGAGGAACAAAACCCACCCTTGGTGGTAGCTCAACAACCGCCGGATTGCTCCGCCCGTCTTGCCGCCGTGCGCCGCCGCCCTCATGGTGGAACTTCGTCTTGCTAGAGGAGATGGCCGACACTACCCCTCCCAATGAGTTCAGAGGATCAAGGGGAGTAGAACCCCTCAATCGATTGCACGGAAGGAGCCTGTTTCGCCAGAAAACGGCCAACGCCGCCGTCAACCGCCGCGGGAGCCTCGGTTTTTGCTCTTCCCAGCCACGTTTCTTCAAATTGGATGAGGAGAAATGCTCGTAAGAGCATGGGTAGCAAAAGCCCTCAGCCAATTTCGGGTTTCCATCGCCGGAAAGCCATCATCGGAGCCTCCATTTTTGCCATCAATGTCGAGCTCCGACCCACTATGTTAGAGGCGGAATTAGGTGAAATTGACACAGCCATTGGACTCAGAAAGGTCAATTTAGGGGGGGTAGGCCTGAGCCCAGCTGCCAACGGACCCCAAATGACGCCAGTAAACGGCGGTCAAAGTCGGTCAACCGTCGGTCAACGGCGACTTTAGATTTTTGTGATCTGGACCTCCAATCGACTATCCGAGACCTCCTCCTGACTCGTTTCGATGCTCTGGATGCAATGGTGACCTCCGTTCGAGCAAATTCCACTCCGATGAAAATCATCCGGTACCGACTGCATGCGGATCGAGGCAATTCAAACAGCAGTATCGGAGTCCAGAATGACGTTTTCAAGAATGTTTGATCTCCAGGAAGCATTCCTAGCCATTCATAGTCGCTCGAGGAGCACTATAGAGGATGTTTCGTAGATACAGCGAGATACAACTGGATCTGTTTTGCTTGGAGTTCAAGATCAAGGGAGTATGGAGCTAACGTTAATTGATTCCAGGATTAAGAGATTGTTGATAATCTTGAAAGGTAGGGATTCTATTACTCATCTTTTGTGAGGTTTTTATGGAATTAAAATTGATTGTTTTACCGCAAGATATATATATATCTATGTTGAATTGATATTATATGAGTATCACATATGAAACTATGACATGAACTCGTCTTGTATTGTACGGCAAAGAACATAATGAATTGACACATGTTATAAATTGAGAAGCATGGTTAGGAAAATTGACTCTATTAATAATGATTTAATATAGAGAAATGGTGAGATATGAAGAGGGCGGCGGTTACGTCCTTGGGCATGAATACCCTAAAAGGTAAAATAGGGGGAAGGTGATGACGCTTCCTTGGGTTGAAAGTCCCAGAATACACTGTACAGGAATCGACTTGGTGAGGACTCGGGGCTTGATGTCCCCTCACCGAAACACCCTTGGAATGTTTATAGGGTGATCAAGTGCGCCCATTTGGGTTTGATAAGTTGAGTGATAGTCTATTTAACATGGATACCTAGGAACAATGATGATTGGTAATATTTGTATAAATGTGTAATTATGACACTTGGTAATGATTAACTACGGTATCCATAAGATGTGATCATAATAAACCTCATAATCTGGAATATGATGTAACTTACTAACCATGCAGGTTTTAATGTGGTAATGATAAAAACCTAAAGGTGAGTAATGGCTTTCTCTACTGAGCATAGTGTCGCCCATTCCTTTATATTTTTATCTTTTCAGGACTCACTAAGTGTGAGGTGGCTACGAGAAATATAGTTGAGGAAGTGATGTAGCTATATTACATTGGGACTGCTTCAATTGTTGAGAATGTTCTTCATGGTAATGTAAGCATCAATTGTTACTTTCTGTGACTGTATTACAGTACGTTGATGGTTAAAATGATGATAACAGTTTATAATATTAAATTTAAGGTGCTACATTAAACTGTGGTTTAATTGTCGTTTATATTTTTATTTTTGATTTGAAAGTTTTCATTTAAGCCTCAGGATAAATTTTATTTTTAAGATTTTACTTTAATTTTGATTTTTATTTTAATTTATTAAAAACTGTTAACCCCCATATAGGGGCGTTACAGTCATTCTTTCTTTTCAAGAACCGTTGATGAAGTTTACTCCTTATTGGAGGATATGGCAGCCTTTAATTATCATTGGCTTTTGAATTCTTCAATTCATAATTCCTGCTGGGAGAGGCACCAAAATCTTTCATGGAATATCCACCCCAATATGATGGAACAATCCTGTAGCCAATATCAAGAAGAAAAGACAGCTTTGGAAGTTGCTTTAGACCGTCTAAAGGCCAATCTTGAAGGAAGTCATGAAATTTTTAACTCTCGGCGTTATCTTGATGAACAAATCTGTTTAAAGAGCACAATTTTAGAGAGTCATTTAGAGGAGAAAATTACTACGTCAAATCCTTGTAGTGACCATAAAACGATAAAGGATGTGGTTTTGTTTGATGATGATTGTGCGAAACCTCAGGAATTTGAGCCTCTAGAGGAAATAGAACCTCAAGATGAAGAACAAGAACCCTTTGAAGTTGTCTTAGCTCAACCATTTGCTAAGTTAGGATCTTGCTCAATCAACAACGATGTACACTTGCTAAATCAAGAGGAGTCTATCCAAAACTTTGACTTTTATGAAGACCAAATCACAAGCATGCTAATGGATAGCCAAAAGGAAAGGGAAAAGCAAATAGAAGGGTCATTAGAGGAATTCCTATATGAGGAGAAGGCGCAAGGGTCGTTGGAGGATATAGAAGCGCATAAGACTGTTGATTTGAGTTCATCAATGGTTCCAACATATAGATCACCAACTAATTCGTGTTGGCCATGGACATCACAACCATCACATCTCACCATGTTCAAGCTCGAGCCAATAATGAAGTTCCTATCAAAAGCACATCATTTAGATATGTTTGTTGTTGGTGCAACGTGCGAATCACTTCTAAATCTTGCCAGGCTTGAGGGCATCTATAACCAAGACCCATATGTGGTGCCGTTTGACACTAACTATAGGCGAAAGTCGCTCTTTGACAAGCGCTTCTTTGAGAGTCAGGCTGATGACTATAAAACAAGTGCTTCTTGGGTGGCAACCCAAGCTCTCTATCCTTTTCAATTTTAGTTTTCATAATATTATTTAGTTTATTAGTTGTTTCTTTTAGTTTTAGTCTTTTTTGCTACTTAATCATGATGTAAGTCTTGTTTGTGGTGATTCCAAGTTTTTGGGGGACATCAAGGTGCTCAGCTTGCTAAAAAAAAAAAAATTCAAAAACTGAAACCATATCAGCAACCTGGCACAAATGGTGAACCACATGGCCATGCATCTGAACATAAACTTAGACAATTTTCCCACAGTCTCTGCTTTCAATGAAGATAATGAAGAGAATGAGGATTAGGAGGAATAGGCTGCCGCAACCTTCAGTTTAGGGAGTGTTCTTTCCTTTCTTATTTTTGTTTTCTTTTTACATTGAGGACAATATATTGTTCAAGTTTGGGGATGGTGTGTTGCTTTATTTATTTATTTATTTATTTATTTTGTTGTTTCAATTAGTCATTATGGTTTAATTAGGTTTTAGTTTAGGTTTTTTTTTTCTTTGCATTTGATAGTAATTAGGATAGTAAAGTTGTGTCATTTGAGCACTATTTAACTTGAATCATAGGAGGCCAATGATAAGACGATGGTTGAAATTAGTCTTTATATTCTTAGATATTCCCCATTTTTTAAGGTAACATAAAACTTGACACGAAAATTGTAAATACTGGAACAATATTTTCTCCCATTTCCCCCAAAAATTAAAAAAAAAAACAATATTTTCTATAAGCTCAATGCACGTCTTTGTAGGATAATATTGAAATAAGTCTTAATATTCTTGGATATTCCTTATTTTTTAAGATAACATAAAACTTGACACAAAAATTGTAAATATTAGAACAATATTCTCTCTTTTCCCTAAAAAATTAAAAAAAAAAACAATATTTACTATAAGTTCAATGCATGTCTTTGTAGGACAATATTGAAAGAAGTCTTTATATTCTTGGATATTTCCCATTTTTTAAGGTAACACTAAACTTGACATAAAAATTGTAAATACTAGAACAATATTCTCTCTCTTTCCCTTCAAAATTAAACAAAATATTTTCTATAAGTTTAATGCACGTCTTTGTAGGACAATATTGAAATAAGTTGTTATATTCTTGGACATTCCTTATTTTTTAAAATAACACAAAACTTGACAAAAAAAAAATTAAATACTAGAACAATATTCTCTCTCTTTTCTCTCCAAAATTAAAAAAATATATATTTTCTATATGCTCAATGCATGTTTTTGTAGGACAATATTAAAATAAGTCTTTATATTCTTCGATGTTCTCCATTTTTTAAGTTAATACAAAACTTGACTCAAAAATTATAAATACTAAAACAATATTCTCTCTCTTTTTCCTCAAAAATTAAAAAAATATTTTTTTATAAGTTCAATGCACGTCTTTATAAGACAATAATGAAATAAGTCTTTATATTCTTGGATATTCCCTATTTTTTAAGGTAACACATACTTGACACAAAAATTATAAATACTAGAACAATATTCTTTCTTTTTTCCCTCAAAAATTGAAAAAAAAAAACATATTTTCTATAAGTTCAATGCATGTTTTTGTCAGGACAATATTGAAATAAGTCTCTATATTCTTAGATATTCCCTATTTTTTAAGGTAATATAGAGCTTGACACAAAAATTATAAATACTGGAAAGATAATCTCTCTTATTTCCCTAGAAAATTAAAAAAATAATATTTTCTATACTCTATGCACGTCTTTGTAGGACAATATTGAAATAAGTCTTTATATTTTTTGATGTTCCCCATTTTTTAAGATAACATAAAACTTGACACAAAAATTGTAAATATTAGAACAATATTCTTTCTTTTCCCTCAAAAACTAAAAAAAAAAAAAAAAACAATATTTACCATATGTTCAAAGCACGTCTTTATAGGACAATATTGAAATAACTCTCTATATTCTTGGATATTCCCTATTTTTTGGGTAACAAAAACCTGATGCAAAAATTGTGAATACTAGAACAATATTCTCTCTCTTTTCCCTCAAAAATTAAAAAAAAACAATATTTTCTATAAGTTCATTGCACGTCTTTTTAGGACAATTTTGTAATAAATCTTTTTACTCTTAGATATTTCCCATTTTTTAAGGTAACACAAAACTTGATACAAAAATTATAAATATTAGAATAATATTCTCTCTCTTTTCCCTCAAAAATATATATAAAAAAAACAATATTTTTGATAAGTTCAATGCATGCCTTTGCAAGACAATATTGAAATAAGTATTTATATTCTTGGATATTCCCCATTTCTTAATGTAACACAAAACTTGTCATAAAATTTGTAAATAATAGAAGAATATTCTATCTCTTTTCCCTCAAAAATAATAAAAAAAACAATATTTTCTATAAGTTTTATGCACGCCTTTGTAGGATAATTTTGAAATAAGTATTTATATTTTTGGATATTTCCTATTTTCTAAGGTAACACAAAACTTGTAAATATTAGAACAATATGCTCTCTTTTCCCTCAAAAAATTTAAAAAATATTTTTTATAAATTCGATGCATGTTTTAGTAGGACAATATCGAAATAAGTTTTTGTACTCTTGGATATTCCCTATTTTTTAAGATGACACAAAACTTGACACAAAAACTATAAATACTAGAACAATATTCTCTCTTTGTCCTCAAAAATTAAAAAAAAAAAAACAATATTTTCCATAGGTTCAATGCACTGTCTTTGTATGAAAATATTGAAATAAGTCTTTATATTCTTAGATATTCCCTATTTTTTAAGGTTACACAAAAATTGACTCAAAAATTGTAAATACTAGAACAATTTTCTCTCTCTTTTCCCTCAAAAATTAAAAAAATATATATTTTCTATAAGTTCAATACACTTCTTTGTAGGACAATATTTAAATAAGTTTTTTATATTCTTAGATATTCTCCATTTTGTAAAGTAACATAAAATTTGACACAAAAATTGTAAATACTAAAAAAATATTCTCTCTTTCCGTAAAAAAGAATAAAAAATAACAATAATAAAATAAATCTTTATATTCTTGAATATTTCCTATTTTTTAAGGTAACTTAAAACTTGACCCAAAAATTATAAATAATAAAACAATATTCTCTCCTTTCCCTCAAAAGTATTTTCTATAAGCTCAATGCACGTCTTTGCATGACTATATTGAAACAAGTCTCTTGCGCTTATCCTTTTCTTGTTCTTAAATGGAAGCTTCCGCAGTTTTTTTTCTGGCTTTGGTTCTGCTGAATGTGGCAGTTGTTTGTAATGGAGGAATAACAAGCCGTTTCGTTAGAGGAGTTGAGAAAACCGTTGATATGCCTCTCGACAGTGACGTTTTCCAAGTTCCCAGTGGTTATAATGCTCCTCAACAGGTACACATAAAAAAATGTTCCCTTTTTGGTAAAATTTTAGAATTTCATTTGTTACGTCTTTAATGGGTTTGCTTTCAAATTCTTAATGGGTTTTTTGTTTTTTTTTTTTTGTTTTTTTGTTTTTTTTTTTTGGTGCTGGTATGAATTAAGGTTCATATTACACAAGGAGATTTGGTGGGAAAAGCGGTGACTGTTGTCATGGGTCACCGTGGACGAACCAGGTTCAAGTAAAGTGGTTTACTGGAGTGAATCAGAGCATAGCAATCAAAAGAAGGTGGCTCAGGGAAAATTCACTACCTATACCTTCTACAATTACACTTCTGGTTATATTCATCACTGCACCATCAGAGATTTGAAGGTAAGTACTCTCACACACACAAATGAAATAATATTACATAAACATTGTATATGCTAGGTTCTTAGTAATCTAAGTTTGAAGGTATATATTCCCACACACATATATAATAATATATCATAGATGTTGTATATGCCAGGTTCTTTGTTCTTCTGTTATAGTGTTGTCATGTTCTGATTTTGGTTAGAATTACTTTAAGGATTAAGTGCCAAGAGTCTTTTCTGAAGAGAAATAAAAGACAAGAAGGCACCCACACATTTATAATGATTTACTCTTAATGCAAGAGTTACGTTTACTTTCAGTAAGGAAGAAGTTTATGAGAGAATCACACACCACATGCCTCAGTCCTTATGTATTTTGACGCCCCAAATATGAGAAAAATTAGGAAACTGAAAAAATGCATGAGTGAAAGACAATAGTGAATTTGATTGTGGTTATCTTATTTTTAGTCATTTTTCTTAGTATTTTTTTTCCTTTGTGCGGTTCAATACCAAATATTACTATGTGGTTGGAATTGGTCATATTGAGAGGAAGTTCTGGTTCACAACTCCCCCAGAAGTTGGCCCTGATGTCCCTTACACATTTGGTGTCATAGGTAATTTTGGTGTCTAAAAAGGCAGGTAGCAATTAGCAAAAACTTTTTAGGATTCCAATGTATCCATGATCCTAAAATCTTGACTCTTAAATAGATTCTTAACTTTTCCAATGAGTCCGTTAAATTTCAGAAGTTCTAGAAATGGCTTTCTTCTGTGTGTGAATCAGTTTTTGCCCACTTGTTTGGTGTCTACGTGTGAGAGATGCACATCTTAATATTAGTTGTTAAATGCAGGGGATCTTGGTCAGAGCTTCGATTCAAATAGGACACTCACCCATTATGAATTAAAGCCCGCAGAAGGGGAAAACAGTGCTCTATGTCGGGGATCTGTCTTATGCGGATACTTATCCGAACCATGACAATAACAGATGGGATACATGGGGAAGATTTGTGGAGAGAAGCACTGCCTATCAACCCTGGATATGGACTGCAGGAAATCATGAAATTGATTTTGCTCCAGAAATTGTAAGGAGCTTTATGGGGAATTTATGTTCTTAGCACCTTTAATTTCTGTATAACTTCCATAATTTTGTGGTCCTACCTGCCTTCAATCTTGTGGTTTGTGTTAACATCTTTTACTTCTCGAGGAGTCTCTAGATCACCGGAGATTCCTTGTTCTATACTAGGCTATTTATCACTGTCCTTTATTATGAGAAAGCAGCCATGTATAATTTTGAAATGAACTTGGAATCTAATAACTATTTTAACAATGGTGGTAATGTTCATCTGTAATTCCTTTTTAATTATTGTCAGGTTCCTTTCTAATTTTAACACCAAGAATAGAAAGTTTTTGGAACTAAATCCTAAACTGTTTTGTTTTTGCAGGGAGAAACTAAACCGTTTAAGCCTTGTACCATGCGATATCACTGTGCCTTATAAAGCATCGGGGAGTACGGCTCCTTTTTGGTACTCGATTAAGAGGGCTTCTGCACACATCATTGTCTTGGCTTCATATTCAGCCTATGGTGAGAATACTTGTGGATAAAACACCTGTGTGTGACATTATCTAACTGAACGATCAATCATGTTATATGAACTCGGTTGTAATATTTTGCTTACTTGGTCGAATTGATTCCTACTTTGGCAATGGGATAATTTTCATGGCAATCGAAGATCGAACCGGTTCCTAACTTGGTAGTAATATTTTTGCTTCCAAAATGGCATTGATTCACAAGTGACTCTGTAAAATCTTGTAGGCAAATACACACCGCAGTACAATTGGCTAGAGGAAGAGCTCCCGAAGGTCGCGAGACTCCATGGTTGAGAGTTCTAATGCATTCCCCATGGTATAATAGCAACAACTACCACTACATGGAAGGAGAGACCATGAGCGTGATGTATGAGGAATGGTTTGTGAAGTACAAAGTGGACATGGTATTCTCCGGTCATGTCCATGCTTACAATCGCTCTGTTAGTTCTCCACATCTCAATTTTAACCAAATAATCTCTACTTTCATGAAATCTTCTGGCTCGTCAATGATTTAGCTCAAATAATCTCTACTTTCATGGAACCCCTACTCATCACAAGTAGTTTAGCCCAGTTATGAAAGAATGAAAATTTGCTTACAATGCAGATGATCTAAAAGGGGCGAGAAAAATTTTGCACTAGGTCTACCTCCGTCCTTGTGATGGTTTTTTCATTGTACAACGTTTCTAAATTGCCACTACTGGTATTTGACAGTTGGCTTGTGCATAATAACCGCAGGAACGTGTATCCAACATAGCCTATAATGTTGTAAATCGAATTTGCACTCCAGTCAAAGATCAATCTGCGCCTGTATACATAGCCATTGGAGATGGAGGAAATCTTGGAAGGCTTAGCAACCAAGTAAGAAGATTGGTTTTTCTACAATAAGATTGATCTTTTCTGCTCAAATTTTTGTCCTAGTTTGTGGCACCATCAAGCACTTGCAATGTCCTTATTTTGTTCTGCAGCATGACTGAACCACAGCCAGCATACTCGGTGTACCGTGAGGCCAGTTTCGGTCATGCCATTTTCGACATCAAGAACCGAACTCATGCATACTACAGTTGGCACCGGAACCAAGATGGATACGCTGTGGAATCTGATTCCATGTGGTTTTTCAACAGGCACTGGCATCAAGTCGATGTTTCCACCACAAGTAGACAATGACTAATGAATGAGAAAATAATGTCTGAAAATTAACACAAACCATCTGTATTTCCTACAAGACGATTTTGAAAGTTTTCATCGATAAGATTTTCAATCTCATGCTCCGCCCCCTGCAGTCTGCTCGGCCTCTCTCTGTCCGATGGTTTTGTAACGTCTTTAAGAGACAAGAGCATATCTTTTATTTGATATGTAACAAGTTTACTAGCAAGGAAAACTGAAGGAGTTTTCGAATAAAATTGTGTTACAGAACAAAATTTTTATTCTAGTACGTCTAATACCAACTCCGGTGGTGATAAGTTGTCATCTTTCTCTAATAAATATATCTTTTTCAATATTAATTGACATGATAATTTTTTAATACTACCAACAAAAATATGATGACTCACATGTTATATCAATCGAAATTAAAAAATTAGAATAAAAATTGAGATCTCTGATGTTTTATTGAGCGAGCATGCAGAGTAGAAATTAAAAGATAAAATAAACTAAGAAGGTATAAGTCTACTATTATTCATTGATAATTCTCAAAATAAATAAACAGGTCCTCTAAGAACAATAATAATCATTCTATGTGCCTAATTAAAAGTGCATCACTAGAAATTCAAAAAAAATAAAAAATAAAAAAAGTGTTGATGACCTCGAACTAGTTTTGTTTTCTTTTTGTCTTTCGGGTTCAGGGGGTGCCGATCAATGTACCCCCACCATGAAAAAACAACTTTTTAATGAAACTTAGGGTCCGTTTGGTTCGAGTATTTGAATAGAGTATTTAAACGAAGATTTAAATTTTTGTGAGAGAAAATACTGTAACAAAATGATTCGAACCGTGATTAGAGTATCGAAACAAACGAGCTCTTAAATTTTCTCCAAGAACGTTGCTTGGTAATTTTTTTTTTTTTTTTGCTTGAAATCAAAGCACACTAGTTTGCCAAGTTCGTGGGTTTGTCGAATGGTGGCCGAGAACATGTACCATAACCTTCAGGCTTGGAAATTTCTTCAAAATTTACAAGTCCAGTTGTGATCGGTCATGTTTACTTGGGCCGATCACATTTACGACCTGCGATTTACGCGTTGTTGGCTTTTCGATCGGGAACAGTGCCTGTAACTCTGGTCGACAGAGTTGTCTCTTTCATCCGACCAGAATTCAACTTGAAAATTTCGAAAAACTTTTCCAATGAAATGCTATCATCCTCATCATTGATGTGTATCTTTTTGTGTACTAGTGTTGTCTCGTCAAAAGGACTATACAATTTTCGTTAGTTAAAAACCTTATAATTTTCTTCCCTGGCTTATTGGTAGACGCTCTTTTAAGTGTTTCGTGTTTTATAGGGGCACATTTCCTTTAAGGTCTGCAATTTGGTATGTTCCTCGTTGGACAGTGCTGGCCACCCGAAAACGTCCATCCCATTTTGGTCTAAATGGTCAGAGCCCAAGCTATTGGACCAGCACCCTCATCAAAACGAAATCCTTAACTTTGAAGCTTCTCGATTGAATCCGCTTGTTATAGTACTTGGACACTACTTTGAGCAATTGTTTACTTATAGGGCATGTTCCTTTTTTCTTCCAAAACAAGTCCAGCTAAGCAATCATATGCTCGACTTACAGTGCTCATCAAAGTTCTCTACTTTGAAGCCAGGCAGACCAATCTTAGTAAGGATGACAGCTTCCATCCCGTAAACCTTAGAGAACGAGGTCTCCCTAGTTGTTGTCTGAACAATTATTCAGCATGTCTAGAGCACTTTGGGCAGCTTGTCAATCTAGGCTCCTTTTAGGCCCTCCAACTTCTTCTTTAGGTTGTCCTTGATGGTCTTATTAACTGCTTCAACATGTCCATTGCTTTGGGGGTATCTAGGAAGAGAATACCTTCTTAGTGCCAAGTTACTCCCACATCTGTCTTAGGTTGGCACTCTTGAATTGCTTGACGTTATTGTGATAATTGTGAGGGTATCTCATACCAGTAGCTGATATTCTTCCAAATGAATTGTGAATTCATATGGTTCAGCCTTTACCTACTTGGTGAGGAAGTCTATAGTCACAATGTAATACTTGAATTATGAGCAGATTGTAGGAGTGGCCCAATGAGATCAATGGCCCACTTCCCAAAGGCCCATGCGCACATGATAAAGTTAAAGGGTTTAGGATGGTGGCTGATCATTTGGGTAAACTATTAACACTTCACGCAACAACGGACATAGTCCTTAGTGTCCTATTCTATGGTCAGTCAATAGTATCTTTGTTAAAGACACTTCATTGACTATGATCGGCTACTAGAGTGGTTTCCACAAATTCCACTATGGATTTGAAGTAGCAAATTTTTGGCTTTGTTCGGCCCAAATGCACCTCCGGTAAGAAGCTAAGTGACCTTACTAGTATAACTTGTCATCGTTCATTATGTATAGTAAAGTTGTTACAATATCTCTAAGCTTCTTCTCACTCCTTGGGTAGTTCATTTAGTGTTAGATACTCGATGATTAAGTCCATGTAGATTTCGGTCTAGTCAGCTGTCTCATTCACAATCTCTCGATGGTGGATGCTTGGCTTGGACAACCGCTCAATTGTGATTGAGATCAGGCTATCATCTTCTATGCTAGAGGCCAACTAAGCAAGGGCATTAGCTTTGGAGTTTTTGGATTCGAGAATCTAGATGACGATGTAGCTTCTGAATTGTTCGAGGAAGCTGGTTACTTTCTTCAAGTACTATGCCATCCTCCTTTCTCGGGCCTAAAACAGTTTTGGACAGAGTAATTTCTAAATTTTGGAGGACTTGATGAAGTGGATATCTGGTCAGCACTCAGATAGGTTGGAAATATGGTCAGAGCTTCCAAGCCTACACGACTAAGGCAAACGCTAGTTACCCCAAAGGTGAGAATTTCTCTTTGGTGCCATGAAGTGCCTAGTAGGCATATTTAACGGGCATTTGAACTTTCTTTTTCTTCTTAAACAAGAAATGAGCTGATTGTCTTTCCAGACACCACCAAGTAGGCCAACAGTGTTTCTCTTCGAAAAGGTTTGGATAGGAATAATGGAGTGCCTAGGTATCTCTTAAGGTTTTTCAAAGGCTTGTTTACACTCTCCGCTCCACTTAAACCTCCCCTTTTGTGTTTGGAAAAATGGGTGGCCCTTATCAGTAGACTGAGAGACAAATCAGGACAAAGCTGTTATCATCCTCATGAGCTTTTGAACCTCCTTGATCATTCAAGGTGAATGTATATCTATGACATCTTGGGCCTTGGCTGGGTTCATCTTGATGTCTCTATGGTTGACCATGAATTGAAAGAACTTTCCCGATTCCACTTTAAACACGCACTTGGTAGGGTTTAACTTTATATTATATTCATAGAGGATGTCAATGCATTCACAGATGTTTTCTACATGAATCCTTAACCTGAATGGATTTGATGAGCATGTTGTCCACATAGACCTCCGTGGTCTCACTAATTGGCGTTAAGAACATCTTGTTCACCAGCCGCTGATAGGTTACTCTTGCGTTTTTCAAAACGAAATGCATAACTATGTAGCAAAAAAAGGTCTTGGTTGGTTGTAAATATTGTCTTGGCCTAGTTGGCCTCGACCATCTTGATTTGGTTGTATACCTACTAGGCATCCATGAAACTTCAGCACCTTGTGCCCAGCCATAGCATTGATCAACTGGTCTATTCTCTAAAGCAAGAAGTAGTCCTTTAGGCATGCCCTTTTAAGATCCGTGAAGCTTATGCAGACATGTCACTTGTCATTGTCATTCTTGATCAAGACCATGTGGCCAACGACTTTGAGTACATCACTTCATGGATGAACCAAGCTTTCAAATGTTTTAGACCTCCTTGTTTATGGTAGTGTATCGTTCAAAATTCAAGACTCTTATTTTCTAGATCATCAGTTTATGCTTCAGATCTACATTCAGGTGATGACAAATGATGTTAAGGTCTATCCATGACATATCCTCTAAAACATCCTAGTATTTCTTAAGAAGTTCTCTAGGTCCATCCAAATGTTCAATTTCAACCAAGAACTAAGCATGACCTTTTAGTCTGGGTGCTCAGGATCTAAATGGTAGGGCACAAGATCTTCTACAACATTTGCTTAGACTTCTTCTTCAGGTAACCTTGGATATAGGTAAGTGAACATTTTCGTCTTCTCAGCTGTTGAAACTCAATTTCATCCACCTTGTGGATAGCTAAGACACTCATATACCAAGCAAACGCTTCCTAAACTACTTTCACTAACATTCTCCAATCTTTCTTGGTCGGCCTTCACAAATTTGATCTTGTCTAGAGTTAGAAATTTCATGGCTAAGTAGTAAACATAGACCATAGTCTTAAGGGCATTCATGGTTGGTCAGCTTGTTGACGATTTTGAGTTTGCGAACTAAGAAAACATTATATAGGTGGATGAGCTTGTCGACCTCTTCCTTGGTAAAAGTAATCGGTATGTCTTCTATCAACAGACCTTATTGATGTGGTCAGACATATTCATATAGTTTCTTCAGCCAACCATCTTAGCCTCCCAGGCATATGTTCGTTGACTACCTAGGAACCTGTAACGCCCCTTTGCGGACGTCACAGATATCATACATTCATTCATAACATACTTTTATTTAAGGTAAACTATTTGAACAAAACTTAATTGAAAACATAATTAAGAAACCATACCTAGGATCCGCGCATAATATTAATAAAATATACCAAATGATAAAAACATATTTTATCATGAAACATCGCAACACTTTAAAATAATCAGCAAACTTTAAATCATCTTAAGTAAAATCTTCATTCTCGGTTTGGCAGGCCAAACCTATTACTTCGGTAGGCTGGTGTTCATCCACCGGCAGGCCGCCCGAGGCTCTGTAAAACAAGGTTTTAAACTTTGCTAAGATTGGTAGGCCGATCATCATTGTTCGGCAGGCCGACCGACTTTAAAGAAAAACATTAAAAAAAACTTAATTTAAAGACAAGATTTAATAAGCGGAAGACCATATACTTTAGAAGGTAAAATATTAAAACATAGTTCATGAAATCTTTAAAAACTCATAAAATAACATGTTCCAAAATTATAAACATGGTTTGATCATGAAACTTGCTTCTTTGGCGTTCTTCCGATTACAAATGATCATCCTTTGCTCACACGCCTTTCCATATCCTCCACTTAGTCCATGACCTTCTTACCCTTATCTGCAACATGATATAAAAACTGGATAAGCTAATGCTTAGTAAGTACATTATATCTCACAACTTAAAATATTTTATGAACATCATCATCATCATAATGCACTAGGCATATTTTCATAGGAACATATCTTTCATTACTTTGACCATATTAAAACTTATTCCATTTTATCTTAAGGGCCCAAGTGTTGCACCATAATCATCATCGTAGGCGCGCCGTCATGAGAGGAAAATGGTAGCTAATCCTAAACCAAACATGACATCATAACATATCATAACATTGGTGTGCAACACTTATTTAGGTGATACATATATATACATATTTAAACTTTCATGCTTTGAAGTACATCATCATCATACATGCATAACTTTATGAACATCAAATATTTCATGAGAAATATAAATGAAACCATCATAGATATCATCAAGAACATATTTTCAAACTTTTATAACATATCATGTTGCAGGTGAGAATGTACTTACTTTTCTAGCTAGCTTACTTAACCTTAATATTGTTGATGACGACGCCGCGGTCTCAATGTGTTCTTCTTCATAATATGTTCATGTCATACATTCATTAAAAAGAAAATGGCAATTAACATATATTTTCAATGAATTAATCACCACTACATAACATCCATTACCATATATCATCTCACATACATTCATCTCTTGAAACATAGATTATATCATATTTCATTTAATATTTAAAAACAAGTCATAATTTCATTACATAAAAATCTGCCAATCAACACAAAACAGTGAGCAACTTAAAACTCAGATCCGTTTATCACATTTGACATCACAAAAAAATCTACAAAAATTAACACACATAATAGACATTTAGACTCTAATATATCCAAAAATTGGCTTTAACAAAAATCAGGGTAGGTCAAAATACACATTTAAAATCAGTGGTAAAACTAACCTCTATTAACTTATACAGTGAGCTACATGAGTTCATCATTTTCAAATAATTAAAACATATTAATTTAAACTCTAAAATTCTTACTAACAACTTATTAACATACATCATAATACCACAAAATTATCTCAACACCAATAGAATCATTAATCACACAAAACATCACATAACCAAAAAGTCCAACCATTTTACTGTTAAAGCGGTTTCTAGACCTAGTCTTACTAAAATTTCCATAACACATAAAATACTCATCAAATCATTACCAGACTTTCCAGTTCATAACTTAACATATATATGAGCATTCTTGCCAAATTTTATAGCAAACAAAGCACGTTTACCCCTTGAACAAAACTCACATTTTTGAGCATCATAACCAAACAACAACATTTTTACTGTGAGTGGCAGTGGGTAGACAGTTCATATCTTAATGTAGAAAAATCGAAATAAGTTGAAACTTGAAAGAACATTACATAACATACATATGAACATCATATTAAAATCTCAGATCAAAATAAGATTCCTAGACAAAGTTATGGCTGTCGGAGTAAGGAGGAAAAATGCATTTCAGAAACACCGAAAAAAAGAGTTCTTACCTTAAACAAATTTCTTCTCAAACTCCTTAAACTTAACCCCAATGGAAACTCAATATTTCTTACAAACAATAACAGAGAAAATTTAAGAGGAAATGAAGAAGAAAACGTGAAGGGAAGAGAGTGAGTGAGAGAAAGAGAGAGGGGGGGAGAGAGAGCGTAATGGAGAGAGAAAATAACGTAAATGAGGATAATATAAAAGGAATTTAATACTCTCTATTATGTCAGGAATTTCCTAACTAAAGTTGAGGCAATTCACGTGGAATAGAGGGAATTGAGGGGGAAAAAGTCAAAATTCCAAGAATGGCTCAAGTTACCATATTTCTCGATTTCAAAATGGGAAACCTTATCAATTACATTCAATCAATCAAAAGTCAAATGTTTTACTTCCTTAAATGAGGAAATTAATCCAAAAATATGTCAATCAATCAGCAATCATTAACCAATCATCATCGTCACAATTTTAGGAGACTTTAGTTGACTGCTCGTCAGCTGTCATTGGCCTGCCGATTCCTCACTTCGGCCTGCCAATTCTCCTAAGTCCGGCCTGCCGATTATTTCCATCGGCCTGCCGATGCTTGAGGGACAATTCGGCTTGCTGAACTTGAAGGTTTGGCCTGCCGAACTGTCCTTACATACATTAATGCATCATATATTTAAATCATTAAAGAATCATAATTAAACATACAATGTCAATAACATGAACACTTGAGCACATCAATTCCATGTGATCGTCACCTATCATAACACTTAAAATAAATAGTTAGTGACAATAATATCATGTATCATAACATACATCAATAAAAATTACTTAACATTGTCACTAATATAACATTATTCGTTACATAAAATAGGCGGGTGTTACAGAACCAATACCCGTTCAACAAACTCACACAAATGGTCATTCCAGATGCATTCTCTGGTCATGTGACTGATGTCCTTGTGAAGGTTGAAATATTTGTTATGGTCGTTTTTTGCTCGGTTTCTTTTCAATGGAGGAGGGTCGGTGAGCAACTTCTAGTTACTGACTTGGTTAAGTACTTGTTTATTGTAGCAACCAAAGGTGTATAGTTTTGAAACCTCCTAACAGGCGTCTTTGGCCTGTCAATCTTAGGTTTCTTCTAGTCGGATGTCGACACCTAGCTTGCTAACTCTCGCTTGTTTTTCTTCTCCTTCTTGCCACTATCCTTGGCTAGCAACTCTTCATGTATTCAATAGCACTTGCGTGTTTTTTGCACTAGGGCAAGCATTTGGGGGGAACAGCTAGTTGATCCAAGGTGATCATCCAAAGCAACTTCTTATCCTGAAGACCTTCCTAGAACACGTTCATAATGGTTCCATCTTTTTAGTTTTTAAATTCCAATGCTACTCGATGAACCTATTAAGGAAGTCCTGAAGATATGTAGATTCTCCTTGTTTAACGACATATAAATGAGTTATCTCCTTCATCCTCAATTTGGAGGTCATAAAAGCCATTGAAAAGGCATTGGACAATTGTTTGAAGAAGCTTATTATACTAGAATTTATTCGCCGGAACTATTGCCAAGATAGTTTGGTCAAGTTGAGTGAGAAGGCTTTACACATTGCTACATTGCTTGCATTTTGGAAGAGCATATTTCCCTAATAGGTTTCCAAATACTCATCGGGTTCAGTTGTTCCATCATATGCTAGCATTTAGGGAACCTTGAACTTCTTAGGCATTAGAGCTTTCATAATGGTGATCTTGAAGGGTTGATCAACCATCCAGGTATCATCAACACCATAGCATTGTTTAATGAGATAATTGATTTGCCTTTGGAGGTTCTTGAAGTTCCAGCTATTCGTATCTTCTAGCAACTCTATCTGGTATAGAGCACCATTTTCTTGACGGCCTTCGGCCTGATCAACTGCTCGTCCACAGGCCAGCTTGACACATCGATGCCCCAATCGATTAAAGATAGAGGTGTGAGACTTCTCAGGCGATCGATCCTAACCTGCTTTGGCCGCCCTCCGATCTCCATTCGGTCCATTGTGCAACTAGGACTTGTGTTTGAACATGTATGTCCTTGAGTTCTCAAACTCGGCTTCATCATGCTGGGCGTCCCCTTGGGCAACTCGTCCACGAGCATGGTCATCCTGGCTGGTGGAGGCAGGGCCAAAGGTGATGATCATTGAGGAGCCTGTTGGGCTTCAACGTACCTACTCAAAAGATGAACAACCTCAATAAATTTGCAGATGGGATCATTCATGTTGGCATTGGCTACGGCCTAGGCACTGGTGGTTTGAGTTTCTCGACCTCGACCATAAGGTGGAAGATTTTGGTTGACAGCTCAACCTGACCCTATTGGCTGGTCCACATCTGCCTTATTCTGGTCTTGCACGGATATAGGCGCAAGTTGTTGTTAGGATTGGTGCCCTAAGGAATGATTACTTTAGGTGTGTTTATAGCATTTTGGTGAAATAAATATTAATATGAATATTACATATATTAATAATGGTTCTTGTATTATTATCATATTAATAATTGTATATTAGTAAAGATATGATGCATGACTATTATATTCTGTAACTTGTGTAAGGCTGTATGTATTCTGTAAGTATGAACTCTCATACAGGAGCGTTATCCCGTTCTCATCGCTATCGAATTAGCAACAGGCGAAAATCTCCAGTAACAGGTGTCCAGTACCGAAGTTTCTCGCACTTGGCTCGTGGCCCAGTGTTGTTGACATGTAGTCGTGATGGATATCCGTCTTTCTTTTGGTCTGTCAGCATAACATATATTGTTGATTTCTATTTCCCACTTGGAAAACCACAAACGTATTTACATTTTGACATCATTGCTGACGACAAGCGCTCAAGATGGGTGTTTGTCTTTCTTTAAAGTCTGCTAGAATTTATTAACCCAAAAAGGTCGATTAGAAATTAGAATTATATATTGTCGCACATGAAACTACACGTTTTTTATACAATATATTTTAAACTTTTAATTTTAACAAAATACATTTTAAATTTTAAAATAATTGACAATTAAGATCTGATAACTACTTTTAATTTCCACTCGGTATCTTTTTCATTGTATCGAGCTTCAATTTTTTTCTTAAAATGACAAGCTTTATCTTGTTTTTTATAAAAATTAATCTTCATTAAATGGAAGAAATTTGTACAAAGAGTACGAAGGTTGAGGGATCCATCCCAAAACTCAAGAACAAAACAAAGACAAGCTTTACCTTAAAAAAAATAATAATTATTAAAAAAAAACCTCACGTGTGAATCTCATGACCTAAATTGTCTATCCATGGCTTTTAATGCCTGTTAGTTATTGGACCTTAATTGTCAGAATCAAATTTTGAGATGCATTATGCAAAAGGCGATTAATTTAAGGTGCAACAGTGTAATTTACTCTTTTAAACAGTAATAACGACTTCCCCCCCACCCCCCCCTTTTTTTTTTTTTTTGTAGCATTGCTCTTGAAGTACAAGGTTATTTGACTCTTCGTTGCGCGCACAAATTAACTCCTCGAATACACAGCATCCGGGCTTCCTTCTGTCCTTGGCTTTCCCTTGTGAAAGGAGAATATGTCGGTTGGTATTTCAATCTCAGCATAGGTCTCGTCACTTGTTTTGCTGTCTAAAGTTAGGAAACTTATTTCAATAGGTCTAGTTCTATAATGGAGTAAACATGCATTTTCTAGCCATTCGCTAGTTTTCATGCTAAATTCTTGCTAAAATTTTGTCACAACATAAACTGAATTTTGAATTTATCGCATTAAAAGATATCTTAAAGAGTCCCAACTATGTTATGATGTTCTGAGAACATGCTAGAATCTTCTGTCTCAATTTCATGATCATAGTTTAGTCATTTTACTGACATGGTGATTTTCTTTCAATGCGTAGTTGCGGGAAGCGAGGATTCAAATGTATACTTCTATGATTTAACTCGGCCAAGGCACACGTGTGTAAACAAGTTGCAGGTTCGTCTTTATTTGCTTGTAATAATACTTTAATGGCTCATCTGAGTTTGGTGTGGACTGAAACCGGCCAAAAAATATGCTACTGGTAGGGCCATCGGTTTCCAATTATGGACGTTGCATGGAACCATGGAGCAAACCTGTTGGCCTCATCTGATTTTTATGGCACAGTTATTGTGTGGAAGTGACCAAAGACAGGTTAAGACAAATGTATACAAGACATGCTGGTCACACATATCGTACACTCGGGAGTCTCAAATCTCAATGCTCCATTTTACCAATTTTTACAGGGAACTGATTAACCATTTAAGGTGTCAATATGGTGTTTTATTATTCCCTTTAAAAAATATATATATCATATCTTGTATTCTTGATTGTTGTATTCGTCAGTTAAGCAAAAATTGACGTTAATACTCATTTTTGGAATTTTGATTTGTAACCTTTAATTTTTGGAAACAATCTTTTTCCAATCTTTTGTATTATTTTATGTTTTTAGGAAAAAAAAAATTAGTAGTTTTACTATTATCTTTGTGAAAATATTAACTTTCAAGAAAATAATTAAAAAGGGGAAGCAATATAAACCAAAAAGTTGCCAATGTATTTAAATTTACCATACCTCATATTGTGGTGTAAGATGTGTCTATCACAAAATTTTCGATTTATAATAATCATTTTTAATATACTTGAAAATGTAGAGTATTAGGTAATCTTTACATATATAAAAGCCGCAAAGCGGCGTTTCGTCCCATCTCTTGATTCATTGAGTTTTACTCCTTTCTTTTTCCCCCTCTTTTTAGCTCTTCCTTCTTCCTTTTTCTTTCTTTTTTTTTTTTCCTTTTTTTTAAACTTTTTCTTCCTATTGTTTCTTTCTTTCTTTTTGTTGTTTCCTTCCTTTTTTTTCTGTTTTGGCTTTTTTTTTTTAAAATTCTTACCATTACAATCTTATACATATTGATTTTTTTTCTTTCTATTGTTTTTTTTTTCATACAATCTCATTTTTTTATTCTAAAATATACCATTAATATACTTTGTTCTTTTAATTTATCCTTGACATACAATAAAAATATCAGGTTAATCGAGTAATTATACCTCCTAGTTTTCAATATTTTTCTATTTCTCTTTCTATTTTTCAAAACTACAAAGGCATCCTTTAAATTTAAAAACCCCCTTTTAATTTTATTCCTTGCAAACTTTTTTGACTTAAAAAACATAGAGATAAGATAAAAAAAATCCTTAACTAAATCTAATTTGTTCATGAAATATATGTTTTTTTTAAGAAAATTTTTTAAAAATATCTATTTTAAAATTTAAAAAGTCATAAAATTTAAGATCTTTTTTTTTTTTGAAATTTGATGTTTTGTTTTAGGATTTTTTTTTAGTTTTTAATGTATAAAATATTTATCATAACCATTTAAGGGTAGTCATGTTGTTTTGCCTAATTTTTCTATTTATGGGGATGAAATTGAATTAGGTTTTTAAAATTTAAAGTATACCTTTGTAATTTCTAAGAACGGAAAAACATATTGAGAAATAGTTAAAACTAAGAGGTAATATTATGTAATTAACCCTAATCACTTTTATGTATCTCTCTTCTTCAATACTTTCTTGAACCTAATCTTTATGACCACTCATTGAAAAAAAAATCTTTATGATTACTTATGTTATCCTAATTACCTTAGTAATTAACCCTAATCACTTTTATGTATCTCTCTTCTTCAAACTTTGTTGAACCTAATCTTTATGACTACTCATTGAAAAAAAAAATCTTTATGATTACTTATGTTATCCTAATTACCTTAGTGATTTTTTTTCCTAAAATGCGTCATATTTAATTATCATTTTCCTTCTAATTAGTCCACTACAACAATCTTCTTATTTTTTGAGCAACTTACAAGAATGCCTCCAAATGCACCGCCTTATTAAAAATGTCATCCAACAAACCACTTATCAAAACTACTCCTTTATTTAAAATTGGGAATCTTTCAAAACTACTCCCTTATTTAAAATTGAGAATTTATTAAAAGACCAAGTTACCATTTCTCCCGAAATGAAACCTACCAGATTCCAACCTATATTTTTTTTTAAAACAAAGAAGCGCCAACCGCCTCTAGTTGCCAACGCGGGTGTCAATTTATAACTACTAGGTTCCAACTTAGAACCTACTAGATTCCAACATATATTTTTTGAAACAAAGAAACACCAACAGTCTCTAGCCACCAGCGCAAGTGCCGGGTTGTAACTTACTGGGTTCCGATTTGGAACCTACCAGATTCTAACATATTTATTTTTAAACCTACCAGATTCTATCTCAGAACCTGTTGGAGCCCGTCGACTCCATTCTGGAACCAACCAGGTTCCAACACAGAACCCGCCAGGTTCTGAAATAGAATCTACCACATTATCTCATTCTTTTTAACAAAAACTATGATGTGATATACTATTATTCTTAATTTTTATATAAAACTGAAAAATAAAATCTACAACAATACCAAAAAAATCGTAAATCAACTTGTACATTCTCAACACCAAAATAGTTAACCAAGACATTACTAATGTGAAACATGACTCTAGATTTGCCTAATTTAGATATAATCAGTGAAACACAAAAAAATTCTGACATGAAGAGGTCCTCCCATTGACCTTGTTTCTTCATGACCATAATCTCTGTGAGCTGCGTTATACCAAAACTTCAAGAAAAATAGAGTATAAAAATCACTATTTTATGAAATTTTACACAAAATTCCAAAAAAAAAAAAACAACAACAACGCAATGCAAACAAAGCAATATCTTAATATCAAGCAAATCCAAAGCAAAAGCAAAACCAAATCTTAGCAACATATAACCAAAAATTAACAAAACCATGTCTTAAAATCACAAAATCTACAAAGCAAACAATCGGTGGCAACTGTTGGGGAATGCCTTGGCATGGCGATAAGAATAGAAATCAAGCATTCTTCCAAAACCACTGTAGGTTTTTTTTTTTTGGGTAGAAAATAATTCCAATCATACTAATATGGAGAGATATATCTTAAGCAATCAGATAACATTATAGAACAAAATATTTTCCTGCAAATAGTTTCTGCAGCAAACTCTTAGTAAAGAAAACTAAATTACAACAGGACATACGAAAGCCATGAAAAGAACCACAAAAAACCAAATATCTCTACGTTTGAAAAATGTCGCAACAAAGTCTATAGCAAGCTCCCAAAATTGGTACTAACACTTGACTTAAGAACCTTATAACTAGGGAGGACTTGGGTTCAAGTATTGGGGGACATGAAGAGCCACTAGGTGCCTAGAGGGGACAGTATGTATAAATAAAAAGTGTAAGACCCTACTATGTTGGGGTCCCACCAGCTGGGCCTATGAATGGTTGAGGCGTTATATTGAACATAAGATAAATATAATTAGAAAGGTAAAATGAAATTTATCTTTAAGTAAATTATGAATATCCTATAGGGATATTATATATTATGATATGTCATGGATGTTTAACTTGTTGGAGTTTCATAATTTATATATAATTCAAAAGTGCAGCTTTAAGTTTTTAGTAAAATAGCTTTAGAGTTGATAATTATAAAATATAGATGCCGGAGATATGTTATTTTATAATTGTAGAGTTTGATCTATATATGTCCATCGGGTCCCCTTTGTTGGCTCACATAATTACCTATAACAATACGACTTATTTTCTAACATATTGATAACTTATGTTAATTCTTAATATTGGCTTAAATTCAGTTGATTAGATTTAATAATTCATGTTTATTTATTGGTTGAATTAATTCAAAATACATGTTGAATTATTTCAAAAATATTTTATTTGAACATGAGATTATCTGTATGTGACTGTTTTAATCAAATAACTTCTCTATTAAGTTATTTGAATTTAAACTAAGGCTTTACGAAGGATACCCTAATCAAATAAAGTAGGAATTATCCAATAGGTTCAATTCGGGTGAATCAGATAACTTTGAGAAGCTAAAAAACACGTCTACTAGGATAGCTACAACCAAATGGTCGATTGTCATACACAAGGGGTAGTCGACCACACTTTTTTTATTAGATTACGTGTTTTATATGTTTTCACTTTGGGATTTGATTCTAATTCAAACTTTGAGACTGAATCTTGTAAGAATAGATGCCCAATGACTTCCTATAAATAGGTAACATGTTCCTATGCTTTTATATTATTATTAACTGTTAGACATGTATGCCCTAAGGAGTAAAAATATAATACGTTTTTGGAGACATTTTTATCAATAAAGAATTTATTCATTTATATATACCAAATCTTGTCCTCTTTACGTTCATATTTGTTGAATGTATGATAAGCAAACAGTAGTCTGAGACTGTCAGTCTAAACCTTAAGAATTGGGCATATGATGGGATGATTATGCGGTAGACATGATTCTTAAGGTGATGGTCTAAAACACATGATCCGCAATCGAGGGAATAAAGTTGGGCGCTTTATTCATGTAAAGATTGTTATGTTGTCTATATCCCTTTTGGGAGATGGTTTGTCTTGACCATTGGAGTTGGACTCCGTGAATAGAAACATTGGCGCATTGTCATAGGTGACGACGTATTGGATCGGGACATAAAGTGAATTGATTTGGATAATAATTCTGTCTTGGCAAATTGATTCACTTTAGACAGTCATTTGTATTGTATCTTAATCCTGAGATGAATAGTGGGCCCGTTATCTCGACTTGTGTCTTTTGATGTACCAATGGGTGACTCCCACATCTCTATAGTGGTATGCATGCCGGTACGTTGGAGGCATGACTCATGATAGCATAGACTTGTTATTCATAGATATGGAATCCATAGCTCCTCTTTAGGAGTAATGATATCCTCTTATATGCGTTGTCCTGTAATTGGAAAACTGGAGCGCTCAACCATTTGGATACATAGGTGTAACCGAATGGTATACTATCTTTGGATGGTAAGTTTTCTAATGGTTAGACAATGGAACGTAAGATAAAAATAATCGGGAAGGTAAGACAGAACTTGTCCTTAAGCTGATTATGGATGATCATATGGGGATGCGATACACTTTGATATGTCATGGAGACTTAGCTATACGAGCTTCATAATTCTATAAAGTTTGAGAGTGCAGCTCCAAGCTTTTAGTGGAGTAGCGTTGGAGTTGATAATTGTGAAATGTATATATGGGATATTGGGTTTCATAATTATCATGAGCTTGAACTTTATAGGTCCATTTTGGTCCCCTTTGCTAGCTCACAAAATCCTGTAACAACACGGCGTGCTTTTCCAATAATTGGTGACTTATGTCGGATTTATCAGATTGGTTTAAAATTTGTAAGAATCAAATAATTCATGTCTGTTTATTGGTTGAATTAATTTTTGTAAGAAATTAGTTCAAGATAAACTTGTTGAATTATTGCGATCAGATAATTCTTGTCTGTTTATCGGTTGATTTAATTTTGGATAAATTAGATCAAGATAAACTTGTAGAATTATTGTGAATTGATTTATTTTCTTAGAGATTATCTTGATAAAGTTTGTTTTGATCAGATAACTTCTCTATTGAGTTATTTGACTTAAAACTGAGACTTTATCCTTTAGAATCTTGGGTGGAAAATAAAAGATTCGCGGAGATTTTTTCTCGGGAGTTTGGCCTGCTGGATGACGTGTTCGGCCTACCGAACTGGCCTATTCGGCCTGCCGATCAGAATGTTCGGCCTACCGATCAGCGGAGATAAGATTACGCATTTTTACGCAGATTTTATCAGATATTGATCCGAACTTGATTATGTTTCGAGTTTTTGAGACCTAATCTGATATGGACTGACCTCAGGACCAATAGGTATAAAAAGGGAATGAGTCTCATGATTTACTCATATCAAATTGAGAGATTAAGAGTGATACTCTTCTAGTGAGCATCTGAAAACTCCCTGAGAGCTTTTGTTCACAAATCATGAACACTAGCTTTGGGTTCTCTCTGTTGGTTGGAAGGAGAGTCACCGGTGGAAGTGCTGTACGAGTGAGCCCACACTCACTCTGGTTGTGGATAGAGAATAGCAAAGAAGACCAGTTGGTTGAGGCTCTTCTGGAACGTTACTTCTCTTCACAGGCTGCGGAGGATCTTCACACAAAGGTTAGTAAGATCGGTCTAATTTATACATATAACATGTCAAACTTGTGTTTTGGAAATTACTCTGATGGAAAAAAAATTTTAAAAATTTCGCTGCGCACTTTGTTTCCAACAATTGGTATCAGAGCCGAGGTTTTTATATAAATTTGCAAGTTTGTATCATGTTATATGCATAAATTTTGTGATCTTAATCTCTCCTATGGTTGAATTGAATTTTATAGAGGGATGGCACTCTAGGTTTCTATATAATATATATGTTGTCATG
The DNA here is from genome assembly GCA_025403435.1 of Artocarpus heterophyllus. Lineage (NCBI taxonomy): Eukaryota > Viridiplantae > Streptophyta > Magnoliopsida > Rosales > Moraceae > Artocarpus > Artocarpus heterophyllus. Next base: position 15,004,220 of record CM046335.1, read on the forward strand.
GATTATGTGGTGAATGTTTATTAATTAATTATGGTTGATTAAATCGTTGTTTAATTATTTATTAATTAATTAATACCGGTTATGGTTCCTTAGAGGTTAGAATGTGTATCTAGGTTTTTCATATAATTAGATGGCGGACTATCATCTCCGTCTAGGAGTTGTTATTTAATTTTTAATTTGTAAGAATTTTGTAATTAAATAATTATTCGAAGAAGACGGAACGAGAAGTCGGATCTTGAAGATTGATGATAGCGTCTCTAAGTATTTCCTGAGTCTCTAATTTTATGTTTTTGAATTGTTGAAAATAAAATTGATGAATTGCATTAAAATTGTATTTTCTGGATTGAGGGTTTTCTACTCGGTCGGCATGCCGGACCTCACAGTTCGGCAGGCGGGAGGTCACGGATCGGTAGGCCAGACGTATGGTCCGGCAGGCCGACAGTGGGGCAGAAATTTTGGTGCTCTGCCGGCAGGCTGAACTTTCAGTTCGACAGCCCGAACCTGCATAGATCGGCAGGCCGATGTTTCAGATCGGTAGGCTGATGGAGCAAGACCGGCAAGCCGATCACCCAGATTGGCCTGCCGACCGAGAGCTGCCGAGTATCCAGAAAAGGTGCAATTTTTACGGTGCAGTTTTAATTTTATTTTTGGGACGATTCTGAGAAACATTAAATTTGGATATGACCGGAAATATGAAGTATTTGATTCATACGGGATTGAAGACTTGAAGATGGGTATTATATGAAGAAGGATACAGCTTGAGGATTCAAGGATGAAGAATCGATAAATGTCTCGATTATTCTCTTGTAATCTTAGTTTTCTATTCTCTAGGGTTGAACCATAATATTACGGTTATTATTATTTTGCTTGTAGCTTTGCTTGTCTGCATTATAATATGATTTACCATGTATATTGATAACATGCCATATAGAATAGGGAGTGCCGCTCATATTAAAATTGTTCATGCATGATTTTAAAATAAAACCTTGACTTCAAAAGATTGAGTGGGAGAAGGTTTTCGAAGAGAGGACCTAAGGCCTCCATCGTTGGTCCATAGGAAGAACATGGTGGTCCCGACCCCTAGGAAGGGATTTCTATCATGTATCAGATTGGATCTCTGAAAGGATAAGGTATTTTAGTATGATTTATGGTTGCACACCCCTAGGTAGTGATTATAAATCATGGATAAAATATTGAAACAGTGGTTATACACTTACGTTAATTTTATTATTAACCTCCCCTAGGAGCTCTATTAATAAAATTAATGACCAAAGAAACGATTATTAGTATATGCTAGATCATACGGGTCCTGGATGGTATATATTAATCAGGAGAGGATCCGTGTTCCTGATTGAATTTAGCATGACTCCCCTAGGAGCTTGTTGAATTCTGAGTTGGGTATTATCGTTGTAAGGTTGTGATATTTTCAAGGTTTTGACACATAAACACATTTGTATGATTTTACATGATTGTGTTATCTTACTGAATTATTATATATGTTTGCTTATGTTTGGTACATGATTCTTTATTGTAGATTGAAAATGTCTAAAAACTCTTTATCATCGATACTTGACAAAAACCAATTAACCCGTGAGAACTATAATGATTGGAAACGGAACCTGGACATCGTCCTTTCCTTTGAGAAATTGAAATATGTTCTGACAACTCCTTGTCCTCCCGAGCCTACGGGAGACTCAAGTAATGAGCAATTCCAAGCGTACAACCGCTGGAAAGATGCTAATGATCAGGCCCGCTGCTATGTTATGGCCAGCATGAACAACGTGCTGTAGGCTCAACATCAGGATTATGAGACTGCAAAGCAGATCTTGGATAATCTTGAGGATATGTTCGGAGGCCAGGCCATAATGAAGCGGCAAGGGGCGCTTCGAAAACTCTTAAACTGTAGACAGAGACCGAGGACATCTGTAAAGGAGCACATGATGTTGGTCATGGGTTACCTTGTTGAGGCTCAAACCAATGGAGCCGACATCGATGCTGAAACTCAGATGACTATGGTCTTTGAGACTCTGTCTAAGGAATTTATTCCGTTTAGAGCTACTTTTAATTTAAGCAATAGACAGGATATGACCTTGACAGAACTGATGAAACAGTTACAGGAGTTTGAACTGCTGATAAGGGAGTCTCCTGCTGGTGGTGAGGACCAATATGGTAGCTGCTTCTGGTTCCAATCCTAACTCTGGGAATGGAAAGAAGCAACAGGCCAAGAATGGGAAGTCTTCTATTCCTCCTACAACCAAGAGCAAGAAGAAGAAGAAGAAGAACCCAAAGAAGCTTAAGTGCTTCTTCTGTGGTAAGGTCGGGCATATAAAGAAGCATTGCAAGGACTTCCTTTCCAAGGGAGGTAGGTGTGATCTTCTATATTTAGAAACTTGTTTGGTTGAGGAATCCAGTGACATCTGGGTCATAGATTCCGGTGCAACTAATCATGTTTGTGTTTCTCTGCAGGGATTCAAAGAACGAGAAGTCTACTTTGTAAAGACTTAACGCTTCGGATGGGCGATGGATCCTTGGTCTCAGCGGAAGCAGTGGGAGATGTCCATCTTTATTTTGATAATTATAGGAATTTAGTTTTGCGAGATTGTTTTTATGTTCCTAAATTTAAAAGGAATTTAATTTCTGTATCTTCTTTATTTAAAGACTCCTACGTGGTATCTTTTAGTGAAAAAGTGATGATTCGTAAAAACAAATCTTTTATCTGTTCTGGATGGATGCAAAATAATCTATATTTTATCAAACCTAAGATGGACTTATTGCTTAATGCTGAGATAAATGATAATAACTCAAAAAGACTTAAAACTTCTCACTCTAATAAGACTTATCTTTGGCATTTGCGCCTTGGTCATATTAACCTGAATAGGATTCAAAGGTTAGTAAGGGATGGACCTTTAAGTCACTTAAAGGTGGAATCTATACCTCAATGTGAATCTTGTTTGGAGGGTAAAATGACCAAAAGACCATAGGGGTCTAAAGGCAATAGGGCCGAAGGGGTTATAGAACTTGTGCATAGTGATGTTTGTGGACCAATGAACATCCAGGCACGAGGAGGGTATGAGTACTTTGTCACTTTTATTGACGATTGCTCAAGATATGGGTATGTGTACCTAATGCACCACAAAAGCAAAACTTATGATAAGTTTAGAGAGTTTCGGGCTGAAGTGGAAAAGCAATTGGGTATACCCATAAAGGCACTTCGATCTGATCGAGGTGGGGAATACCTTTCTGATGAGTTCTTGGGACACTTGTTAGAGAATGGGATTTTTTCCCATTTGACTGCACCGGGCACTCCGCAGCAGAATGGCATAGCAGAGAGAAGGAATAGGACTTTGTTGGGCATGATTCGGTCCATGATGAGTTATTCATCATTGCCTTTATCCTTTTGGGGATATGCACTACAAACCGCATGTTATCTTTTGAACAATGTGCCTTCAAAATCGGTCCCTAAAACTCCTCACGAGTTGTGGACAAGACGGAAGACATCTTTAAACCATATTTGCATATGGGGATGTCCAGCTCATGTCCTATTTAAGGATCCGAATAAGTTGGAAGCACGTTCGGAAGTTTGCGTGTTTGTAGGATATCCAAAAGGGACTAAAGGAGGTTATTTTTATAACCCTAAGGAAAATAAAGTCGTGGTTTCAACTAATGTAACTTTCCTTGAGGAGAGTTACATGGACGACTTTAAACCTCGAAGCAAAGTGGTGCTTGAGGAGTTAAGGGGTGATCCGTTCGCTCTAGAGATTCCGAATGAAACCATTCCGATCGGTGTAGAAAAACCAAACAAACCTGAACAACAACCTTAGGGGCTTCGGCGTAGTGGGAGGATCGGGCATCAACCAGAGAGGTATATGTTCAATAGGGAGGTCTTTTTGGCTGAACCGGATGAACATGACAGGGATCCTTATACTTACGCAGAAGCTATGGAGGATGTTGAGTCAAAACTCTGGACAGAGGCCATGAACATAGAGATGAAGTCTATGGAGACTAATCGGGTCTAAGAGCTTGTGGATCTTCTCGAAGGGGTAAAACCCATAGGGTGTAAGTGGATCTACAAGAGGAAAAGAGGAGTGGATGGAAAGGTCGAAACCTTTAAGGCTAGACTAGTAGCTAAGGGTTATACGCAAAAGGAAGGAATCGATTATGAGGAAACCTTTTCGCCTGTAGCCATGCTTAAGTCCATCCGGATTCTCTTGTCCATAGCTGCCGCTCTCGACTACAAGATTTGGCAGATGGATGTCAAGACGGCTTTTCTGAATGGCTATCTTGATGAGTCCATTTATATGAAACAACCAGACGGGTTCAAGGTCGCAGGTCAAGAGGGGAAGGTTTGCAAGCTGCTAAAGTCAATTTATGGACTTAAGCAGGCATCCCGTTCTTGGAACATAAGATTTGATCAAGTGATCAAGACTTACGGGTTCTCACAAAATGTGGATGAACCATGTGTTTACAAACACATAAAAGATGGGAAGGTGGTTTTTCTACTGCTCTATGTAGATGACATTCTACTAATTGGCAATGACGTTGGGGCGTTGTCATCGGTCAAATTATGGTTGACCAAGCAGTTTGACATGAAGGACTTAGGTGAGGCTAATTTTGTTCTCGGTATCCAGATCTTTCGGGATAGGAAGAACAAAATGATAGCTTTGTCTCAGGCCGGCTACATAGATAAAATTCTCAGGAAGTTTGCAATGCAGGATTCCAAGAAAGGTGGGCAACCATCTAGGTCTGGAATTACTCTTTCTAAGAAAGACTCTCCGAAGTCTTATGAAGAAAGAGAATACATGAAGAAGGTGCCTTATGCTTCGGCAGTAGGTAGTCTCATGTATGCCACGCTTTGCACTCGACTGGATATTAGCTATGCGATCGGGATTGTAAGTCGATTTCAGGCAGATCCAGGACCGAACCATTGGGTTGCGGTAAAGCATATTTTCAAGTACCTGAGAAGGACTCGAGGGTATATGCTTGTGTATTCGGGTGAGGACTTGACTCCTCTAGGATACACTGATTCGGATTTTCAATCCAGTCTGGATTCTAGGAAATCGACTTCGGGGTTTGTGTTTACTCTGGGTGGCGGTGCCATCAGTTGGAGAAGTGCGAAGCAAGATTGCACTTCAGATTCAACGATGGAGGCCGAGTATGTGGCGGCTAGTGATGCTTCGAAAGAAGCAGTGTGGCTCCGCAAGTTCCTTGGGGATCTTGAGGTAATTCTTGGTTTGGATAAAGAGGTATCACTGTACTGTGATAACAGTGCAACGGTAGCTAATGCTAAGGAACCAAGATTTCACAAGAAGAGTAAGCATATTGATCGAAAGTATCATGTGATAAAGGACTTCGTTGAGGGCGGGCATGTCACGGTGTGCAAGATCGCGTCAGAGGATAATTTAGCTGAACCATTTACGAAGACACTTACTGGGAGAGTCTTCGAGAGGCATGTGGAAGCTATGGGGATGCAAAATTTGCTGTATTTACTCACTTAGTGCAGGTGGGAGATTGTTAGACATGTATGCCATAAGGAGTAAAAATGTAATACGTTTTTCGAGACATTTTTATTAATAAAGAATTTACTCATTTATATATACCAAATCTTGTCCTCTTTACGTTCATATTTGTTGAATGTATGATAAGCAAACAGTAGTCTGAGACTGTCAGTCTAAACCATAAGAATTGGGCATATGATGGGATGATTATGCGGTAGACACGATTCTTAAGGTGATGGTCTAAAACACATGATCCGCAATCGAGGGAATAAAGTTAGGCGCTTTATTCATGTAAAGATTGTTATGTTGTCTATATCCCTTTTGGGAGATGGTTTGTCTTGACCATTGGAGTTGGACTCCGTGAATAAAAAACATTGGCGCATTGTCATAGGTGACGACGTATTGGATCGAGACATAAAGTGAATTGATTTGGATAATAATTCTGTCTTGGCAAATCGATTCACTTTAGACAGTCATTTGTATTGTATCTTAATCCTGAGATGAATAGTGGGCCCGTTATTTCGACTTGTGTCTTTTGATGTACCAATGGGTGACTCCCACATCTCTATAGTGGTATGCATGCCGGTACGTTGGAGGCATGACTCTTGATAGCGTAGACTTGTTATTCATAGATATGGAATCCATAGCTCCTCTTTAGGAGTAATGATATCCTCTTATATGCGTTGTCCTGTAATTGAAAAACTAGAGCGCTCAACCATTTGGATACATAGGTGTAACCGAATGGTATACTATCTTTGGATGGTAAGTTTTCTAATGGTTAGACAATGGAACGTAAGATAAAAATAATCGGGAAGGTAAGACAGAACTTGTCCTTAAGCCGATTATGGATGATCATATGGGGATGCGATACACTTTGATATGTCATGGAGACTTAGCTATACGAGCTTCATAATTCTATAAAGTTTGAGAGTGCAGCTCCAAGCTTTTAGTGGAGCAGCGTTGGAGTTGATAATTGTGAAATGTATATACGGGATATTGGGTTTCATAATTATCATGAGCTTGAACTTTATAGGTCCATTTTGGTCCCCTTTGCTAGCTCACAAAATCCTGTAACGACACGGCGTGCTTTTCCAATAATTGGTGACTTATGTCGGATTTATCAGATTGGTTTAAAATTTGTAAGAATCAAATAATTCATGTCTGTTTATTGGTTGAATTAATTTTTGTAAGAAATTAGTTCAAGATAAACTTGTTGAATTATTACGATCAGATAATTCTTGTCTGTTTATCGGTTGATTTAATTTTGGATAAATTAGATCAAGATAAACTTGTAGAATTACTGTGAATTGATTTATTTTCTTAGAGATTATCTTGATAAAGTTTGTTTTGATCAGATAACTTCTCTATTGAGTTATTTGAATCAAAACCAAGACTTTATCCTTTAGAATCTCGGGTGGAAAATAAAAGATTCGCGGAGATTTTTTCTAGGGAGTTCGGCCTGCCGAATGACGTGTTCGGCCTGCCGATCAGAATGTTCGGCCTGCTGATCAACGGAGATAAGATTACGCGTTTTTACACGGATCTTATCAAATATTGATCCGAACTTGATTCTGTTTCGAGTTTTTGAGACCTAATCTGATATGGACTGACCCCAGGACCAATAGGTATAAAAAGGGAATGAGTCTCATGATTTACTCAGATCACATTGAGAGATTAAGAGTGATACTCTTCTAGTGAGCATCTGAAAACTCCATGAGAGCTTTTGTTCACAAATCACGAACACTAGCTTTGGGTTCTCTCTGTTGGTTGGAACGAGAGTCACCGGTGGAAGAGCTGTACGTGTGAGCCCACACTCACTCCGGTTGTGGATAGAGAATAGCAAAGAAGACCAGTTGGTTGAGGCTCTTCTGGAACGTTACTTCTCTTCACAGGCTGCGGAGGATCTTCACACAAAGGTTAGTAAGATCGATCTAATTTATACATATAACATGTCAAACTTGTGTTTTGAAAATTACTCTGATAGAAAAAAAATTTTAAAAATTCCGCTGCGCACTTTGTTTCCAACATTAACACTAAAGAAAGGTCACTTGAGAGTTTTAGAGAGAGATTTTCTAGAGGGAGAAATTCTACTACTCTAAGAGAGTATTGTTCAACATATAGAAAAATAATTCTAATTTTTCTCTTATAGTTGTGGGGAGAGTTACCAACGAAGAATTAAACAGCATGTGTCCACTCATAATCCAATCGTGGAAAAGAGAATAGCAAAGAAAACTAGTTGGTTGAGGCTCTTCCGGACGTAATTCTTGATAGCAGTTCTGTCAAATGATTTTCTATCAGAATTTCAGTTCCAATTCTATTGGGTATGTAAGATCTTTTATGAATTTATCATATATAGCATGTATAACTTGTTTATGGAAAAGAGTTTATTTATTAAAAAAAATTTAAAAATCCGCTACGCACTTCTTTTCTAACAATTAGTATCAGAGCCACAGTTTTACAATATTTTTAAGGAGTTTGTGGTTATGCTATGTACATAAATTATATGATCTTAATCTCACCTATGCTTGAATTAAATTTTTAAAGAGTTGGCACTCAAGGGTTTCTGCATTATTATATGTTGTCATGAGATTATATGGTAAATGTCTATTAATTAATTATTGTTAATTAAATTTTTAGTTTAATTATTGTTTTAGTTAATTTTTGCCGTTTATAATTCCTTAGATGTTAGAATGTGTATCTAGATATCTCATGTAATTAGATGGTGGTCTGTCATCACAATTTAGGATTTTTTTATTTTATTTTCTAGAAATTTTATAAGTCGAAAATGGTATAGGTTTTTATTGTAAATTTCTATTAAAATACTAAGGATGGATCTTGATGATGAAAATGATTTTTAGTTTATTTATTTTTCTATGTTTATAAATTTTTTGCGAGTTTTTTGTTTTAATTGTTATTAAAATTAAAAACTACAAAATAATTAGGAAAACATTATTTAATGGTTTGGACTACAATAGAACGGTAGACTGCACTACATAGTGGGTGGCCGACCGGCCATAGTTAAAAAGCTGTTTCGTTGGGCAGAACCGATCGACTGGCTTTGTATAGGATGGTTGACCGCCGGATGGGAGAGAGTTGTTTTTTTTTTTTTTTGAATATTTTGTGATGTTTTTATTTTATGAGACAATTTTGAGAAAAAACAAACAAAATTGTATGATAACTAGAGAATAATATTTCAATCTATATGAAATTGAAATTGAGGATGAACGCCACATGAAAAAGGATATAATGAGAAGATACAAGAGGAAGAATCTATAATATGTTTTGATTAAAAGTTTCATAATCTTTATTTTCTTTTCTTTGGGATATAACCATAATATTACTATTATTTATCATATTTCTTGTAGCTTTGTTTATTGCATTGCTTATTTGCTTTATAATATGTTTTGCCATGTATGCTGATAACATGCCATGTAGAATAGGCAATGCCGCTCATTAAAATTGTTCATGCATGTTAACATAAAACCTTGTTTTCTAAAATATTGAGTGGAAGAATGTTTTTGAAGAGTAGACCTAAGACCTCCATTATTGGTCTATAGGTAACATATGATGGTTCCGACCCTAGGAATGAATGCATCATGTATCGAGTTAGAGCTTTGAAATGATAATTTGCTTTAGCATGTTTTATCGTTGTTCATCTATAAGTGACAATTATAAACCATGTATAAAGTAGCTGAAATGATGGTTAAAAACTAAAATTAATTTTATTGTTAACCTCCCCTAGGAGCTATGTTAATAAAATTAATGGTCAAAGAAAATAATTGTTAGTATATGCTAGATCAGACGGGTCTTAGATAGTATACACTAATTGGAGGAGATATGTGTTTCTAATTGAATTTAGCAAGTCTCTCATAGGCGGCTTGTTGAATTCTAAGTTAAGAATTATCGTTGTAAAGTAGTGATTTTTTCAAGGTTTTGACACATAAACACATTATATATGTTTGCTTAAATATTTGTGTTATCTTACTAAATTATTATTGTATGTTTCCTTATGTTTGATATATGAAACTTTATTATAGAACAAATATGTCTAAAGACGCATTATCGTTGATACTTGATAAAAAAACACTTTAACTGGTGAGAATTATAATAATTGAAAATGAAACCTAAACATTGTCCTATCCTTTGAGAAACTAAAATTTATCCAAACCATACCATGTCCTCTTGCACCTATCAACGAACTCACTAAAGAACAAATCCACATATATGATCGCTAGAGGGATGCTAATGATCAAGCTCACTGCTATATCATGGCTAGCATAAATAATGTGCTATATGCTTAACATGAAGATCGTCAAATTGCTAGGTAGATCATGGATAATCTTGAGGACATGTTTAGAGGCCAAGCCTTGACTAGGGAGCTCTTCAGAAGCTTCTCAACTGCAAGCAAGAACTGAGGACATCTATGAAGGATCGCATAATGTTGGTCATGGGTTACCTCGCTGAGGCTCAAACCCTTGGAGCCGACATTGACGCTGAGTCATAAATAACTATGGTTTTTGAGATTCTATCTAAGGAGTTCATCCCATTTAGAGCTTCATTTAATTTGAGCAATAGACAAGATATAACCTTAACTAAATTAATGAAGCAATTGTAGGAGTTTGAAACCTTGATCAGGGAAGCTCTGGTTGGGGCAAGGCGAACTTGACAGTTGTTCCAACACTAATGGAAAGAAGCAAAAGGCTAAGAATGAGAAATCTTCAATTTTGGAAAAGGGCAAGGAAAAGAAGAAAAAAAGTAGGAACCCAAAGAAGTTAAAGTGCTTTTTTTGTAGGAAGGTCGGGCACATAAAAAAGAATTGCAAAGACTTCCTAGTTAAAGGGGGTAAGTGCAAACTTCTGGTCATTGAACCTTTTTTAGTTGAAGAATCAAGTAACGCTTGGGTCATAGATTCTGGAGCGACTAACTATGTTTTTGTTTCTTTGTAGAGGTTCAAGGCAATGAGAAGTTTGCTAAATAAGCACTTCACATTACAGATGGACAATGAACTCTACTATTTGCTAAAACAATGGGAAACATCCATATTAATTTTGATAGTTATAAGAATTTAGTTTTGAGAGTGTTTTTATGTTCCTAAAATTGAAAGGAATTTAATTTTCATTGCTTCTTTATTTAAGGATTCTTATTCAGTTTCTTTTAATAATAAAGTTATGATTTGTAAAAATAAACCTTTTATCTATAGTGGATGGATACAAAACAACCTATATTTTATCAAACCTAAGATGGACTCACTATTAAACACTAAGATAAATGATAACTCTAAAAGGCTTAAAACTTCTCACTCTAATAAGACTTATATTTGGCACTTGTGATTATGTCACATAAACCTTAATAGGATTTAAAGGTTGGTAAGGAATGAACCTTTAAGTAATTTAGAGGTGGAACCTATATCATAGTATGAATCTTGTTTGCAGGGCAACATGACCAAAAGACCACTCGGGTCTAAGGACAATCGAGCCGAAGAAGTTCTAATACTTGTACATACTAATTTTGTGGTCCCACAAACATCAAGGCTCGATGAAGGTATGAGTATTTCGTTACTTTTATTGATGACCACTCGAGATATGGGTATGTTTATCCCATGCATCGTAAGAGAGAAACTTTTGACAAGTTCAAAGAGTTTCAAGTAGAAGCAGAGAAGCAATTAGGTACGCCCATAAAATCACATCGATCCGATCGAGGTGGTAAATACCTCTCTGATTAGTTCTTATGACATTTAATAGAGTAGGATTTTATCCCAATTGACTACACTTGGCACCCCGTAACAAAATGGCATAGCTGAGAGAAGAAATAAGACATTGTTGGATATGGTTAGGTCTATGATGAGTTATTCTACATTGTCATTATCTTTTTGGGGATATACACCATAAACTGCATGTTATTTTTTGAACAATATGCCTTCAAAATCGATTTCTAAAACTCCTCATGAGTTGTGAACAGGTAAGAAGACATCGTTGCACCATATTCATATATGAGAATGTCATGCTCATGTTCTGGATAAGGAAGCGAATAAGTTAGAAGTACGTTCAAATGTATACGTGTTTGTAGGATATCCGAAAGGGACAAAAGGCGGTTATTTCCATAACCAAAAAACATAGAGTCATGGTATCTACGAATGCACCTTTCCTCAAGGTAAGTTACATGAACGACTTTAAGCCTTGTAGTAGAATGGTACTCGAGGATATGGCGAGATAGCAGTTTTAGCATAAACCAATTCAATCAATGTGGAAAAATGGCAGAACAATAACCTAGGGAGCTTTGACGTAGTAAGAGGATGGAGCATTAACCCCAGAGGTATAAGTTTGATGGTGAAGCCTACTTGACTAAACCAGTTAAACATGACAAGGAACCTTACACTTACGAAGACGCTATAGAGCTTGTTGATTCAAAGCTCTGGACAGAAATTATGGATGCTAAGATTAAGTTTATGAAGACTAATCAAGTCTAGGAACTTGTGGACCTTCCTGAAAGGGTAAAACCCATAGGGGTGTAATTAGGTCTATAAAAGAAAAAGGGGTGTATATGGGAAATTTGAAACCTATAAAGTTAGACTAGTAGCAAAGGGATACACACAAAAGGAATAAATCAATAATAAGAAAAACTTTTCACTTGGAGCCATGCTTAATTCCATCGCGTACTCTGTCCATTGCAACCGCTCTCAATTACAAGATTTAGAAAATAGATATCAAGACATCTTTCTTAAATGGCCATCTTGATAAGAACATTTATATGGTACAGTCAGACGGGTTCAAAGCTAAGGATCAAGATAATAAAGTAAAGTCTACAAATTGCGAAAGTGTATATATAGACCTAAGCAAGCTTCCCGTTCTTCGAACATAAGATTTGATCAAGTGATCAAGACATGGGTTCGAACAAAACATGAACGATACACTTGTTTACAAACACACTAAGGATGGAAATATGGTATTTGTATTACTCCATTTAGATGATATTTTGCTTATTAGCAATGACATTGAGGAGTTGTCATTGGTCAAATTTTAAATTGACCAAGCAGTTTGACATGAAGAACTTAGGTAAAACTAATTATGTTTTGGATATTTAAATTTTTAGAGATTGGAAGAACAAAATGATAGCCTTATCCCAAGCTTCTCATATAGATAAAATTCTCAAGAAGTATGCAATGTATAATTCAAAAAAAAGATGCACATGTTGGAAACAAAGTGCGCAACGGAATTTTAAAAATTTTCGTCAGAGTATTTTCCAAAACACAAGTTTGACATGTTATATGTATAAATTAAACAGATCTTACTAACCTCAGTGTGCCGAAGAACCTCCGCGACCTGTGTAGAGAAGTAACGTTCCAGAAGAGCCTCAACTAACTGGTCTTCTTTGCTATTCTCTATCCACAACCGGAGTGAGTGTGGGCTCACACGTACAGCTCTTCCACCGGTGACTCTCCTTCCAACCAACAGAGAGAACCCAAAGCTAGTGTTCGTGATTTGTGAACAAAAGCTCTCAGGGAGTTTTTAGATGCTCACTCGAAGAGTATCACTCTTAATCTCTCAAATTGATCTAAGTAAATCATTAGACTCACTCCCTTTTTATACCTATTGGTCCTAGGGTCAGTCCATATCAGATTAGGTCTCAAAAAATCAAAACAGAATCAAGTTCGGATCAATATCTGATAAGATCCGCGTGAAAACACGTAATCTTAACTGTCGTCGGTCGACAGGCAAAACTTTCTAATAGGCAGGCCGAACAGGCCAGTTCGGCAGGCCGAACACGTCATCCGACAGGCCGAACTGTCGGGAAAAAATCTCCGCGAATCTTTTATTTTCCACCCGAGATTCTAAAGGATAAAGTCTCAGTTTTGATTCAAATAGCCCAATAGAAAAGATATCTGATCAAAACAAACTTTATCAAGATAATCTCTAAGAAAATAAATCAATTCACAATAATTCTACTAGTTTATCTTGTTCTAATTGTCCAAAATTAAAACAACCGATAAACAGACAAGAATTACCCGAACGCAATAATTAAACAAGTTCATCTTGAACTAATTTTCTTACATAATTAATTCAATCGATAAACAGACATGAATTATTTGATTCTTATAAATTTTAAACCAATCTGATAAATCCGACATAAGTCACCAATTATTGGAAAAGCACGTCGTATCATTACAGGATTTTGTGAGCTAGCAAAGGGGACCAAAATGGACCTATAAAGTTCAAGCTCATGATAATTATGAAACCCAATATCCCAGATATACATTTCACAATTATCAACTCCAACGCTACTCCACTGAAAGCTTGGAGCTGCACTCTCGAACTTTATAGAATTACGAAGCTCGTGTAGCTAAGTCTCCATGACATATCATAGTGTATCGCATCCCCATATGATCATCCATAATCGGCTTAAGGACAAATTCTGTCTTACCTTCCCGATTATTTTTATCTTACGTTCCTTTTTTTCACCATTAGAAAACTTACCATCGAAAGATAGTATACCATTCAGTTACACCTATGTATCCAAATGGTTGAGCGCTCCAGTTTTCCAATTACAGGACAACGCATATAAGAGGATATCATTACTCCTAAAGAGGAGCTATGGATTCCATATCTATGAATAATAAGTCTACGCTATCAAGAGTCATGCCTCCAACGTACCGGCATGCATGCCACTATAGAAATGTGGGAGTCACCCATTGGTACATCAAAAGACACAAGTCAAGACAACGGGCCCATTATTCATCTCAGGATTAAGATACAATACAAATGATTGTCTAAAGTGAATCGATTTGCCAAGACAGAATTATTAATCCAAATCAATTCACTTTATGTCCCGATCCAACACATCGTCACCTATGACAACGTGCCAATGTTTCTATTCATAGAGTCCAACTCCGATGGTCAAGACAAACCATCTCCCAAAAGGGATAAAGACAACATAACAATCTTTACATGAATAAAGCGCCCAACTTTATTCCCTTGATTGCGGATCATATGTTTTAGACCGTCACCCTAAGAATTATGTCTTCCGCATAATCATCCCATCATATGCCCAATTCTTAAGGTTTAGACTGACAGTCTTAGACTACTGTTTGCTTATCATACATTCAACAAATATGAACGTAAAGAGGACAATATTTGGTATATATAAATGAATAAATTCTTTATTGATAAAAATGTCTCAAAAAACGTATTACATTTTTACTCCTTAGAGCATACATGTCTAACAGCACAACCATCTAGGTCTGGAATTACTCTTTCCAAGAAAGACTGTCCATAGTTTGATAAAGAAAGATAATACATGAAAAAGGTGCCTTTTATTTCGATAGTAAATAATCTCATGTATGCTATGCTTTGCACATGACCTGACATACGTTATGCGATCGAGATAGTAAGTCGATTCCAATCAGATTCAGGACCGAACCGTTGGGATAAAGGCAAGCATATTATCAAGTACTTAAGAAGGACAAGAGGTTGTATACTAGTGTATTCCGATGAGAATCTAAGACTTCTTGGATACACTGGTTTGAATTTTTAATCTTGTCTGGATTCAAGACAATTAGCTTTAAGATCTATGTTTAATCTGGGAGGAGGCACATTGTTTGGAGAAGTGTTAGGCAAGATTGCACTTATGATTCAATAATGGAGACCTAGTATATGGTTGCTAGTGAATCTTTGAAAGAAGCTATATGGTTCTGCAAGTTCTTTTGAAATCTTGAGGTAATTCATGGTATGAATAAGCTGCTAATGTTGTACTATGATAACACTACAGTGATAGCTAATGCCAAGGAACCAATATTTTATAAGAAGAGTAAGCGTATACATCAGAAGTATCGTGTGATAAAAGACTTCGTAAAGAGTGGGCATGTCGTAGTATGCAATATCGCATCTGAGGACAATATACCTGATCCTTTCATGAAGACACTATCAACAAGGACTTTCTAGAAGCATGTAGAGGCTATGGAGATGCATAACATATCACATTTACTCACTTAAGATAAGTGGGAGATTGTTAAATTATGTGCCTTAAGAATTAAATGATGTAATAGTTTTTTAAGACATTTAATCAATAAAATATATAATATTTATTTCAAATATCAAATATGTCCTCTTTTTGTTCATGTATGTTGAATGTATGATAAGTAAATAAAAGTCTATGATTGTCAATCTAAACCTTTAAAATTGTGTATATGATGGACAGCTATGCAGAAGATATAAATTTTAAAGTGAAAGTCTAAATATATAAGGTCCCCAATCGGGGGAATGAAGTTGGGCGCTTTATTCATGTTAAGATTGTTATGTTGTCTATATCTTTAACGAGAGATGGCTTGTCTTAGTCATCAAAGTTGGACTCCATGAGCAGAGACATCAATATAGTGTCATTGGTGACAATGTATTAGATCAAGACTAAAAATGAATTGATTTGATTAATAATTTTCCTTAAGTAAATCAACATACTTTAAATAGTCATATGTGTTATATCTCAATCCTAAAATGATAAGTAGGCTGGTATTATTGACTTGTGTCTTTTGATGTACCAAAAGGTGACATCCTGAATTATATGAAGGTACGCATACCGATATGTTGGAGACATGACTCTTGAATAACGTAGACTTGTTATTCAGAGATATGGAATCTATAACTCTTTTCTAGAGTTAAAAATATTTTCCTATAGACACTATCCTATAATTGGAAAGCTAAAGCGCTCAACTATTTAGATACATAGATGTAACCAAATAATATACTGTTTGTATTGATAGTAAGTTTTTCTATAGTGAGAAAATGGAACATAAGATAAATATAATCGGGAAGGTAAAACAGAATTTATCCTTAAGCTGATTATGAATATCCTATGGGGATATTACATATTATGATATGTCATGGATGTTTAACTTATTGGAGTTTCGTAACATATATAATTCAAGAGCGCAGCTCTAAGTTTTTAGTGGAATAGTTTTAGAATTGATAACTATAGAACATACATGTCAGGGATATGTTATTTTATAATTATAGAAGTTTAATTTATATATGTCCATCGGGTCTCCTTTGCTATCTGACATAATTTCCTATAACGATACAACATATTTTCTGACATATTGGTAACTCATGTTAATTCTTAAGATTAGTTTAAATTCGATTGATTGGATTTAATAATTCATTTAGTTTATTGCTTAAATTAATTTTGAGAATTAATTTAAAATAAACATGTTGAATTATTTGAAAAATATTTTATTTGAATATGGGATTATCTGTATATGACTTTTTTAATCAAATAACTTCTCTATTAATTTATTTGAATTTTAATTAAGGCTCTATGAAGGATACCTGGTCAAATAAAGTAGAAATTATCCAATCAGTTCAAATCAGGTAAGTTGGATAACTTTGAGAAGCTAAAAAACGTGTTTGTCAAGTGAGCTACGACCAGGTAGTCGACCGCCATACACAGGGGTGGTCAACCACCCCTGTTTTATCAGATTACGTGTTTTCACTTCAGGATTTGATTCTAATTTGAATTTTGAAACCGAATTTGATAAAAATAAATGTCGAATGACTCCCTGTAAATAGGTAACATGCTCCTATGCTTTCATATTATTAAAACACTATGGGGGTCATTTGAGAGGTTTAAAGAGATTTTTTAGATGGAGAAATTCTACTACTCTAAGAGATTATTGTTCAACACCTAGAATAATAATTCTAATTTTTCCTTTGTGATTGTGGGGAGGGTAACCAAGAAAAATTGAATGACATGTGTCCACTCGCACTCCGTTTGTAGAAAAGTGAATAGCAAAGAAGACCAGTTGGTTAAGGCTCTTCTAGACGCAGTTCTTATTAGCTGTTTTGTCAAACGATTTTCTTATCAGAAGTGCAGTTCCAATTCTATTGGGTACATAAGATCTTTTATGAATTTATTGTATATGGCATGTATAACTTGTTTATGGAAAAAAGTTTAGTTATTAAAAATAATTTTAATAATTCACTACATACTCCTTTTCCAACAAATCTAATCCATAAGACACTATAGTCACCTGATCCTAAGAACTACAAAGAGGTTCGAAATAAAAATGGTCCCAATCTATCCTACGAAATTATTTGAGTCTCAATCTTACCCATAAAACTTAATTAAGGCCACTTACTAGTAAATTACACAACACACACATAAACAGTATCTTTCCAATAGTACAATGATTTTCTTCTAAAAACTATACTTGTGCCTTTATGCCATGAATGTAAATGATCTAATAAATCATATATTATTGTAATAACAATTTTTGATGCAGTTGAAATAAATTTCTACTTACTTTGTATCCAAATAAAAGGCTAGAAGTGAAAGGCGTTAGTATCCCCGTCGAGTCAGATGTGCTAAAAAACCTATTATTGATAATTGCGTTGATGCTAGAAAGTATACAGCTAATATCTTATTTAAATCATGTGAACTTTGTACTTTAATAATTTAATGCACTTCATTAAATCTGATTAGTAAAACATCAGTAAAACAATAATATTTTAATATTACCTAGATTGGTTAATATGAATGTAACGGTATAAAGTAATCTATAATCAATATCTTTTACATATATATATATATATATATATATATATATATATATATAGGAATTGCCAATGGTGTAAGTAATAATCTATTCCTATATAATTAGGAAAGCACCCTAGTAATATTGTATTATAAATTAGTTTATTAGTCTCTTTATTATCTTATCAATTAGAAGTTAGTAAGGCTTTTGGTTTACAGAGTAGTTTTTTTTTTTTTTTAGAAAATCACATATTATACCACAATTTTAAAAAACATGTTTTTATTCATATCACACTGAAAAAGTTGTGTCAAGTAACCATTCATAGTGTATGTTTAAGTTATACTACACTTGAACAGGTGTGACATTATAAAAAGTAAGTTTCAAAAGATGATACTTGTGGAAAATTCCTTCTTCTTTTTTTATTACTCGGCACTAAAATTCTCACTATTGCAAACTTCAGTAGTAGTAGACAGGTAATTAAACCATCTCTAATACAAATGTCAATACCAATATTTTAGTTGCCGTCACAAAGTGTAAAAATAATATATTTGACGTGTTATTTTATTTTGCATTTTAATGCATCATGCTATTTGAAATACTATATTTGTCTTTTGTTATAATTATCAAACATTAAAATTGTAAAAGTAAACTTCTAATATTAAAATAATTAAAAAGTAAGAATGTTATCGTTATCAAACCAAAAAAAGTTAATCTATTAATCAATAAAAATCAAATATTAAATTTTTTAATGCTAAATTTGGTAGCAAATTAAAATGACATTACATTAGGGAGTTTTTACTCTCCAATGCCAATTTTTTCATTGACATGTTATTTTAGCATTGCGTTAGATATGCTCTTAGACATATATTACATTTGAATTTGTTGTTTCGTAGCAAAAATCTAATAATATGATATATATACTTTTAGGTTAATTTTATTTTTGGTCCTTAAACTATACAACTTGTCTCGTTTTGACATCTGAACTTCAAAACGTAGCAAATGACACCCTTGAACTATTTAACTTATTCCATTTTAGCCTTTTTATAACTAAATCCATTAAATATTGATGAAATTGGGCTAATAATTTCATTTTTTACTTCTAGACTATGCAACTTGTCCCATTTTGACCTATGAACTTTAAATTACAACAAATTGTACCAATGAACTATGAAATTTTTCCCCTTTTTTTCTTCAATACTTAATTCGTCAAATATTGACAGATTAAGCAGCATATGTATAGACTAGATCAATTAATTATAAATCAACAGTGAATATTAAATCTTTTGTAATCAAATTTCATGTATCTCGAACCTACAAAACGAGATCTTAACAACCAAATGTACAATTTTGTTGACTAAAAATTAATAATTTTGAGATTTTTCTTGTAATTATTGGATCCAATTAAGTAAAGTATTCATAATTATGTTATTTGTGTAATTTCAACCTCAAATTTTAGTCATAAAAATGACAAATAGATTATATTGTAGTCTTTATATGTTGTTTTTGTTATTTTGCAGACGTATCCATTTATTAAAGTATTTTAACCTTATTTATTTATTTTTTAAAATTTTAATTCACATCAATAGAAACCCAATATAAGTTATATGATGGAGAAAATTTGATAAAATTTCACGAACAAAAATAAAAAATAATAAAAAAAAGAAAACCTTTTATTAAGAAGAATAAGAAGAAGGAGAAGAAATATCAAAACTTATATGATGGAGAAATGAAATTTAGGGATTTTTTTTCTTCAAAATATATGTTAAAAATATATATAAAGTCAAAACATCATAATGGTCATTTGTTTCAATCCATCAATATTTAACAAATTTAGTAACGAAGCTATAAAAAAAGGACAAGTTTTACGGTTCAAAAGATTTGCTTTGTTATAGTTTAAAGTTAATGAGTCAAAATAGAATAAGTTATATAATTTTAAGGTTAAAAGTAAAATTAAGTATTAAATTGATCAAAATAGAACAAATTAGATATTTTAAAGGTGTGATTTTTATGTTTTAGAGTTTAAAAGGTAAAATAGAATAAATTACAAAGTTTAAGGGTAAAAGTAAAATAAACCCTATCCTTTCTTTTGCGCGGAAGCAGGTACGTGTTTCCTCGTGACGACAGCGTACATTTTTTCTGGGTGAACAGGGTGCCAAGAGGAACAAGACAACAACACAAGTCTCAGACTCGTACTAGTCTCAAAAAAAGGGAAAAAAAAAAAAAACCATACCTGAACCCTTTCAAAAGAAGGCAACAGGATAATCGTCCAAAGACCGTCACGCGGATAATTTTAAATCAAAAGTCAGTGTATAGAAATACAATCTGTTCAAACTGAAAAGTTGAATAAAAAAGCTGGAATCTCATTCAGATGCTTAAAGTGAAACCGCTCGTAATACTAATTTTTGTTTTCTTAACTCTCTTGGCTGTGGCTGACAATTGTACCCACTATTAAAAAAGATAAAGCGTTCAATTTGCTCAATGTATAGCTGTAGGCGGGATGACATCCGTTTTATCTAGATGGTTAGGATACTCGGACCCGGGTTCGAGTCCCGGCAACTGAACCTTTTTTTTTTTTAGCTTTTGAAGAGGAGGGTGAAAGGAAATCCATGGTAAACATCGATGCATCCGTGACGCGTATACGGCGCAAGTTCCTCGGTAAAAATAATAGGCATAGCCTTGTAATTCCATTCACGAAGGGATGAGTTGAACCCTATGACTATTTATATGTATACCTCTAAGACAATAAGTTAATAAATTATAGCATTTTAAATATCCCGTATAAATCATTTGTAGCAATTAGCAAATGACCCTCTTAATTTTTTTTTAAATATTTATATGAACAAGAAATGAGTTTAACGGTAATTTCGTAGCCGAATTTACCTTAAGGCACCACTTCCCAAGTTTTTTTAATGACTCCATCAACTAAAAAATTAGTAAATATTACAAAAAAAATTAGTACATATCAAGCAAATATTAACAGAGCATTTGGGAAGTGAATAGTTTGAAGCAAAAACAATGTAACAAAAATTTTATGAGAAAAGCATTATAGCAAATTTGGTGTTGTAACAAGCTTGGTTTGAAGCAAAATTTTTTAGTACAAATTAAGTTACCAACCGACCATAAGTGAATTAATAAATTTCATTTGAGGCTTAATGGTGTTAAATCCAATATATCTAGATCAATCAAAGTTGGCCATGGGTCTACCACATTTGATAACAAGGCTAATTCCCGGTTTATTAAGCTTGACTGTTTACTAACCCAAAAAATGGAGCCTTAATTTTTATTTCCAGCAAAAGGCCATTTATCTCCTCCCTACTAAGTTTCGTCCACTTAATTAATTGTGAAACTCCAAGACATTGGCAAACGATGCCAAGTTCCTGGATTCCACGTTGCTGCCAGAGAGGCGTCAAAGACAGTTTGTCCGAAACACAAGAGAAGAGTGTACATGTAAAGCTTGTTTCTGTTCCTAATAGTACAAAGTACTTCCGGCTAGGTATTCACAACCCTAGAGAGAGTATTTACATCACCATAATTACTGAGAACCAAATACATCCTCGACCTTGGAATAATACAAGGAGATCACATCTTCCATACAGAAAACACGAGGTTTTTTCAAAGCAGTTTCTCTACCTCTCTCCATTGACAAATACTACTGCGTGTTATGCAGACAAAACCCTCGGGTTCGCGTGATTTATAACCAAAGATTAAACAGATAGACGCACAACCACTAGTTCTGACACTGCAATTCTAAGTTAACGGACCCTTTTGACTTGGTATCACCTTCGGCGCCGTTTTGTATCCACCTGAAACATAACGATTAGATGAACAAATGATTGGCATTACTAGTGGCAAAAAATACCATTGCATTCACGTTCTCCCCATAATGGTCTCTATTTTACAGCATAAGGTTCTTGTCGTGTACAAGTGATGTCCAAAACCACAGTTAAAAATCAAGTATGGTCATTGCCCAAGAGTGTTTTAATATCCAGTGGAAGTGGATATGCAAGTGGTCTCAGATATTGAGTCAAAGTGGAAGAGATACTGTAAAAATTTTCCATTTAAGTTGATCGGATTATACCTTTGTATCCGAATGTCTGGAAGCATTATGTGAATTCTGCAACTTCTTTTGACCCTCGGATGAACAACTTTCACAGAAGAAGTGATCAAGTCGTTTCGCTTCCTCCGGTGTCATTTCTATACAAGCAGGATGAAACCTGAAGCAAAAGTAGTATGCTGAAGATTGGATTGCAAAATCTAGAACCCGTTTCACGATCTCTACAAATTAAGCAGCACATGTAGAACCCCTTTTACAATAGCAATTCAGCAACTAGAAATCCTATGAAACAAAGAAAAACAAGAAACGAGCACAAGTCGATACCATCTATGTATTTGAACCATCGATGCATTTTTAAAATCTTTAAAACTAATCTACACAATTGGAAATTGGAAGTCAATCTTGGAAAGCTTGTTTGAGTAAAAGTTTAAACAACAGGACAAAATGATGAGAATCATGCAAAATCTGTGCATTCATATGCACAAATCCAAGAATCAACCTAAATCTGCACTCTGCAGGGTAAACCAAAGAACTCAAATCCACAGGGTACAATATATAAATTTGGTAGACTCCACACACTCATTTCTTAAGCCTAGAAATAATGCAATGTGCTTAAGAGATACCGCCCTAAACATTTGTTGATGGCCAGGTTAAAACTACATGATTAAAGTTGTCCTAAAACCATTTTCTACGTAGCAACACACTTCCAAATCCTAGCCTCCAAGGCCGCTCCTATTATGTCTCGCATTGGAAATTCTTTTACAGTAGAATTTAATAACATATACAGGATGAATCCTTTTTTTTTTTTTTGGGCTCCAAGGATGAAGGCATGTTTCAGAAATAACTTGTCTACAATCAGTAATTGAGAGGAGGTCTTCCACTTTCTCAATGATAAAAACAATACATGCCACATGGTTATGTATCAGACCCTCAGTGGCTAACTGCAACAAATTCTCATGCAGAAACTTAAGTGATGTGGAAAGATGCTGAAAAAGTATTTCAAAACCACAAAATCAAGTATACTGTAATTTTTACAAGTTCCTAGATCTTTTTAACTTTTCTTTGAATTAAGAAGTCTGAAGCATGTGAAATACTTGAGCATTATTATGATACAAAACTCAATATCTAGCACAGTCCATTTGACTAGCAAAGGTCACCTTCAAAACAAAACAAAACAAAACAAAGTACCGACGTGACAGTTAAGTAAGGCCCACAAGACCAGTAACTATGATCCAGAGCCAGTACTTCCGCCAAGTCTTTCCCCATTAGCAAGCTGTCTTCCAAAATGAAGACAAAAACAAACCTTCACACTCCAACTGAAACGAAAAATTTCATGGTTCAAAATGATCCCACTGATAATCAGTGTGTGCATCGGACAAGGGCAGGAATGATAACATCCAAGGAATAAATCCTTAATAACAAATGTAGTTGTGACGACAACCATCAATATTACTTGCCGTAAAAAATTAATATGCACAGAAGAAATTAAAAGCACCCAACTCACCAGTCACTGCAGCCTTCACACTGAACCATTAGGTCGTCAGGATTGTAAGGCATCTCGCACTTGCAATACCTGCCAGCCATATTAGATCAACTATCAGACTTTCTGACCAAAAGAAGAAAACTTGAACTGAAAACCAGAAAAACACAAGTTTACTGAAATTAGAAAAAGAAGCATTTCAATGCAGAGGTTCCTAAAACCCAAGATGACACCTATGTCTCAGAAAAATCAAACAGAAATGCTATCTTAACGCAGCTGTGGCAGAAAATGACCAAAAATTTCAAACAATTTACGTCCTTTTACCAAACAATGGTAGTAGCTTCAGCATCAAAGCCCAACTAGACCTTTGCAATCAAAAACTCGTTCAGACAAAATGCAGATATATAAGAGAAAAGTTTTGCCTTTGAGTCTAATATAACTAAGTGGAAACACAATATCACAACTAAAATTACTTCAATATCTTCACATTCAACATCATATTAAGATCCAAAAATTCAGAATTTGCCACTAAAATCACAAATTCACACTAATAATTCCCCAATTCGATCAAAACACAACGAAAGTTTTTCTTTCTTTCTTCGCTTTCCTTTTCATTTTGAACACTAAAACACGAACAAGAGTTGAAAATGGAACATAATTAGCCAAAATTCAAACAATAACATACCAAAAACCAGGCAAAAGCACAATTCAACAAATAAAAATAAAGAGACAATTTGGAGACAGAGCAAGACATACACGGCAACTCGGTCGGGATTGAAAGCTCCATTGGCGGAATTATACTCGAAGCGGCAGAAGAAGTCGTCGTTTCCAACGGCGTCAAGCTTCGTGTAGCTCTTGAAGCTGTGCACCGTACACTTCCCCTCGATAGTATCGGCGCTCTGAACATCGTAGTGATCGGAGAGGAAAACCTCCTTGGAGCCATGGAACTGCCGGCGACCGCCGATTGACTCCTCCGGCCGGTAGTACCACCGCACGTGCACCTTCACGTTCGCGCCGCGACTGTCTGCCTCGATCCGCTCGATCCTCGCCACGTACGACGGCTTCCCTTGATCCGACGGCCGCATCAGCACGCAATCACCGGCTGCTCACCAACAAAAAATTTGAAAATTGAACTTTGAAAATTTCACAAAAAAAAAAGAAATTAAAAAAAGCCCTCCACTTTCTCGGGAAAACGAGAAGGAAAAAGAAGGAAAATCTGCTGACCTTTAATGGTTCGGTTGATGTGCTTGACAGTGTAGGAGTCCAGGGTTCGTCTCGGAGCTTTCGGTTTGGCCATGGAAATTAGGATATTTTTTCTTTTTTTTTTTTAATTTTTGGAGATTATTAGAAGAAAGACATGCTCTCTGACAAATTTTCACTTGCAGCGACAGGAAATAAAAAATAAAAATAAAAACCAAAATTTAAAAACCTTCTCCGACAGTCTACGAAACCAACAAAGGAAAATAAAAATAAAAATAAAAATAAAAATAATGGCTAGTTAATGCGGAAAAGGTATTTTATTTAATAGTTATTTTTTGGAAATTAGGGAGAAAAGAATTGAGTGCTATGAGGTGTACGCTTGGACAGTGTTTAGCGGTTGATGAGTGGAACAGAGTTTGGTTGAGCTGGGGTGGGTTCGTAAATATGGGATTAGCTAGGGGTGTTTTGGGGTTTGGGGAAAGTAGGGGAAGAAGAAAGTCCACGTCGTCGGCGATTTGGATTTGGTTTATCCGATACACCAAATTCGTGGGCACTTTTCGTGTGGACTGGTGTTAACGTCCAAAACTCTTACAAGTATTAATTACAAGAAATCTCCTCTTTTGGTAACATTATGCCTTGAAACTTTAGATGTTACAATTGTTTCTCTTGATTTATATAATATTAATAAAAAACCTTCTTAAACTATAATTTTACAAATAATAAGATTGTTAAACAATTTAATAAACCATTATAGTTTATTCTGGTGCAATCACATACAAATGAAAGAAGAAATTATTTTTTTAGATTATATTAAGGTTTTTTAGTTTATATTTTAACAATTAAAATTTTTTAAATTCAAACTAGCATTGGACTTGATAGAGTTAACAAAATACTCTTATATTATGTACTAATAGGTTGTTTAGCAGAGTAGTAAGAACCATTGGTTAGTACTGTTTTTATTATAGCATGTAAGAGCTTTATAATAAACAATTTTTTATTGTTATTGTAGCATGTAAGAGCTTTATACTATTTATAACAGAAATAATGATCCAAACCGACTTGCCAAACAAGGTATAAATCTTAATACACACCAAGTTTTATTAAAAATTGTAACAAAGGGAGTTTTTTTTGTTAAAACTTTCATATCCCAGGGGAACTATGTTAGGTTCTTAAATCTAAAGACACAGTGTTACAAAGATTATAGTTAACGGTGAATTTTTGTAATTAGTTCTTATCATAATCACGAGGTGTTTAGTAATTTGGAATCCCAAGTGAGAAATTTGGGAAAGTAAAATCAATTTTTTATTACTGTGGTCTACTTCATTATCAGTTAAAATTCTTGGTGAGGAAGAATTTTTTTCTATTATTATTGAAATGAGGAAGAAAAACACTTTGTTGAAACTACATTCTCTACTCACAAAAAAGCTATTCTCTCTTATAGGTTACTTTTCACAAAATACCTGAATTATAGTTTTATCCCTGGTTTAATCTCAACATTTACTTTAAACATGACGCTGCACAAATTTTTGCAAAAAATAGATGGGAAAAGTTCTGGTAGAGAATACAAAAATTCTCCGCCCATGGCGAAGGAATTGTCAACCCTCCGTTTATTTTTTTGAATGGCTAGTCCCAGACCCATTATATTCCTATTTCCTGATATTGTTGTATTTATTCATTTATTTATGATATGATATATGAATGCTTAGAACCTTAACTCTAATCATAATTTTTTAATACGAAAATTACTATGTAACTCCTTACTCAAAACCTACTCTTCTCGAGTTGACATGTGTCTAGGGCTTTCCTAGTTGAACCACTCTTAGCTATGGCCCCACTTAGATTTTAGAAGTTAGACTTTTATCCTTAAATTTTGTTAAAAATTTTAGTAATGCCTCACTTCATAAAAAAATATATATTGTGCCCTCACTCAAATTTAAGAAAAATTTCTAACCCCATAATTTTTCAAAATTTGCAGTAATATCTCACTTTATGAAAAAAAATTATAATTTTTCCTATCTAATAAGTAAAATACATGACTATGCTCCCATTCCATTTTAAAAAAAGAAAAAAATCAGCTCTATTTTTTTTTTCCTAGCACCCCACTAAAATGAATCTATTGCTCTGTCATTGTGTAGGTCCCAATTTTTTTGAAAAAAGAGCATTGAAAAAGAAGTGTTTTAACCTATCAAAAAGTTAACGCATCAAGGTGGGGTTAAACCTGGTGGAGACAAATACAAGTGCTTTTTAATACCAACCTCCACGATATGTGAATTATCAGTCTAATATATCTTTATAAAAACTATCATGTTAATTAATGAACAGATACAACTTACAGCTATATGAGTTGAATTAAATTTGGGATCCCGTTCGTAATCTATTTCTAGGTCATGGGTGAAAAGCAATGGGAAGTCAATAGAAGCCTATTAGACAATAAATAAATATTGAATTGCCATTAGTGAAGCTTTCAGGTTTTTCCACATAACCCCACAAATAAAAGTTTCTAGATTAGTTGGGTATCCCATCAAATGTCCTAATTTTAGAAACTTAGGGTCCGTTTAGAGAATGGATTTAAATTAATGATTTAATTTGAATTAGTGTAATTTAAATTAAGATTTGAATTAATGATTTAAATTGTTATTCGAATTGACGTTTAGATATCCATTTAAGTTTTAATCTGAGTATGAAATAAAATTAGAATTCGTGTTTAAAAAGGTAGTGAAGATAGTTTTTGATTTATTAATAAATCTAATAAAATCTTAATGTTAATTATCTTAAAAAATATGCAATATGAATATTGATTTATTCCTCTCTTCATTAGGAACACAGTGAAAAAAAAATCATCTCAATTTGATATCAAATGAAGAAGTTATGATTTTTTTTTCTCAAATATAGGAAAGAGAATTTTAATTTTAACTGTAACAAAGATATCCGAGTATCAAAAAAGTTTAATGGGGATGAGAACTCTGAAAACTTAATTTTGAGGAAAACAAATATGTATCCGAAGGATTCTTGATACTCGAATCCAAATTTAAGTCCATTGAATTCAAAGAATACATTAAACAAACAAACCTTAAATTTTTCGAGTATGATTTGTAACAGCATCATGGAAGCTCAAATGGGCTGCAGTTTGTGTTGTGATTCAGAAGCTTCCCATTTCATTCAACATAGAATATGTTCACATTTCATTGTTCTTCCTTTTTTCTTGTTTCAAATTAAATTAGATTAAGCTAACAAACTTCCCCACATGAACACTGCACTTTTGCTTCTTGGAATCTTTCTTGTGTTGGAAAGTAATGTATTTATAGGTTTGCAAGGTTGGGATGAAAAGGGAAAAATTTGGAGCCTTTTTGAGAAAAAATCGAAGTAAAACTCACTGACACATGTAAGGGCGCCACTTGACTCGCGTTGGGAACGCAAAATTTCTGGAATCAGCTTTTTTTTGTTTGGCCTGACTGGTGCTGGGGTGCCATTACACCAGGGCCTAGTTCCACCCACATTTTAACCTATGGAGCCCAAAACTTGTCTAAATTATTATTTTTAACTCGACTGCCTTATCATCCAAAACACTAGCAAAACATTAAAAAAAAAAAAAAAAAGAAAGAAGAAACTAATAAAGAAAACATAAAAAAGAATGATAGAAAAAAAAAATGAAATTAAGCACTTATCAATAACCATTGGCATGTCATATCAGGCGCCGGCCAATTATGTTATAGAGGTCGTAATTATATTAGAGGTTGATGCTACTTAAGTACTTATGCTATAAAGCTTACTTAAGTACTTAAACTATGAACTAAAATATTGATAGCAACTATGTGCACATCACTTACTTTTGCAGCGTTGAGGACAACATTCTTGCAATCAGAAAGAATGCTTATGGACCAAGGTGGGAGCTTATATTGCCTATTATTGAAAGTTACCCTTGCAGCCGCCTTTGGATTATAGCATGAGAGAAAAGCTGCAAATCCTCCTGACTTGGAAGAGAATACATATGCCTGAAATATATGGTATTGAGTTCCAGGTTAGACAAGCAAAGAATTCCCAATACACAGAATTTGCTAATATGTTGAGTGAAGTTGAGTATAAATTCTTCCTTTTGACCTCAAGGATTCCAGATAAATTTTATTTATTTTATTTTTTAATCTTATGTCTACTTAGATGCTCTTTCGTGAAATGTGTCGATTTCCCTTGAGATAGAAGCCAACAAACCTGTTCGTAGCTGCCTAAGGATTTGAGGTAGGATCAGCATCTAGTCGAGCTCTTTCACATTGTTTAACAGCATTATGGAGGTCCTTTAAGTGGCCATGCTTAGGTTGCCTGGTCAAGCCTGTTATATAAGCACGAGGAAGCCAGTTTAGATACTTTACAAAAATACAATCAAGGAAAAAAGAAAGTATAAAGAATGACTATACAAAAAATCTTCAAAGAGAATAAATATACTTTCAGACTTCCAATACACATTTAAGAAATTGATGGCTCATGTGTTTCATAGGTTTGAACAGAAAATTTGAATAGAAATTCAATGTTTATGCAAGAGAAAACACTATAGCAAAAATGTTTACACTATGGTTCGAGCCCACGAGAGAAGGGGCTCTAAGTCAATCGCTTCCCATATTCATCAATGGGAGCATCATAGTCATAGCTGGTAGTGATAAAGGGACCTCCACCAGTTCTTCCAAAGTTGGTTCCTCCATGATACTGCATTTAATAGCTAAGCATGTTAGCTTAATTCTTCTCACATTTAGACATGATGAGTATTGCATTGAATGACCATCAGTTTGAAATGACTCCAAATTCTGAAAAATTTCGTCTTCCAGAACTAATGCACACTTAGACTGCGAAAATGCTACATGGAAACTTAAGTAAACTTGTATCTTTTAGAACTGCCATTATAGACTATAGTAATGACCTTCATTTAAGCATGTTTAAAATAGGAAGCGTAAACAAATGAATTACTCAATTGAAATCTGGAACTACTTCACGGTATTGAATACATTGGGCTTATTAACTAACCATGTAATTATTAACAAAGGAGCCTCCTTTCGGATGAACCGAGCAAGTGCAAATGCCAAATCCTGGACAGGCCGTTGATAAATTGGGCCACCAAATTCCATAAACCTTTACAAGGATTAACAAAAAAAGAAGAAACGATATGAATATAAAACTTAACAATTCTAATTTTAGTTCACCATCGTTGAAGTGGGAGGGTGTAGGAAATACCAGCCACTCCAAGCCTCAGTCCAGGGAGTAGGTTTGTAAGGTTTGTTTGGACTGAAATAGTCACAGTAAAAACCATTGCAGCTGTTTATCTGCAAACCATTTAGAGAACATTAAAATGCAAACAAATGATATGTTATTGAATTTTAAAAAGAGAGCAACACTTAAAGGTTAAAATTTATGAACTTCTAGCAATCTTCTCCTCTCCTCACAATGAAATCGTCCTTGGTATTTAACATCATAAATATATTCTAGTTCTTTATGCCTTACGAAGCTTCATAATTGGCAGTGCCAAAAACCATTTGGAGTTGGAGAGTTCTAAGTCACCACTGGGTCTGGTGCATCACTTTCCTTGCACATGACCCAAGGCGCCCCAGTGCCCATTTCAACTGCCATCTTTGCAGCCCAAGTCATGTATGCAGAACCAGCAGCCCCAAATTATTCACTTTCTGGCTCATACTCGTTCTCAATCTGTACAACAAACCCCATTATGAAAGAGGTCAATTTGACGGACAGTTTTGATAGGGTATGGAAAAATATCTTATAGGTATGACACAATTAACGTAGGCTGTTTATCATAATTCCTTAAATTGTCATTTTTTTTTTCATATAACATGATTCTGTTGTGCTTTGGGGTTCAGAAATGTGTTTACCAGTAGGAGATTTACCCTATCGCAGAATTCTTTTAATTTGATGAACATAGTCAAACACACATACAAAAAATGGACTTCTAGTAAATTATCCCATATACGACATGCTTGAGAGATGAGTAAGGTATCCTCACAGTGTTGACAAGCAAAGTTGAAGGGAAATACAAAGCAATAAAGTTAGATAAGAAAGTACCATATGCCTGAGAGAGTAATGGGACCACCTTGAGACTGGAACAACTTTTCATCTTTCATCATTTGAACAATTTTCTGGCTAAATTCCTGCATGGCTGACTGTTGCAACATGAAACATTAGATAAACACAGCAAAAATTATAATTCAAAACAAATTAATTAAAAACTTAAAAAAATAAAAATAGAAAAGCACAAAAGAAAGAACATAGACAAACCTTGAAAGGCCCATTATCTGTCCTGAAGCTAATGCCAGGAACATACTTGAGCCAAACAGGAA
Source organism: Artocarpus heterophyllus (assembly GCA_025403435.1). Taxonomy (NCBI): domain Eukaryota; kingdom Viridiplantae; phylum Streptophyta; class Magnoliopsida; order Rosales; family Moraceae; genus Artocarpus; species Artocarpus heterophyllus. Next base: position 15,035,301 of record CM046335.1, read on the forward strand.
ACCCCCTAAAAAGGGTGTCACAAAAACACCGAGATTATGAGCTAACTAAAATAAAAAAATAAAAAATAAATAAAAAAAAATTTCTTCTTTTCTTTTTTTTTCTTTTTATTTTTTTCCCCTTCGGCGTACCCAAAGTTCCATTCAGAACAAATATCAGGCCCAATGCGAAGATGCACTTAGAGCCCTGCTCTCTGGACAGTCTTGATGAACCCAACCAAGCCATTCCTTCCCTCAAAAGTTATACTAAACAACCAACATAAACAAAAGCAAAACAATCAATTGTCAATACTAGAGAATGTGATAGAAAAATTTTGAATCACTACAAAAATAAAAAAAGAACACATGTACATTGCCAGGAGAAGGTTCATGAGGATTCCAAAACACATAGGTGTCAATAACATCCAAGCCACCATCTTTAGCTTTCTGTACAAGACCAGCCCACATCTGCATTTTCATTTTTACCCACGACCTTCAATAGTTTTTACATAAAAATCACATTTCCTAAGGGTAATTTCAAATGGGTAACCAGATTTTTTGTTTAAAAAAAAAAGAATAGTAGAAAACCTGAGGGGTACTTCAGGGGTAGCGTATGGACCCAGAAAAGAGAATTTTTCTTTGCCCATTAATGACAAGAGCCTTCCTGTCGTAGCCAACGCTGCATTGTGTCAGCTGAAGGCTTAGAGATAGCAACGCTAAGTAGAGTGAAAGCTGACTTAGCTTCCTTTTTTTTTTCGCTCTCTCTTTCTCTCCCTAGGAAAGGCAGAGAGAGTGAGGAGAGAGAAGAAGTAGTGGTTATAACCCCCAAAAGAACTTTCAAAATGCGGCGATTGCTCACACAAGAAATCAGAACCCAGAAACCATTTGTTTTTAACAATATCACACCAATACACACACTCACTCACGCAGAGTGTGAGAGTTGGCTTGTTGCCAAAAGGTTGTCATGCACAATGTGGAGGACAAAAACCAAACTTTTACACTTCATTATTTTGATGCGTAATAAGAGAATTTTGAAGTATGGTATTAAAAAAAAAAAAGAAAAAAAAAACAATTAGTAGAACATAAGTTTTAAACTATTAGGTTATATAATTGAAAAATTGCACTACATAACACCGTTTTAATTTTAATGTGAGTAAATAATACTTTTAAAAATATTTAACCATATAACTTTTTGAATCTAAACATCTTTTACAAATACTGAATTTTCAATGTTACCCACTTAGTCTTCTTTTTCTAAATTACATAGTGTCTAGTTTTATCTACCGATTGTAAACCAAAATTTATACTACGTATATCATAATGACATCTTCTATATTATGAATACTTCATATACATAATTATGGACTTTTAAAAGTATTGAAACCTTTATGATATTTGCATACATATATATATATATATATAGAGAGTAAAACTACAATAAGACCAACAAAAAATTATCATCGATAAGAACCTTTTTGTATTATATAATTTAAATCTAATAGTCAAAAATAAAAAAGCTTATCTTTAATTAGATGAGCCCACAGACACCAAATTTTTTAAATAAATAAAAAAAAAACCTTTCAAAAAAACTTGAAAAAAAGTCCCTCGCCATTGTGCTCGAGACACATAGAGGCTGACTTTCCTTTCTTCTCCAATGATGGCATGGTGTCAATAGAGAGGAACTGTTAAACATGTATGCCCTAAGGAGTAAAAATGTAATAAGTTTTTGAAAATATTTTTATCAGTAAAGAATTTATTTATTATTTTTATACCAAATCTTGTCCTCTTTACGTTCATATTTGTTGAGTGTATGTTAAGGAAAAAAAAAAAGCCTGAGACTGTCGGTCTAAACCTTAAGATTTGGGCATATGATGGATAGATTATGCAGAAGACACAATTCTTAAGGAGATAGTCTAAAACATAAGATCCGCAATCGAGGGAATAAAGTTGGGCGCTCTATTCATGCAAAGATTGTCATGTTGTCTATATCCCTTTTGGGAGATGGTTTGTCTTGACCATCAGAGGTGGACTCCGTGAATAGAAATATTGGCACGTTGTCATAGGTGATGATGTGTTGGATCGGAACATAAAGTGAATTGATTTGGATTAATAATTTTGTCTTGGCAAATCGATTCACTTTAGACAATCATTTGTATTGTATCTTAATCCTGAGATGAATAGTAGGTCCGTTGTCTTGGCTTATGTCTTTTGATGTACCAAAGGGTGACACCCACATCTTAATAGGTGTATGCATGCCGGTACGTTGGAGGCATGACTCTTGATGGCGTAGACTTGTTATTCATAGATATGGAATCCATAGCTCCTTTTTAAGAGTAATGATATCCTCTTATATGCATTATCCTGTAATTGGAAAACTTAAGCGCTCAACCATTTGGATACATAGGTGTAACAGAATGGTATACTATCTTTGGATGGTAAGTTTTTCGATGGTGAGATAATAAAACGTAAGATAAAAATAATCGAGAAGGTAAGACAGAACTTGTCCTTAAGCCGATTATAGATTATCATATGGGGATACGATACACTATGATATGTCATGGAGACTTAGCTATACGGGCATCGTAATTCTATGTAGTTTGAGAGTGCAGCTCTAAGCTTTTAATAGAGTAACGTTGGAGTTGATAATTATGAAATGTATATCTGGGATATTGGGTTTCGTAATTATCAGGAGCTTGAACTATATAGGTCCATTTGGTCCCCTTTGTTAGCTCACAACATCCTGTAACGATACGGCGTGCTTTTCTAATAATTGGTGACTTATGTTGGATTTATCATATTGGTTAAAATTTGAAAGAATTAAATAATTCATGTCTGTTTATCGGTTGAATTAATTTTGTGATAAAATTAATTCAAGATAAACTTGTTGAATTATTGGGATCGAATAATTCTTGTCTGTTTATCGGTTGATTTAATTTTGGATAAATTAGATCAAGATAAACTTATAGAATTATTAGGAATTCATTTATTTTCTTAGAGATTATCTAGATAAAGTTGTTTTGATCAGATAACTTCTCTATTGGGTTATTTGAATTAAAACTAAGACTTTATCCTATAGAATCTCGGGTGAAAAATAAAAGATTCTTAGAGATTTTTTTTATTAGCAGTTTGCCCTGCCAATCCACGTGTTCGGCCTACCGATCAGGCTGTTCAGCCTGCCGATGAGCGAAGGATAAGATCACGCATTTTTACGTGGATCTTATTATATATTGATCCGAATTTGATTCTGATCTAAATTTTGATACCTAATCTGATAAAAACTGACCCTAGGACCAACCTCTATAAATAGGGAGTGATTCTCATAAGTTACTTAGATCAATTAAGAGATTAAGAGTGATGCTCTGCTACTGAGAATCTGAAAACTCCCTGAGAGCTTTTGTTCACAAATCACGAATACTTGCTTTGGGTTCTCTCGATTGGTTGGAAGGAGAGTCACCGGTGAAAGAGCTGTACGTGTGAGCCCACACTCACTCCGGTCGTGGATGGAGAATAGCAAAGAAGACCAGTTGGTTGAGGCTCTTCTGGAACATTGCTTCTCTTCACGTTTTTTTGCGAGGGTTCTTTGGCACACAAAGATTAGTAAGATCTGGTTAATTTATGCATATAGCATGTCAAACTTGTGTTTTGGAAAATCCTATGATGTAAAAATTTTTAAAATTCTGCTGCATACTATTTTTTCAATAATTGGTATCAGAGCCATGATTTTTACATAAATTTACGAGTTTATGATCATGTTATATGTATAAATTTTGTGATCTTAATCTCTCCTATGCTTGAATTTAATTTTATAGAGAGTTGGCACTCTAGGTTTTTATATAATATATATGTTGTCATGGATTATGTGGTGAATGTTCATTTATTAATTATGGTTGATTAAATGTTATTTAATTATTTATTAATTAATTAATTTATGCCGGTTATGGTTTCTTAGAGGTTAGAATGTGTATCTAAGTTTTTCATGTAATTAGATAGCGGACTATCATCTCCGTCTAGGAATTATTATTTAATTTTAAATTTGTAAACATTTTGTGATTAAATAATTATTCGGAGAAGACGGATCTAGAAGGTAGATCTAGAAAAATGATGATGGCGCTCCTAGGTATTTCCTAAGTCTCTAATTTTATGTTTTTGAATTGTTAAAAATAAAATTGATGAATTGCATTAAAAATTATATTTTCTAGAATGGATGATTTCTGCTCGGTCGGCATGCCGAACATCACAGTTCGGTAGGCCGATGGTCATAAATCGGCAGGCCGGACATGTGGTTCGACAGGCCGTCAGTGGGGTATAAATCGGTTGGCTCTACCGGTAGGCCGAACTTTCATGGGTCGGTAGGCCGATGAAGCATGACTGGCAGGCCGATCACCCAGATCGACCTGCCGATCGAGAGCTGAAAAATTTCCAAAAAAGGTGCAGTTTTTCCAGTGCAGTTTTAATTTTATTTTTGGGACAATTTTGAGAAACATTAAATTTGGATATGACCGAAAATATGAAGTATTCGATTCACACGGGATTGAAGACTTGAAGATGGATATTACATGAAGAAAGATACAGCTTGAGGATTCGATTATCACATGTAATATTACTAACAAACAGATTATAGACAGCGAAAGGATCCACAAAATTATCAACAACCAAATACTAGGTGGAATTAACTAGAGTATCTTCACCATCTGTATGGTTCTGCTCACCATCAAACTTCACTGGGTATTCATTGAATAAATCAAAACAAATCTTTTTGACCCTCTCAATCTCCTTTACGGCTGTCACTGTAATAGATCTTAGGAAAGTAATACTCAATCAACTTCACTTTAACCCTAGGATCTAAGACAATTGCTACAGCTAATGTTGCATGAATCACCTTTCAATATTTGTGAAATTTGTCAACCATATTGTCTGTCATGATACTTATCTCTTCAATTAGTAATAGTAGACAATCATCAAAAAATAATTTTATCTCACAAACCTTAGGAAAGTAAAAGTTTACTGTGGAAAACTGAGTTCTAAAAAACATTTTAGTCATAGAATAAAATATTTTCAAATTCTTACACATTTTATGTGTTGGATAAAACTTTACAAATGAAAACCATCATCAAATCCCAAAACTCATGTTAATTCATCAAGAAATTTAGCGGAAGCATACCTGAATCCATTTGAACGATTGAATTTTGGTTTTTGATCTTCTGAGTCAGTACAGTTTCTCTGAGAGGAAGTTTTTTCTCTCTTTTCCAGTGATGGGTTGCCAGAAAAGATACGTACTGTATGACTCAAGGACCATGACCCTTTCATTAATTACTCCTTAATTTGTCTTATTTCTATTTTGGTCCATCATAAAAATAGAAATTAGACTTTAGGTCTCTATACATAATTTTGTGCCCACACTTTATGAGATGCTTTAAAACCCAAAACTTTACACTTTATTAGATCACTTTAATTAGGTTAATCTTATCTGATAGCATTAATACATATTTATTGAATATATTAACCTATACTTTATTGAAATTAATTACAACAATCTCCCACTTGGGCTATATATATAAAAAAACTTTATAAATGTGAATTATTCCTTACAAGCTCATGTATTGTGCTATCATTACCAAAAACATCTCTAATCAATCTGGTCCATCAATCATATCAATATAGGATCAAAGCGGTCTTTGTTACATTCAACATAACTAAACTCATCAATGGTCACGTATATTAATATAATGAACGACATGGATCAAGTATGGATGTGTAGCAAGAAAATTTCATGCAATGTGATCTTAACATGCTTATTTCCTATTGGTCCAACCTTATTCTTTAGTGAGATAAAATCAAACATATTCAGAGTGAAAATAAACTGTAAACTTTATTTCCATAGAAAACAACCATAAAATGTGTCTACTACAAGAAAGCATCCAAAATACAAACTCCCACTAAAATGACACATCCTCAAGAGATACAACACCCATTTGAGTAGTGTGCTAATGAAAGACCTTAGGTGGTACTCCTTTAGTAAGCGGATCCACAACCATGGAATTTGTCCCAATATGCTCTATAGACACCTGACTACTCTGTACTCTTTCTTTAACAACGAGGAACTTAATGTCTATATGCTTCGACTTTGATGAGCTCCTGTTGTTATTGGAATATAGCATTGCTGACTTATTGTCTTAAGTGGTGTTTCAATTCCATCCATAATTCACAGCCCAATAACAAAATTCTGTAGCCATATCCTATGGTTGGATGCATCATAACATGCTATAAACTCTGCTGCCATGGTGGATGAAGCTATTAGTGTCTGCTTAGCATTCTTCCAAGAGATAGCTCCTCTAGCTAGCAGGTAGATATAGCTCGATGTGGATCTCCGACTGTCTTGGCACCCAGCAAAATCAAAATCTAAATACCTATTGATCTCCAACTAATCCAATCTTTTATATGTGAGCATGTACTCCTTTGTTTTATGTAAATACCGCATGACTTTTTTGGCTGCTTTCCAATGATCTATTCTTGGATTACTTAAGTACCTGCCTAGCATCCTAACAATGTACACAATATCCGGATGCGTACAAACATGAGTATACATCAGACTCTCTACGTCTAACGTATAAGGAATCTTCTGCATCTCTTTAACTTCAACGTCATTTTTGGGGCATTGATTGAGACTGAACTTGTCTCCCTTAGCAATAGGGGTGTCACTTGGTTTACAATCTTGCATGCCAAATCTCTTAAGTACCTTCTCGATATAACTCTTTTGTAATAATCCAAGTATACCTCGAGAGCGATCCCGGTGTATCTGTATACCTAATACAAAAGAGACGTTCGTAAGATCCTTCATCTTAAATTTCTTTAATAGAAATCTCTTGGTTTCGTGCAATAAGACTATATCATTACTAGGAAGCAATATGTCACCGTCATATAAAACCAGGAAAATATACTTACTCCTACTAAACTTATGGTATATACAATCATTGACCATAGTCATCTCAAAACCGAACAAGATGATAATCTAATGAAATTTGTAATACCACTGACGAGATGCCTGCTTAAGCCCATAGATGGATTTCTTTAATTTGCATACCATCTTCTTTGCATCCCCTAACACATAGTTCTCTAGTTACACCATATAGATCGTTTCATCAATGTCGCCATTGAGAAACGTAGTCTTAACATCTATCTGGTGAAGCTCAAGATCAAAATGTGCCATCAATGCCATTATAGTGCTGAAAGAGTCTTTTGAAGAAACTAGAGAGAAAGTCTCCTTATTGTTGATGCCTTCGTTTTGAGTAAAGCTCTTTACAACAAGACGAGCCTTATATCTTTCCACAGCACCCTTTGAATCCCTCTTGGTCTTAATATCCATTTGCAACCAATGGGTTTTGCACCTTCAGGCAATGGGACAAGATCCCAAACGACATTGTCTTTCATGGACTTTATCTCCTCATTCATGGCATTAATCCACTCTTGAGATTTAGAACTTTTTATGGCTTGACAGAAGTTGATTGGATCATCTTCCACCATTCCAATGTCAATCTCATGTTCTTGGAGAAGTATGATGTAATCATCAGGAATCGTACTTTTTTTTTCTCTAGTGCATCTTTTTAATGGCATAGGTTCTTGAGGTGGTAAAGTTTGTTCTTCTAGAACAAGTTCTAGAATGGAAGGTTCTCCGACATTGTCTTGATTTGGATCTGCTTCTTGAACAATGTCAGGAATGGGAACCTGATCAATGTCAATAACAACTGTGGGAATATCAACATATTCCTCTTCAAAGACAAAGTCCCTAGCCTTATCTCCCTCTACAAATTCAATATCCTCAAAGAACCGAGCAGTTCCCGTATCGAAATCGACTTAGTCATGGGATTATAAAATTTGTAACCCCTTGACCTCTTAGAATATCCAATAAAGTAGCAGCTGACAGTTCTAGAGTCCAGTTTCTTTTCATTTGATTTATAAGGCCTTGTCTCAACTAGACAACCGCAAATGTGCTAGTGCTTCAAATTAGGCTTCTTGCTTGTCCAAAGCTCATAAGGGGTTTTGACAGTTGCTTTAGTTGGAACTCTGTTGAGTATGTAAACTGCAGTCTTTAAGGCTTCTCCCTAGAGAGATTTTGGCAAGGTAGAATGACTAATCATACTCCTCACCATATCCTTAAGTATTCTGTTTTACCTCTTAACAACACCATTCATGCTAGGTTATCCCAGCATGGTGTACTGTAGGACGATACCGTACTCCTCTAGGAACTTAGCAAACGGTCCTGAACGTTGTTCACCTGATTCATCATATATGCCATAGTATTCTCCACTACAGTCAGATCTGACACTTTCAATCCTTTTGTTGAGTTAGTTCTCAATTTCATCCTTATAATTCTTAAACACATCCAGTGATTAGGACTTCTTATGAATGAGATACAGGTAGCCATTTTGTGAGAAATTGTCTATGAACGTAATAAAATATTGTTGACCATTCTAAGAAACCATAGGAAATGGCCCACAAATATCTCTATATATTAGTTCTAAGACATCTGAGGCCCTGATGGCACTTAATCTCCTTATGTTTATCTGTTTCCCCTTTATGCAATTAACACAAATTTCAAAATCTGTAAGATCAAGGGGATCAAAAATCCCGTCAGACACAAGTCTCTCAATTTTTTGTTTGGAGATATGACCTAATCTCTTGTGCGATAATGAAGCAAAATTTTGATTAGTTAATTTTCACTTTACACCACGTGTACTTATATGCAAGGTTTCATCAAATGAGGCAACCGTATCAAGCAAATAAAGGTTATCATAAATAGATAAAGAACTAGAACCAATAACTTTTGAATTTTGAAAAAGACTAAATTTACTATTTCCAAAAGAACAAGAATAACCGAATTTGTCCAATACAGAAACAGAAACCAAATTCCGTCTAAACGATTGTACAACATAAGTCTTATTCAAATCCAAATAAAATCCAGTCATTAATAATAACCTAAATGTTCCTATTGCCTCAACTTTCACTGAATTGCCATCACCCACACAGATGTATCTTTTACTATTACTTGGCTTTCGATAGCTCAAGTAACCCTGCATAGACACACTTATGTGAGTAGTAGCATCGAAATTTATCCACCAAGTGTGTCTTGATACCGAAGTTAAATTAACCTCAGAACAAACTAGATTGAGAAGTGTACCTTTCTTTACAAGCCATGCGTGATAGTTGGTACATTGCTTCTTCTTGTGTCCCGTACCTCCATAGAAGAAACAGGCAAATGTATCGCCTTGTCCCTTCTGTTGTTTCTTCTATGGTGTGGCACTTACAGCTTCCTTACTCTCTTTCTTTTCTTTTTCTTGTCCTTAGAAGTTGTAGCCAAATGAGCACTTTCTGCCTTCTCTTGCTTCAGTCTTTCTTTTTCTTGCACACAATATGAGATGAGCTCATTAAGGGACCATTTGTCTTTTTGACAATTGTAGCTCACCTTAAATTGACTGAACTGTGCAGGAAGAGATATCAAAACTAAATGCACGAGTAAGTCCCCAGACAGCTCTAGCTTAAGCGCCTTTAGTTTTGAAGCAAGATGAGACATCTTCATGATGTACTCCTTTATGTTCTCTTTTCCTTTATACCTCATTGAAATAAGGTTTGCTAGAAGCGTACTTGTTTCAGTCTTTTCGTTCTTGGCAAACCTCTTCTCAATTTCCTCAAGAAAACCTTTGGCTGTAGTAACCTTTTTGGACATTGTGCCCTTGAAAGTTTTCAGAATAGCACGCTTCATGATTATTAGACTAATGCGATTCGAACGATCTCACCTTTCCATGTCCCTTTTATCATCAGGGGAACTATTATCTGTAAGGTTAGGAGGTCGTTCAACCTTCAACACAAGGTCCAGATCCAAGACCCCGAGAACAATCATAACGTTTTCTTGCCATGCCTTGAAGTTGGTGCCATTGAGCATGGGAATCGAATTGATGCTAGCAGAAATATTAGAAGCAGAACTTGTAACTGAACAGAGAACAAAACAACAAAACAAAAGGCTCACATAAGTTCCATAACATACTTAAATAAATTCAAATAATGGTAGGGCTCATCACAAAATACCCAGCACAACATTAATATTTAGTTTTTGGATAGAAATATTAACTTGTAAGTGGTACTTTTGGTCTAGTAATCAAACACTGACAATAAAAACATGTCAAACAATAAATCTTTCTTTACGCTGATTTATTGTTCACATGTAAAGAATCAAATAATTATCACGTGTTTATTACCACAGGTGTATATGCAATTTTGTTAAATATTAGCCTTTCTTTGGGCCGGTCAATATTCACATAAGAACATGTAAAGAACCGACAATAAGAATATGTCAAACAATAAATCTTTCTTTACGCCAATTTATTGTTCACATGTAAAAAACCAAATAATTATCACGTGTTTATTATCATAGGTGTACATGCAATTCTGTTAAATATTAGCCTTCCTTTGGGCCGGTCAATATTCATATAAGTTGCATAGACACAACCGTTTATATTTCAAAACAAATTAATTTTCACAAGAGAGGTCACTTTGGTGACATGTTGCTTCAATTAATTCATCTAAAAATACATATAAAATACCAATATTTGAATTTAAAATTGCATCAAAAATGACCAAAATTAAAATAAAAAATAAAAAAAATTTGGTCAAGGTTAAAGTCAATAGTAAAATGTCAAAGTCAGGCTATGAAGTCAAATCGGCTCGTGTCCCTACGGGTCAGGTACCATACGGATGGGTTGACCATATGTAACTCTTTATCCTAATTCAATTACCTAAACCCAATAACCCATGACTTGACCCAATATTTAAACAAAGCCGAAAGGAAAAGGAAAGAAAAATGACCCATGCCCAAACTTTTTTTATACTCGGGTCACCTAAGGGTTGAGCCCTTTTGGTTCCTTGTTGGTCACAGGCGCAACCCATATAAAAAAAAAGGCAGCCTTTTATTTTATTATATATATTTTTTTAAAACGGTTTCATTGCTTTTTTTAGAAAAATTGGGACTTTCCAAGCCTTTCCTTTACCATTAATGACTGAATGGCCTTTGTCATATATATACGAATGAGTTTTATGGCCTCTGTCATATATGGCCTTTGTCATATTACTGACTGAATCGTTGTAACTCACTATAACGAAAAGAAAGTTTTCCAGAAACAATTATTAAACTCAATTCATCCTTTATATGTATATATAAATATACATATATCGAATCGTATATATATATATAAACGAATCTGTTTTCCCTTTGTCGGCAGAATGTGCCGTCCAACCAAAAAAAGAAAAAAAAATTGAACAACAATAATAATGAAACCTTTTGAGTCCTCAAAAAACCAAGCCCGTAATTCAACAAAAACAAAATGAATCTTACAAATATATATTCAATCGTGTGTATATATAAAAATATATATATATATATATCGATCCTTTATATCAAATTCTTGTTTGCTGTATGATCAACCACTTCAACTAAATCGTTTATACAAATGAAACGTATATAATTATAAAACCAAATTCAATCAAAATTTTGAGAAAATATTTCTCAATAATTCAACATGAGAGGGCTCTGATGTTACTTTGTTAGATAAAACTTTACAGATGAAAACTATCATCAAATCCCAAAACTCATGTTAATTCATCAAGAAATTTAGCGGAAGCATACTTGAATCTATTTGAACGATTGAATTTTGGTTCTTAATCTTTTGAGTCAATACAGTTTCTGAGAGGAAGTTTTTTTTTTCTTTTTCAGTGATGGAATGGCAGAAAAGATATATACTGTATGACTCAGGAACCATGGCCTTTTTATAAATTATTCCTTAATTTGTCTTATTTCTATTTTGACCCATCATAAAAATAGAAATTAGACTTTAGGTCTCTACATATAATTTTATGCCCACACTTTATGAGATGCTTTAAAACATAAAACTTTACACTTTATTAGATCACTTTAATTAAGATAATCTTATCTGATAGCATTAATACACATTTATTTAATACATTAGCCCATACTTTATTGGAACTAATTCCAACATTATGTTGCTAACATCTAACCATAATCAGAAGGCAAAGTTTTATAATGCAATTACAGACATCCTTGTACAATAATGCCGTAAAAAGCAAAAAATAAGTGTTATTTTGCCTTGTTGGATAGTCAAGTGCTAACTTCTTATTTCACGCAGCCTTCAGTTAACGCGCAACCTCTTTAAATTTTTCAGCACTCTTCGGCGTTGCAGTCCAAAAAGCAACACAATCACGAATAACCTCAACACTGCCATCAATTGCACTCAAACTATCCTTCACAATTAAATTGAGAATATGCACAAAACATTGCATATGAAACAACTCACCACCTGACATTAAAGAGCTGCAAGGAACCTTATTAAAAATCTTATTAATCATAGCATCATTGTTGCTGCAATTGTCTACAGTTAAAGCCGATATTTATAACCAATATTTCAGCCTAATAAGCAAGCCCTTGATGCATCTAAAAGAGTTTTAGCTATATGTGGGCACGACACATAAACGAACCTACTCAATACAAAAATAAAGTAATTAGACAGTGTAACATGTTTTAAACATTAATATAAGTTGAAGTAACAAAAAATATCAAACTGAATATGTTACTTGATAATTCGACTTTGTAAAGTCCAATCGTCGTTAATGAAATGTATCATAAATGTTATATAACCACTTTTCTGATTTGAAGTTGTCCGTAAATGAATTGTTATGGCAATCCTTCCTTGATTTTCCACCAGCGTTGGTATATTCAACTTTTACGTTTCTTAAATTCCCTTAATATGGTAAATCTAAAGACATGATTGAACAAGATGGTAGAGAGTTGATAAACTTCCTAAAACCAGGAAGCTCCACTATAAAAAGAGGATATTCTTGAAGAATAATCATGTTGGCAAGTTGTTCTCTTGCATATAAATGTCCCAAATGACACTTCCCCCTCTTTTGACCTTATTGGATTAGGAAGTGACTGCTTAATGTCTTTAATATTCCTCCGAGGACAAATCTTGATATACTCACGTGAATGCTTTGTCCTGCTCCTCCTTGAACCGGCCAACTTCTTTTCATAGTAATTGCAAATTGCCTGATCTAACCATTAATTTTTTTTTAAAGTGGTCCCAAATCAAAGATCTCAAATTTTTTTATTTATTTATTTATTTATTTTTATCTTCATCAGGTCTAAGAACGTCACAATCTTTTATAGGTTGTTTGGAAGGATGGTGGGAACTAGTGGTGGGAACCACTTTTACTGTAGCGTGTGAGAGTTTTATCCTGTAACATCTTTTTTTATTGTTACTGTAACATGTGAGAGCTTTATACTATTCATAACTGAGTTTGTGGTGAGAACTGAGCAGTTCCCACCACTGCCAAACATTCTCTTAGAATGTCTCCTTTTGTTAAAGAGTCAGTCTTTGGACCCCCTCCATGAATTGAAATATCAATAATAATTGGTTCATGTCGTTGTAAAGCAACCAATTTTGATCTTATCATTCTTGTCTGCATCTACAGTGACTCTAAAACACATAAATCATAATACGTAACAATTAACAAAGATTAAAGAGTCAAATAAATTCACATACCTGTTGTAACATATTATAAAAATATATGCTAGTTTAACACTAGTAGAGAATGCAGCATGTAAAATTTAAAAAATTCAACTACATAAAACAAAGTCTCATATATTTCAATTTTTAGGCCTATGAGTTCATTCATATATACGTAGCCAACATATGCACAGAGACCAAGTTCAAAATAAATAAATAAATAATGCACAGTGGCTATGTTTTGCCTCACCTCAAACATATATATATATATATATATATATATATATATATATATATTTGTAACAACTTACTGCTTGTTTTATGAGACATGCGTGTGTGTACGCGTGTGTATATATACTTTAATTAACTCCAGGATTAGTGTGCGTGCACCCACATATAGAGGTTCTTATGGTCTTCAAAAGAGACTTTTATGGTTTGTCTACATGTCTAAATATGAACCTTTCGTATTCTATATTCAATAAATAATGATAATCAACCTAAAGACAATTACAAATTGAAGTATGCTTAGTGATTTTAATCAGCTCGAGCAATTTGGACAAGAAACTAACATGCAACTGAGTTAGTGCGGCAAAGAGACAAGGAGAAAAGGAATGAGACTATGAGAGCTCAAGGGAGGTTAGGACTTATTAATAGGTTATGCTTAGATTAGGATAAATTAATTACTGTTTATAACTTATTAAGGTTTTTCTAAAATGGAAAAATATTTTCTCACCTTTTTAATCCATAAGTAGTAGAAATAATATATACTTTAATAAAAATATTTGTATATTAGGGTTGTATATTAGGGTGGAGATGGGGCAAGGGATACAACTCTTACCCCGCCCTGCCCCCGACTTGAGAGACAATATGAGCACCCATGCCGGCCCCGCCCTTATTTTATTAAGCCTATACCTTATTTATTCGAGTACTCAAGGTAGAAATCTCATCTTTAATAATAATTATAGAAAACTACCAAAGTTTGAATAAAAAAAGTAGAAATAAACTACTACGAAAAACAAAAGCAAAAATTTGAAATTAGCTAGTTTTTTTTTTTAAAATAAATAAGAGATGTTTTCTTTTCGTAAAGACAACGTACCGTTTAAAAGCAAAAATCCTTTCATTTAAATAAATCTCAAGATATATTTGGCTACTTCTTCTGAGGTGATTTTTAATATTAGCTAGTGGGAGTTATGCTTTCCCCCCTATGATTTTTGATATCCTTTTCAAATCAAATAATACTTGTCTTCTTATTTTTCCTTCACAACAATAACCATTTTAATCAAAATAAGACCAACATCAGGTAAGTTAAGGTGGCTTAATTGTAATTCTCCATCAAACAAATTCGGTATGAATGTTTATCTTATTATCAAAGCTGGTGTAAGTACTCACATTCTGTCCTTTTTATCCGTTGTTAGTAATTGTCATTATCATTTGTATGTACAGGACAATATTTGAGTAGCCATTTAAGTAGATAAAGCTAATTAGTGACTGGCTTATTCAAGGCAATAAAAATGGAAAATATATCACTCTCGAGTCAAAGAACATGAGGCTTTCTGATGATGACCAACTTGGTGTCTTGACCTACGTATTTGAGAAACCACAAATGTGTTAATGTTTGTGCACATAGATAACTCATTACTTTGGACATTTGTGAGGAGAATCCCAAGGGACATAAGCTAATTATGATACTTTTAGTCTTTAAAACAAACCTGATGTGATAAACAAATGTTCAAATCATACTTTCTTTGTTTATAAAGATATTGTGATATTGCTGCCACTACTATAAAAATAAGATTTCATGAGCCCCTTCCGTATCAATCTGAGCATTTGACAGACAAGGAAAAGCTTTCACGTCGGTTAATATTTAAGACGTAAAAAGCAGGAAAAAACTTCTATTAACGTATGCGAAAAGTAAATAAAAAGCACTTTCAAATTCAAATTTCAAATTTTTTAGTTGATTTGAATTTCAAAATTTTATGCAAGATATGTTATTTTTCATTCAATTAGTTCCTAGATGAAAATACTAATGATGATTAGTCGACAAAAGTGTTTATCGATCCCAAAAATTTCTATATGCAAATTTCATTCCCGTTTACCCGTGACATAAAAATTACGATGTATTAATATGCTATTTTAGGTAATTTGGTCCACCATGCAAGATGAAGAACGAAGATGCTTACTGTCCACCTAATCAAGTGTAATAAAAATATATTATTATAAAACATATTACTTACTTCATTCTTGCTTAGATGAGGTCTCCATTATCAGTTGCTCATTGACATATGGTATCACATTTCCGTAACATAAGGCATTTAGTTATGTTATACCTTAGAAAGTGTAAGTAAAAGTTCATTATCATAAACAGAAGTGAATAATTGTTTACACACTCATTAATATAATTTAAAATATTTGGACCGTGATGGACAAAGTAACTCCTCAAGACACTGGTTACACCAATGCAACTATTCCAGGCTTAGGGTAGTGCGACCAAAGAATATCAAGTACGTACCTACATAATCTTTCATGTCAATAATGCAATCCAAAGACTATGAGAATGTCATCATGGAAGTACAAGCTTGTAATTAATGCCCATCAAATCTAAAACAGACCTCAAATACTCAAAAGTGCTACTCTTTTATGGCTAGGTGATATAGGTGTATCACGGAATCTACAACTCCTTGGAACTCATATAACAAGATTGTTGATGCCCATAAATCTCCACAGTAAATGTTTCACAAATTTTTTTAACAATTTTCTTTGGCTATCTTTTTGTAGAATTTGGTTAATGCTTTCTTAAATATCTTAGAGTGAAGCGTTCTTCTTCTTCTTCTTCTTCTCCTCCTCCTCCTCTATGAACAACCCGGTCCCGAAGACTTTTGTTGAGAATACTATACTTATGAACTCCAGGTTAGACTGACAGAGAGATCACTATTGTCACACGTAGACTTTTGAAACAATATGTTGTTGACATCTGTGTCAAATTGGAGACATCGAGATTAGACTACTTTCGGAAGAACTAACATGATATTTCAGCTAAATTGAAACAAAGGATTATTGATAGTATTGACAGTAGAGAAACTCAAGCATCACACGTTGGACCTCCTATTGCTCTGCCATCATCTTTTATTAGAGGATCCAGAGATATATGAAAAAGGTGTAGATAGATGCAATGGCATTGGTCCAAAAAGTTGGAAAATCATAAATTTTTCTGAAGATGACCTGCAATCCTAATTGGTTTGAGATTAAACCGAACTTAGCAACCAATGATGGGGTACAAAATAAGCCAGATTTGATTGCTCGTGTTTTTAAGACAAAATTAGAGAAACTAAAAGTTCAATTATTTGAGGAACAAATGTTTGGCTCAGTAGTTACATTTGTCTATGTCATTGAATTCCAAAATAGAGATCTACCATGTTGAAGTTTCTCAGGAAAACTTTGATGAAGATTTGAGTTAAAGAAAGGGAAAGAGAGAATGAATGAGAGAGAACGTTTCTGAATTGAATGTTTCTTCACACTTTTTTGTATTGATGATTAAGTTTAAATACACATGCTTCACCTTATCATAAAGCAACACGTAACACGTGTAACATATTGTATCTGATTTCAACAAAATCTCTAACTAACCACAGAAGTAACTGACTGACCTACAACAAGTAATGGACTGGAAACTAACTAACTCTAACTGTACTCTTAACAGATTGTCAGTAACCCAATAGTTTACATATAGTAACTTGCTGTATACGATAACTCAATGCACTCCTTTTCTCTCAACATCCCCCCTCAAACTTAAAGTACTAAAATTTAGAACTTTAAGTTTGTTTTTAAAGGAGCTGAAAGTCAAACTGGAAACTGCCTTAGTGAACACATCAGCTACTTGATCAATTGAGGGCACGTGTTTTACTTCAAGAAGTATTTGTTGTACCTTCTCTTGAACAAAGTACACATCCAATTCAACATGTTTTGTATGAGCATGGAGAACTGGATTAGTTGCAAGGTGTACTTAGCTCAAGTTATCACACCATATCACTGGCTTCGGGGAACTTGTTACTTCAAGTTCTATTAGTAATCCTTGTGTCCAACTAATTTCTACAACTAATCCTGCTAAGCTTCTATAGATGATCTTGACACAGTGTGCTGCTTCTTTGACTGCTAGGATATAGGCTTTGGACTAAAGAAAAGACAGTAGCCTGAGGTTGAACGCTGTCATCCAGATCTGAGGTCCAATCAGCATCACAAAATCCCACTAAACTTAGTGAGTGATTCTCACTTTTAGTGAGATGTAGACCAAACTCTGTGGTTCCTGCTAAGTACCTCAGTATACGTTTCACATATTTCTAATGAGCCTCAAGAGGTTGTTGAATAAATTGGCAAACTTTATTAACAGAGTATGCCAATTCTGTCTAGTGATGGTGATATATTGTAGAGCTCCCTCCCATAGTGCTTCTGTAGAGGTGAGATCTTGAACTAAATCACTACCATAAGCAGTTAGCTTATGTCTAGTTGTCATAAGAGCTGAAGTACCTTTGGCAAACTACATCTTGGTTTTGCTCAGCAGATCCTTGATATACTTAATGTGAGACAGATGTATTCCATTTTCAGTTTTCCTTACTTGAATGCCCAAGAAGTAGTTTACTTCTCCAAGATCTTTGAGTGCAAACTTGGTATTCAGTTGACTGATCAGATTTTGCACTTCTATATTGTCACTCCCAGTAATTAGGATATCATCAACATAAACTAGCATAAAGAGTGTGAATTGACAGTTTTGCCAAACAAATAGTGATTGATCTGATCTGGTTGATTTGAAACCAAGACTAAGAAGAGCATGAAAGACTTTTTCAAACCAGGCCTTAGGTGCCTATTTGAGTTCATACAGAGACTTGTGGAGCTTGCAAACTAAATTGGGATTATTGGCTCTATAAATCTAGTAGTTTGTACTATATACACTTCTTCTTGTAAATCTCCATTAAGAAATGAATTGTTCACATCAGTTGTCTTATAGACCAATTTCTAGCGAGTGTAATTATAAGCACTACTCTAATTGTGGTTGGCTTGACCACTGGGCTAAAAGTTTCATCAAAGTCAAAGCCTGTAACTTGATGAAACCCTTTAGCCACCAATCTGGCTTTGTATTTGTTGATTGTGCCATTAGAGTTTTCTTTAACCTTGAACACCCATTTACAGCCCATAGCTTGTCTTCCTTTAGGCAATGGTACTAAGCTCCAAGTATTTTTTTCTAAGTAAGGCCATATATTCATCCATCATTGCATGCTTCCAGTTCTCATTCATTAAAGCCTCTGCAACTATACTAGGTTCCTTTACAGCCATATAGACCTTTGGCTTATGAATACCTGCCTTTGCGCTAGTTCTCATAGGATGAGCATTCTGTGCATCCTTTAGGACTGTATTTGGCACATAATCTTCAACACTTGGAATAGAATTGTGATTATCATATGAAGTAAGAAAATTAGTGGCTTCAATTGCAGCACTATGTTCTTTCTCAATAATATGACCATTAGTTGCATCTGGAATGGGAGTTGATAATGAAGTAGGAAAAAGTTCATTTGAGATCTCAGAGGAGGATTTAGATTGTGAGGCAAAGGGAAAGATAAGTTCATTGAAGATAACATCTCTAGAGATGAAGATTCTACCATTGGAATCTAGGCATTTGTAACCTTTGTGATTAAGGCTGTAACCAACAAAGACACAAGGTGTTGATTTATAGGCAAGTTTATGACGATAGTATGGTTTGATATTTGGGAAGCATAAACAGCCAAAAGTCTTTGAGCTAGTTATGTTGAGGTTTGATCTTGAAGAGTTTTTCTAGGGGTAAAAAGTTTTTAGTTACTAGAGAAGGTAATCAGTTAATAAGATATACTGTAGTTTTAAAAGCTTCATCCTAGTATTTAAAGGGCATATTAGCTTGAGCAAACAAGGTCAAACCTATCTCTATAATGTGTCTATGTTTTCTTTCTGATAGGCCATTTTGTTCATGTATATAAGGACAAGAATGCCTATGAACTACCTCATGAGCTGCAAGTAGCTCTGTGAAAGGTCTGTACTCTCCTCCCCAATCAGATTGTATGGTTTGTAATTTAGTTCTTAACTGTAGTTCAGCCTGTTTCTTGAAGTTAACAAAGGTTTGTAGGGCTTTAGATTTGTGTCTTCGTAGATAAATCTAAGTAAATCTGGAATAACTATCAATAAAGTGTTTATAGTATCTATAACCACTAGTAGAGGGAATTGAAGAAGGCCCAAAGATCAGTATGCACTAGTTCCAATGGTTTTGTGTAAACAGTTATGGAATTAGAAAAGTGAGACTTGTGGAGCTTGCTAAGACAATAAGCTGAACAGATACTATGAGGCATGGTAACGCCCAAAATAAATGTTTATTCTTTATAAACGGCGGACGTATGTAATATAGAAAAGATTGTCGTATATATAGGAAGGTGAAAATTTATAACTCGAGAGATTGCTAAAAATAAATGTTCAAAAAGGCAAGCACTTTTTCAAATCAAAGTTTAAAATAAAAGAAATATTTTTGTGATTTTTTTATTCAAAATTTAAAGCATAAAATTAAAACGGTGAAGCTTTGAGAATCCCTTGTATGTTTTGCAACTGATATGAAATTTTAATTCTAATTAATAATTATCTAAAGCATTTGATTTATTATATATTTTCTCATTAACTGTAAGCACATTTTACTAATTATAAAGGTCAACCTAAATTGACAATATAGCAAGCCATAATGCAGTAAGGGTTTTCCTATAAAAACTAGTAAAATAATCATCTGTCACTAATGATTTGGTGCACTAATTATGAAAATTATAACCGCTGTCACTCAATTATAAATAACATAATTTTAAGATAGAAAAGATAATAAAAAATTAAAATTAATATATTTTTATGGAATAAATTATTGCGTTAATTTCGGCAACACCTCGACTTATTAATTGGTTTAAAAATATACTATGTCATCCTCTGTCTATAATAAATCAAGAATTACCAAGTATTTACTGTGTTAGTCTATGTCTATAATGCAGCAGAAACTCAACTTAATAAATGAGCATGACTTTAGTATTATTAATATTAATTATGCAACACAATTAAATTACATAAAGAAAGCAGACTGAATTTATGTAAAAATTGGCAGCATAACAACAGTAACAATAATTGTTAAAAACATAAAGATATAATTTATTCCA
Organism: Artocarpus heterophyllus; assembly: GCA_025403435.1. NCBI lineage: Eukaryota > Viridiplantae > Streptophyta > Magnoliopsida > Rosales > Moraceae > Artocarpus > Artocarpus heterophyllus. The sequence goes on from CM046335.1 coordinate 15,056,047, forward strand.
CAAAAATATAAGCATTATAATACAGATGTAGAGTAAAAACTCATACCAGAATACTATACATACAAGATCATCTCTCTGCCTCATCAAATTCTCTATACTAATTTAAACATTATTTTATTATTATTTTACCTAATAAAATACTGCTGAGTCTAACTCAGTAGAAAGAAAAAGAATGAGAAAGAGGGCCAAAGGCCCATTGAGTAGTGCCTGAACTGAGGCAAATGCCTCAGTATTTATAGGCCTTAATAATTACTATTGAGGGATTCTCTCAATTATTTACACTGTTTAAGCGTTGAAAAATTTGATCGTTTCTTTTCCCCCTTTTCTTCTTCACGCTGCTGCTGGCCCCCCTCGCACTGAGAATCACGGGATTCTTGTGTTTGAATTTTTTTTATTTTTCTTCTTTTCCCGTGCTGAGATCTGCTCTTCATTGTGCGTTTTAACCTTTGGGATCCTGTGTGACGCAGGTCATGACAAGACTATAACGGACTGATCGTGTCCGTTAATCGCACAATCCAACGGTTGTCAGATGCTCGTAAATTGGGCTTAGGTGGGACCAGTGGGACCGCAATTGTGGACCGTCAAATTGGTCCAAGTATTCTCATTTAACGGCTGATAGAACACTCAAAGTGAACTTGCCCGCACACGATCCGAGACCGTCTGAGACACTCCTCTAACTCGCTACAGCTTGTCGACGCGTGTAACGCATGAGCCAATCATATTTCGACACGTGGATTGCGCTCTGAGATTCCGCTAACGCATCGGATGACGCGATGACATGCGTCTCTTCCTCAGATGGCTGAGATTGATTTGGCAGGTGATCGAACCGTTAGAAACTCGCCACGTGTCCCATTTAATTTAAATTCGAATTCTCTTATCTTTTTGATGCATTTGATGTCTGATTTTATTCATTTTTGTGTCATTTTGTTCCGTTTTTTCTCCAGATTTTAAATCTAAAAATCACAAAAACACTAAAATTAATTATTTTACAAACATAATATTTACAAAAATGTTAAAAATATTTATTTTACAATAAAACACATAAAAATAGATAAAAACTCCTAAAATTTCTAGTCCCTTACAGTTTGTCACAGATATAATTTTTATGACTTGAAAATATTTTTAGAAATTACTAAAAATATAATAAGACATATTTACAAACTTAAAACACACTATCAAACACACTAAAACTCAAAATAAAATAACCGCATTACTTTTACGGTTTTAACTATTTACAGACTAGACACTTATTTAACACACCAAAATGACTCTAAAAATTACTAACAATTCTATTAAACATAAAAACACACTAAAAACACATTTTTAAACGTATTTACACACTAAGACACAAAAATACTAATTAACACAAAATGCTAATAATTAGAGGATTTAATGAGAAATAAAAGCATAAATAAATGATTTAAGCCTTAGAAAATGTACACTTTTACAGTCTCATCAAGGCATTTTATAGATTTTTTATTTAGATTGCAAAGAGAAAGTACCAATTTGACAATTTGTTCACTAGGATGACCAAGTTTATTATGCCAAATATTGAACAAAGAATGAAAGACTTCAGACATGTTACACGAATTTTTACAAGAAAGTGAATTGATATCAATTAGACTTTTGAACTGAAAGGTTAAATGTGTACTAGTAGATGGTTGGGTTGAGGATTTGATTTGTTGAAGCTTAATTTGAGAAGTGTCAAAGGTGTAGAGATTTTCTTTAAGACGACCCTCCAGAAGAATTGCTTGGGATGCAAGATCCTTCACAAAACAAGAATCATGTCTGAATTCAAAATAAACTTGATTATCTTTTGCAAACTATGAGACATTAAGTTCTTAGTAATTCTTGGAACATGAAGAAGCTATTTGAGAGTAAGTGTTTTAGATGCAACATGAGGTGATAAAAATTGAGAATAACTAATGTGCTTAATGTCAAGACCCTTACCATCTCCCATGTGAACCTGATCTTTGCCTCTGAATTTTGTCTTGAACATCAAATTTGATGCATCTAGAGTGATATGATTTGTTGCTCCAGAGTTAGGATACCATTCTGTATCATTTTTTGGATACCACACCGAGTTGTGGATGTTCTCTGTGTAGCCAACATCACAGACATTGATGAGTGAGGTTGCTTACAGTTTATGGACTAAAGATGAACAAAGTTTCCTTAAGAACCACCTTTGGGAACAAAACTAGAGGAGTCACCAAGAAGTTGAGCAGGTCCTATGAAAGATTGATCAAATCTATAGTAGCAATTAACAACTATATGTCCCATTTTGCCACAAAATTGATATTGTAGCTTGTTGTTTTGCCTTGATCCACGGCCTTTACCAAAAGATCTTCCATGTCCTCGAGTAGTAAAGAATCCTATAAGCTGAGCTATTCTTGGTCCTTGTGAATAAGAAAGAAAGTTTCCTCCATTGTTGGCACTTGAAAATCTCTTGTTGTTCCCAAATTGCCTTTGACGAGAGAATGCTAGATTTGCCATTGTTGAGTCAAGACTCATTAAATTCTTTTCAATCCTTACTTCTTGAGCAAGAAGTAAAGATTCAATTTCTTCTACTATAAAAAGATCAATTATTGTGTTGACTGAAATAACAACTGCTCATACTCAAGAGGGAGACCATCAAGAATATAGTTAATATGATCTTTAGCAGTTACATGATGACCAAAAAGAGTGAGCATGTCAACATAGTAACGAACACGAAGAAGAAACTCATTGATACTTTGAGATCCTTTCTTTAGATTTTGCAACTGAGTTTTGAACTGATTTACCTTTACTGACTTGAGAAGCAAAGTACACTTCTAATGCTTTCCACACCTAAACAGATGAGTCACAATTCACCAATCTTGATAGAATTCCTTCGAAAACCGAAGCAAGAAGCCAGAATAGAATTAGCTGATATTGTTGTTCCCAATCTAGAAACTTAGGATTGATCTTTTTTGCAAGTTCATCACCAAGAGAAAGAAACCTCCATGGTGGCAAGATCGATTTTGAAAGAAAATGTTGAAGTCGATGACCTTTGATGGTAGCAAGAACTTGCTTTTGCTAAACAAGAAAGTTGTTGAGATCCAACTTTGATGAAATTGGATGAGGAAATGAGGCTAGAATGACTCGAGAAAAAGAAGAACTCGATCCTCCATTGTCAGTAACCTCAGGTGAGCTTCCAATTCCTATATTTTTCTGCTCTAATACCATGTTGAAGTTGCTTAAGAAAAGTTTGATGAAGATTTGAGTGAAAGAAAAGGAAGGAGAGAATGAACGGAAGAGAATGTTTTTGAATTGAATGTTTCTTCACACTTTTTTGTATTGATGATTAAGTTTAAATATACATGCTTCACCTTATCATAAAGCAACACGTGTAACATATTGTATCTGATTTCAATAGAATCTCTAACTAATCATAGAAGTAACCGACTGACCTACAACAAGTAACCAATTGGAAACTAACTAACACTAACTGTACTCTCCAACAATTTACATATAGTAACCTGCTGTATACAATAACTCAATGTACTCCTTTTCTCTCAACATACCACATGCCCATTTTCTAATAATTCTAGCATCAAATGAAAAACTATATGCACCTGTAAATTTTGATAAAATTATGTCAGCTGAGATTCCTGATAAGAATGAAATTTTATTCATATAAAATGGTTCTTAAATATATGATGCATGGTCCTTGTGATTAAAATTCAAATAATGTGCGCGTGATTAAAAAAAAAAGGTATATGTAGAAATCATTATCCTAAATCTTTTTGCTTGACAGTAGCTTCTAGGAAAAACTATTTTGCAACATATAAACGTCAAAGTGATGGCAACAAAATTAAAATTAAAGGAGCTTATTTAGATAATCATCAGGTTGTTCCATATAGCCTTTCTTTGCTTGCAAAATTTGATTATCACATTAATGTAGAAATATGTTCTAAAATTAAAGCAGTGAAATATTTGTATGAATACATTTATAATGGTATGTGGAAATATGTTCTAAAATTAAAGCAGTGAAATATTTGTGCGAATACATTTACAATGGTCATGATAGAGTTAGATTCAATCTGTCATCTAGAAATGATTCGTGGCCCCTTCTCCCCTCACACCTCACTTCACGTCGCTCACCATCTAGCCCAACCTCGACAAGACCTTTAACCTAGACCACCAGAGTGCCCCCCTACCAACTAGTTACGGCCCCACACTTCGCCGCCCCTACCAGCTTCACTCCCTACCTCACCACACCCACAAAGAGACAGAGATAGGGAGTGCTGACAACATTTTTTTGTGTTTTGTTTTCTTAAAAAATTTTAAATTTTATTTTTATTCCTAAAAAATCTGGTTTTTAAAAAAATTTGATTTTTTTTAAAGTTTAGGAAAAATAAACCATTTTTAATAATTAAATTATGGTTTTGTTGGAATTAGCTAATTTTAGTTTTGTTATAATTAATTTGTTTTAGTTTTGTTGAGAATGAAGTTTAAATGTTACAAATATTACAAATATATTTTAAAAAAACATTTTTTTTACTGTTAGAGTAAAATTTACATCTATTAGGATGTTTGGAAGAGTAGTTCAAACCAATGATTTGAACTATAAACAATATAAAGTTCTCATATGTTACAATAAAAGCTACAGTATAAAGCTCTCACATGCTGCAGTTCTCAAACCCAAATTAATGGTTTAAACTACTCTCCCAAACGCCCTATATGAATGTGTTCAAATTGTTCATACTTATTTTTTTAATGTCAACAAAGAGAAAAAATGTCGTTTTTAGCTAAATAAATAGCTTAAAATATTTTTTGATGGATGAAAGTGTTATTTTGACATTTTAAATAAAATTAACGGTCAACATACACGGTCAACTAATAGAAAGGGTCTCCTTATAATTTTTTTAAAAGTTAAAGGTGTTAGTGCAATTATATTTTTTCCTAAGGTGTGTAATACCCAGAGATTAATTAAGTATGATTAGTATGTAAAATGATAAATTAGTGTACCTTATCACAATTTAACATTAATCTAATTATTTTGTGGTAATTTTCTAATTAACTTCACATTTAATTATTTTTATTAATTATCTAGTCAAATTCCAAACCGGTCCACTCTTACCAAAACTCAGACAACCTTGAAATTCCCTCATCAAAACCATGTGCAAGACATGGTTTTGTCTCCAAATCGTCCCATTTCCCAGCATAAAAGGGACCCCACTCTCCTTTTCACACTCACTCTCTCATTTTTCCCTCTCTCTTTCTTGCTTCTCTCTCTCTCTCCTTCTTTCTTTTTTTTCTTTTCCCTTCCCCTCGTCTCCCACACTCTCTCTCTGTGCATCGTAAAGAGAAGTGGTAACACCCAAAAATGTTTCTTCTTAAATGGCAGACGTATGTAGTATAGAAAGGTTGTCGAATCTATAGGGAGGTGAAAAGTTTGTAACTCGACAAATTGATAAAAATAAACGTTCAAAAAGGCAAGCGGTATTTCAAATCAAAGTTTAAAATGAAAGAAATATTTTTGTGGTTTTATTTTATTTAATTCAAAATTTAAAGCATAAAATTAAAATGGTGAAGCTTTGAGAATCCTGTGTATGTTTCGCAACTGATATAGAATTTTAAACTCTAATTAATAATTATCTAAAGCATTTGATTTATTATATCTTTTCTCATTAATTGCAAACACGTTTTACTAATTATATAGGCCAACCGAGAGCGACAATATAACAAGCCATAATGCAGTAAGGGTTTTCGTATAAAAACTAGCAAAATAATCATTGGTGCACTAATTATGAAAACTATAACCGCTGTCACTCAATTATAATTAACATAATTTTAAGATAGAAAAGATAATAACAAATCAAAATTAAGATATTTAAGTGGAATAAATTTTAACATTAATTCCATCAACACTTCGTCTTATGAAATATCTAGAATCGGCAATATAACAAATCATACTGCAGTAAAAGACATTTCATAAAATTGAGCATCATTTCATTATTATTAATATTAATTATGCAACACAATTAAATTACATAAAGAAAGCAGACTGAATTTATGTAAAAATTGACAGCATAACAACATTAACAATAATTATTAAAAACATAAAGATATAATTTATTCCACAAAAATATAAGTATTACAAAGCAAATATAAAGTTAAAATCCATACTAGATTACTACGCATACAAGATCATATTTCTGCTTCACTAGACTTTTTACACTAATTTAAATATTATTTTATTTACCTAAGGAGATACTGTTGAGTCTAACTCAGCAGAAAAAAAAGAAGAAGGAGAAAGAGGGCCAAAGGCCCGTTTAGGAGTGCCTGAACTGAGGCAAATGCCTTGGTATTTATAGGCCTTAAGAATTACTATTGAGAGATTCTTTCAATTATTTATCCTGTTCAAGCGTAAAAAACGGATCATAATGATCCAAATTTCTCTCTCTTTTTCTTCGCGTTGGGCCTTGATTAGTGTGTGAGAATCTCGTTGAGATTCTTTGTAGCGCGATGGCTGGAAGCTTCAGTTAGGCGTGATCTAGACCGTTGAACATGCAATCCAACGGTTCCTAGATGAACTCAAAAATGGGCCCAGGTGGGGCCGCGTGGCCCACAAATAGAGACCGTTAGATTGGTTAGCGTCATTCGATCCAGTGGCTAGAAGAATGGCTGCACATTGAAACAAACGTACACGATTAGACAAGGCCTGAATCACTCTCTGACGTGTGTGAGAGCTTTCAGCGCGTGCAATACATGCGCGAATCATAGATCGATATGTGGACCGCACTATTGAAACTCGCTGACATAATGGATGACGTGCTGACACGCGGACGGTTTAGATCTATTTGGTAGCTCATCCAAGGGCCAGAAACACGCCACGTGTCTCCCAATTTTCAAATTTGATTTTTTTTAAGCATTTAATGTCCGATTTTGTCCCTTTTTGCATCGTTTTGCTCCGTTTTTTCTTTCGATCTCAAATCTAAAATTTACAAATACGCTAAAATTAATTATTTTACAAGCATAATATTTACATAAATATTAAAAATATTTATTTAACAATAAAACACACAAAAATTACTAAAAATAGATAAAAACTTTTAAAATTAACAAACCTTAACAGATACGCTATTTAAGACTCAAGATTATTTTTAGAAATTACTAGGAACATAATAGAACATATTTACAGACTCAAAACTTATTTAGAAATATTTTAAGACTTAAAATAAAATAACACAACAATATTTTTACGATTTGGATTATTTACAAACTAGGCACTTATTTAACACACCGAAACAATTCTAAAAATTACTAAAAATATTATTAAACATAAAAACACACTAAAAATACATTTTTAAACATATTTTCACACTAAGACACAAAAATACCTATTAACACAAAAATCTTATTAATTAGAGGATTTAATGAGAAATAAAAGCCTAAATAAATTATTAAAGCTCTATAAAATATAAACTTTTACAGTCTCATCAAGAACCCAGCAAAAGCAGAGGCCAAAGGGTAAAGTTTTGGGGTCATCAACTAGTTCAAAAAGTTAAAATTCGAGGTTAGTTCTCTTTTTCAATATTTCAAAGTTTTGTTTCAAAATTTTTCAATCTTCCTTGTATGTTATAATCCGAGCCTCCTTAAGCATAAAAAAAAACATTCAATCTAAGTTTGGGAAACCTAAACCATAACGAATCTAAGCTTTTTTGGACAAAAATCGAGCTAAACTAAGTTTTTTCTTTTTTTTTTTATTTTGAAATAATTATTAAATTTTCATGAAAATTTGTAGAAAAGTGTTTAAATATGTTCCATTATATTATTCTACTCTTTCTAAGTGTTATCCATGCTTTAGGAATTGTAAAACATGTTAAAAATGGGTTTTTGAGCTCAGATTTGTTAAGACTCGAAACCTAAAATTTTTCAAATTTCAACAGATCGATAGGCCGAACTCATCATTTTGTAGGCCAGATTCAAGAGTTTGGTAGGCCGACATTTATTCTTTTATAGGATGGATTCAAGCAGTTCGACATACCATACTCAGGTGGCCGGTAGGCCCAACATTGGTAGTTCGGCAAACTAGACCATGGAAATTGACAGGTCAATCAGACTATATGAAAATGGTAGTTTTTCACTAGCTTTCATTGTTTACTGATAGAAAAGAGGTTTTGACCTTGTGACATGAATATTTGGATTTTAAAGGCATACTAAGACACCATAAAATAACATACTAAGGTAGGATGCCCTATATTAGGTATTGACGAATTTAGTTCACATCTAAGGTTGTTCGCGGCTCCAAGGAGCTTACGCATAGCAGGCCGAGTCAGCGGTGTATGTGCAATTGTGTTAGAGAATGAGGTAGGACTCTAGTCCCTTTTTCTTTATTAGCCATGATTTTAAAAGAGTTTTGGCCACAAAGTGTTCTTTTGAAAATGTTTTTAAGGAATGATTAAGATGTATTTATTTAGTTATTTTCAATAGCTGCTGAATAATGGAATGATTATAATGAATATAAATGAGAACACACTAATATGACACTCGAATAATAAATAGTACCAAACGAGTCAGAAACACCGTTTGAAATGATATGCTTGAGCATGATGCCATATTCAGAGATTGGGGCGTGCAGAGAGTGACCTTGGGGGTAGGTTTCAAAAATTAGCTGGGCCACTATGGTAGTGATTTTAATGGCTTTGCCTAGGATAAAATGGTAAAAGTAGCTTTAGATAAATGTTGGACCCAAAATGGTAAGCATGAGGTTAAAAAAGCTTATTTACTATGATTTATAACTTTTGTGCTGATGAAAAATTTATATATTAAAGTTAATGTTTTCAAAGCTTAAATCCTACTGAGCCTTTCGTTTACAGTTTTATTATTTTAAAATCCCTAATTCTAGGAGGTTCGCAGCATAGTATTGACTGGGACGCTACGGATCAAACGCGTGGACCATAGGAGATTTACAATTAAGTTAATTGCTTAATTAATTAAGGCATGTATTATTTAATCATTCTTCTTTTAGGTTGGCAGCAACAAATAGGGGGCTATGTTTGCTGCTTTTTAGTAGATAGCAACAAGGGCACAGCGTGAGGATTCTGAGGCAAGACGTTGGAGTGATTGTTTCAAGGAATTTTGACGTGCAGCTATCCCAACTTTTGATGGTAAAGGGCATCCACAAGTAAGCGAGTATTGGTTATACCAGCAGAATACTGAGTGGAATTTACAGCTTACAAACTAAAAGCAAGTTCAAACACCTAGTGGAAGCAGGCCAAACATAGAAAATAACAAAAATATTGACTGGGACAGATTTGAAGAATTATTCTACGAGTGTTTTTTTTTCAGGGGTACAGGAACCAGAAAATCGCTAAATTCTATTGATTAGAACAAGGCGACATGATAGTCCAAGAATATGAAGCAAATCATTGAATTGGCCAAATTTGCTCCATCTACCATGGCTTTTGAGCAGGAAAAGTGTATCAAGTTTCAAGAAGGACTTAAAAGATCCATCTGACGATAATTGATTGCCTTGCAAATCCGAAATAATAATAAGTTGGTATTGTCAACTTTGTCAGTGGAAAGCGACAATGTTACTTACTATGTGAACTGAGTGGGGACTTCAAGTAGACCTTAAAGGAACAACAAGAGAGGCAATAACAACAGTCAGGCTTAAGTGTAGAATCAGCCTGACAATGCCAATAGTGGGAGTAGCAGTTCTTCAGGTAGTGGATGAAGCAATCCTTACAACTGCTATTGTCACTACCACCAGCAACCACGGCACATCAAGAGAAAGTACCCGATAAGAAATTCTCGATAAGGATCCCAAACTGGAGAGGGTGCAAACCGTCAGTCCTAAGCTCAGTCTTTTGCTCAGCCTCAACAAATCCCCCAACCGCAGTTTCACTAGTTCGCCCTTCAGCAATGCACGATCCAGCATAAGGTTATCAGCCACCAAATTTTTAGGGGAACATTTCATAGTATAGATCAACTAGTTTAGCTAGTGTGCAGTCTCCTCTACCACAGCAGTATCGGCCAACAAATGATAGAGGAGCAACGATCGCCTACCAAGGGGATGATGATCGAATGATGAGTGAACGATTCAAGAAACCATGTTTTGGAGGACAAAGAAACTTGGCTTGTTACGCGCTTCATTTGAACCTAGAGGAGGAACCTAATGCAGTAGGAAGAACTACAGTGATACTGGTGGTTGATGAGTTTGATGATGTTTTCCTCGACAAGTTAATCGGATTGCCACCACACTACGAAATCAAGTTCCTCCCAAGACTACTCCAATTTCTATAACACCATACCAAATGGCACCAACAGAGATGAAGAACTGAGGAAGCAACTTCAAGAACTTACAAATAAAGGGTATATCTAGAACCAAACGTCACCATGGGGTGCATCAGTTCTGTTTGCCAAGAAACATGATGGTACTCTCAGGTTGTGAATTGATTATCAGCTGTTAAATCGGGTCACAGTAAAGAACAAGTATCCATTGCCAAGAATCGATGAGCTATTTGATCAGTTGGAGGTTCTTAGTATTTCTCGAAGATAAACTTGCGTTCAGGATGCCATCAACTTAGAATCAAGGAAGAAGATATCCTAAAGACAGCTTTCAAGACCTGGTATGGACACTTCGAGTTTCTAGTAATGCCATTTGTATTGACAAATGCCCCTGCGGCTTTCATGGATCTAATGAGTTAGATTTTTAGGCCTTATTTAGATCAGTTTGTGATTGTGTTCATCGATGACATACTGATCTATTCCAAGACCTAGGAGGAGCATGAACAACACCTAAAGATTATGCTTTAGACTTTATGAGAACATCAGTTGTATGTCAAAAAGGAGAAGTGCAAGTTTTGGTTAACCGAAGTTAAGTTTTTAGGACACGTCATCTCTAAGTAAAGTATTTCAATGAATCCTTCCGAGATAGAAGCAATAGTGCCATGGGAATGACTAAGGAATGTGAATGAGATCTGTAGCTTCTTAGGACTCGCTGGGTACTATAGGAAATTCGTGCAAGATTTTACGAAGATAGCAGCACTATTGAAACAATTGATTAAGAAAAATGTCCCGTTTGAATGACATGTAGAATGTGAGTATGCTTTCCAAGAGTTGAAGAACTGGTTGACCACTACTCCAGTGTTGATCATATCGAGTAGTGACAAGCCTTACGAAGTCTATACTGATGCGTTAGGACACAGACTTAGATGCGTATTGATGCAACACAAACAGAATGTGGCATGCAAATCATGATAGTTGAGACCTCATAAGCGAAACTACCCTATTCATGATTTGGAACTTGCAATAGTAATTCATGCACTGAAGATTTGGAGATGTTATTTGTACGGAGCAACACTCAAGATTTTCTCGGATAATAAGAGCCTAAGGTATTTGTTCATTTAGAAAGATTTAAATTTGAGACAGCAGAGATGGGTGGAATTTATGGAAGAATATGACTTCATGCTGTAGTGTCATTCGAGAAAAGCCAATTTATTTGTAGATGCGCTCAGTAGGAAATCATCTAAAATTCTCGCTTGTTTGACACTTGAGGATTGGAAAAGAAAGGTTATGATAAGTGAGTATAGGCTGCAGTATTATGAAGATTGTGATAAGGTTTCGGTATACCATATGGAATCTCCCCAGTACTTGTTCAAATGATGAAGCAGAACCAATGGTGGGATCAACATCTATAAGGGATATGGACGCGGATTCAAAGAAAGCAGTTTGAAGAATGGAAAATATATGTAGACAAGTCATTGTATTTTAGGAAACGTTTAGTGGTACCTGCGATTAAAGAAGTGACAAAGGCTATAATGAAGGAAGCACGTAAATCTCGATTTGCTATTCATCCAAGAAGCATGAAAATATATCATTATCTGAAGAGACAATATTGGTGGAGAGGTATGAGAAATGATGTTTTGGAATACATCGCCAAGTGTGTGACTTGTCTTTAGCTAAAAGCTGAACATCAAAAGCCTGTTGGACAACTTCAACTACTTCTCATTCTAGGGTGGAAGTGGGAGCACATCACGTGGATTTCCTCACTCGTTTGCCAAGAATGGAGCAAAAGCATGATGAAATTTGGTTGTTGTCGACAAATTGACAAACTCAACACATTTAATACCTTTTAGATCAATGTATTCGATGAAAGTTCTTGGAGAGTTATATCTCATAAATATAGTCAAACTGCATGGAGTTCCACTATCTATTACTTCCAATAGGGATACCTAGTTTATCGCCAAATATTAAAGAAGTTTCCTAGAAGCACTAGGCACAGATTTGAACTTCAGCACCGCTTTTCATCCTTAGACCGATGGATAGTTTGAGTGAGTTATTCAGATTCTTAAGGATGTGTTACGTGCATGTATATTGGATTTTTGCAAGAATTAGCAGAGGCACTTGCATCTAGCAGAATTCATATATAATAATAGTTACCAAGCAAGTATCAGTATGGCACCGTTTGAGGCACTCTATGGAAGACCTTGTCGATCACCAGTGTGTTGGTCATAACCAAAGGAGATCCGTGAAAGCAATAAGAAGATCACTGTGATTCGTGATCGATTGAAAGCTACTAAAAGCTGATAAAAGAGTTACACTGACAAGAGACGTTGACCTCTAGAATTCGAAGTAGGTGACTTTGTTCTCTTAAATGTTTCATTGCGCAAGGGTATTTCATGTTTCAATATAAGTGAAAAACTTGAGCTGAGGTACATTAGACCATTCAAGATTACTCACCATGTCGGTGTAGCTGCTTATGGACTTAATCTTCCCCCCGAGCTCTCTCGTGTTCACAATGTGTTCCATGTGTCGATGCTTCGTAAATGGCCACCCGAACCGAGCAAGGTTGTCTCATTTCCATGATGTACCAAATCCAGAAAGACACAACCTATGAGGAGGTGCTGGTCCAGATCATTGATCGGCAGATAATAAGTTTACGATGTCATGACATACCACTAGTGAAAGTCGTATGGCAGCACCACGGAGTTAATGAGGCAACCTAGGAATTATAATCAATGATGCGAGAATCATACCCGCATTTATTCTATTTTTTACATGATTTTTAATTTCGAGGATGAAATTCCCTTTAGGGGAGGAAAGCTGTAACGCCCTAAAATTAATTAAGTATGATTAGTATGTAAAATGATGAATTAGTATGCCTTATCATAATTTAAGCTTAATCTAATCATTTTGTAGTATTTTTCTAATTTATTTCACTTTTAATTATTTTTATTAATTATCTTAAATTTTGGAACCAAGCAATTTATCAAATTCCAAATAGGTCCCCTCTTATCAAATCTCAGACAACCTTGAAATTCCCTCATCAAAACCATGTGCAGGACATGGTTTTGTCTTAAAACTGTCCCATTTCCCAGCATAAAAGGGAGCCCACTCTCCCTTTCACACTTACTTTCTCATTTTTCCCTCTCCCTTTCTTGTTTCTCTCTCTCTCCTTCTTTCTGTTTTCTTTTCCCTTCCCCGCGTCTCTCACGCTCTCTTTGTGCAAGCCAAAGAGAACCCAGCAAAAACGGAGGCTAAAAAGTGGAGTTTTGGGGTCATCAACTAGTTCAAAAACGTTTAAATCCGAGGTTAGTTCTCTTTTTCAAAGTTTCAAAGTTTTGTTTAGAAAATTTTCAATCTTCCTTGTATGTTGTAATCCGAGCCTCCTTGAGCTTAAAAAAACATTCAATCTAAGTTTGGGGAACTTAAACCATGACAAATCTAAGCATTTTTTGACAAAAAACGAGCTAAACTAAGTTGTTACTTTTTTTTTCATTTTCGAAATAATTTTTAAATTTTCATGAAAATTTGTAGAAAAGTGTTTAAATGTGTTCCATTATGTTATTTTACTCTTTTTGAGTGTTATCCATGCTTTGGGAACAATAAAACAAGTTAAAATGGGCTTTTGAGCTCGGATTGGCCGAGACTTGAAACTTGAAATTTTTCAGATTTTGACATTTTGACAGGCCGAACTCATCATTCTACAAGCCAGATTCAAGAGTTCGACAGGCTGACATTTATTCTTCGATAGGCCAGATTCAAGTGGTTCAGCAGGCCAGACTTAAGGGGTCGGTAGGCCAAACATCTGTAGTTCGACAGGCCGAACCAAGGAAATCGACAGTCCGACTGGGAGATATGAAAATGGTAGTTTTTCACTAGTTTTCATTGTTTACTAATAAAAAAGAGGTTTTGACCTTGTGACAAGAATATTGGACTTTAAAGGCACACTAAGACACCATGAAATAACATACTAAGGTAGGATACCCTAAATTAGGTATTGATGAATTTAGTTCACATCTAAGGTTGTTCGCGATTCCAAGGAGCTGACGCATAGCGAGCCGGGACGGCGGTGTATGTGCTATCGTGCTGGAGAACGAGGTTGGACTCTAGACGCTCTTTCTTTGTTAGCCATGATTTTAAAAGAGTTTTGGCCACAAAGTGTTTTTTGAAAATGTTTTTAAGGAATGATTAAGATGTATTTATTCAGTTATTTTGAATAACTACTGAATAATGGAATGATCATAATGAACGAAATAATGAATGTAAATAAGAACACTTGGTAATATGAGACTTGAATAGTGATATAGTATCAAACGAGTCAGAAACATCGTTCAAAATGATATGCTTAGGCATGGTGCCATATTCAGAGATCGGGTCATGTAGAGAGCAACCTTAGAGGCAGGTCCTAAAACCCAACTGGGCCACTACGATGGTGATTTTAATGGCTGTACTCAGAATAAAATGGTAAAAGTAGCTTCGGATAAATGTTGGAACCAAAACGGTAAGCATGAGGTTAAAGAATCTTATTTACTGTGATTTATAACCTTTGTGCTGCTGAAAGATTTATATATTAAAGTTAATGTTTTCAAAGCTCAAGTCCTACTGAGGCTTCCACTCACAGTTTATTATTTTAAAATTCCCCCTCCTTCTAGGTGGTTCGCAGCATAGTGTTAACTGGGACGCTACGGATTGAACGCGAGGACCATAGGAGATTTACAATTAAGTTAATTGCTTAATTAATCAAGGCATGTATTATTTAATCATTCTTCTTTTGGGTTGGATTGTGGTTGTATTTTATTTATGTCGATACTATGCATATGCATAAATGTAGGTCCAGTATGGCCCAACTCGTAATTATTAGTTTTAATATTTTAAGTTACTTTAGCTTAGAGGTCATTATCTAAAAGTTCTAAATTTACCACATTTTTATAAATATCTTAATTAATTAATTGGTGAGCTTAATTAAAGTTTATATAATTAATTTAATTAAACCGCTATGTCACCACTCGATTTTGGGTTCATGACAAGGTGTCATTGTAATTTGGGTAAAATACAAAGGTGTGAGTGTAATTTACCTATTCATATTATTTGCACTTTGTAAATAAGCATTGTTAGTCTCATATATATATAATATATATATATATATATATATATATATATATATATATATATCAATTTAAGTTTTTTAGGACTTGTGGTACGGCCAGTATTTTTTGACATAATATAATAGTTTAAGATGGGATTACACGAAATGGGAATTCTTCATGTATTTGTATTTAAATATATTAGAGAAAAAACTTATAGTAGAACTTAATAAAATAGTATATGATTTGTCATATTCTTCCATTGGTAAGTGTGATAACATGACAACTGTTGGGATTGATGTCCTATAAGCAATAACATTGTATATAATGTTAATAAATAAATAAATAAAATGACATTTGTAATTATTTTAGCTGATTATATATATTATGAATACTTTAATAAACATCAAGAAAATTTCATAATTATTTTTGTGATTATAAATTTAGTATATAAATGTTATATGCTAAAAGATAAAACTTATAGATAACAATCTAAAGAGTCCATAATAATTAATTAAAGTTTGAGATCTTTAATTAAATATTACAAGTGCGGTCCAATCTTAGAATGAAATAGTCTTATTCAGGCTATTAATGTAGAGACATTAGATTGAAGATACTTTATATAATGAGATTACATAGGATTAAACTAGATAAATTATGAATCTCTAATAATCATCTGTTACAAATAGAGTATTCAAATTTATCACTATGATGATCATATGTATGACAGTCTTAATCTTAAGTATTTATTAGACTCCTATTTATGACATTATGTTTTTGACTTGTATGGTAAGATTTGTCTAAAGGCAGATCATAACTTAGTATCTTGAAAACATGATAGAATAAATAGCTAGGAATAATATAATACATATATGGAATCCATTCCTTCCTTATGGAAGTTAGAAAAATAATTTTCTTGAGTGATTATTTGAGATTTGAATAATAGAGTGCTTGTTTATAATATGATTATGAATTGATTGTTCATTAGAGAATTATTGTAACTCAAGAATAAAGATATAATAAGAGAGGTCAATGAAAATTAAACATAGCTCTTATTATGAACTATTTATGGATAGACTTATATGTAATGATTATATCAATAGACTACTAGCTAATTTTCTTTGAGTAATAATCACTATAATTTCAAGAGTGCAGTTTCAGTTTTTTAGTAGAGAAACACTAAAACTAATAAATTTAACACATTAATTAAAGAGTTTAATTAATTGTTAAATTTATTGAAACTTGGGTTATAGGTCCAAAGGTCCTCAATGCTACCTCCATAACACTATATTTGATGTAATAGATAGAATGAATTATATATATTTAATTTAGAATTATTGAACTCTGAATTAATTATTTCATGCCTGAGATATTAATATAACACAGAAAAATATTCTCTATAACACATAATATAATGTCATAAATGTTGTCACATTTAACCAAGTATTATTTAATTTAATTAATTATATTTAATTAATGAGATTAATCAAATATGTTTTAAATTAATTAATAATATTTGAATAATAAGATTATTTAAATATAATTTTAATTTTGTGTGTGACACATGTATGGTGGCACCATACTTTGTCTTTTCTAATATGGACACAAAATTAAATAATTAATTGATTAATTTAAAACTAATTTTAAATAAATATGATTTATTTTTTAAATTTAAAAATATGTATGATTTATTTAAATAAATTAAATGTATATATGTACATATCCACGTACAGAGATAGATGGGATTTGAAATTTGGTTTTGAACTAAATATGTATTATATATATACATGAAAGATTGAATTTGATTCATTATTAATATACACAAATTTGATTCATTATTAACACATGCACGCACGTGCAAAGTACATATTTTTTGTTGTTTTTAAACATGTAGGTATGTTTTTTTGTTGTTTTTAAACATGTAGATATGTGTGTGTCTATATATATATGCACACACAATAGATATACAGTGTGAATCAAAAAAACATGGAGGTGCCTTTAAGCACCTCCTCTACATATATGAAAATGGGAGTATATTACTCACCCACTAAAGTGTTTAGTGGGTGGTTTTTAAATTTAAAAATCAATTAAATAAAAAAATAACTAACTGCTCAGTTATAAAAAGAAAAAGATATATCTCAAAACCTTTTTTACGTAATACTTTTTATAGAATATCCAGAGAGAAAAACTGAGAATTCCTTCTCTAAAAAAAAAGGTCTGCTATCTTATGTGTTGAATACATAACAGATTTAGAAAAAGTGTGAGATTATTTATTCTTGTGGTTTGACACCCACTCATTGTTCCATTGGTATGGAGGCTTGGCTTGAAAAATCATGGTGTCAAAGAAGAAAACTAGGATACCTGATAGTTCTTCAAGAGGTTTGAAACAAAATTTTTCAAGCTTTATATTTTTTAATTAAAATTATGTAGCTATTCCCGATGAATAAAGTTTTTCAAAAAAATTTTGTTTGTCATAAGATCTATTTCTTCTGCTATATTTTCATATTTAATTTCAACCATAACTTCATTCAGCAAAAAAAATAAAAAAAATTAAAAATTAAAAGCTAACGTGATAACTTTTTAAGCACCCATCCATAAAAGACTTGAGCTTTTGTCGCGTGCGTCGACATTTAAAATTTGAGATTTTAACAAGACTCCTAAAATTGATAATATATATGTTATGTTAATTGCTTATTAAGTTGATAAGAATTCAGCGGCAACAAATATATCCACAAAGTAGTAACTTATACTGCTCATTCACTAATATAGGCCTGTTATATCAAAACTGCTAAAAAAAAGTATTCATATATTAGCTATATATCAAGTGATATTGATTCTTGTAACAATTTAAATCTGATGATATTGATATATATATTTTAACACAATTTCTTTATATTAAAATTCTCTCCAATGTCTTGCACTATATTTGACCTCGTTGTGAATTGAAGCTAAACTATGTATTAGAGTGAATAGAGCACTTTAGTAGTGTTAAAAAGTGTTGAACCAAATTCAACACCTTTCAAAATATCACCTCATGCAAAGGATTTCAGCAGCGTGGTAGGATAGAACTCATGCATGGGGTGTAGATAAGCGACGTGGCCGCACGGTGGGATACCCATGTGCAGGGGCGCCGAAAAGCTCTATGGCCGCACACAGAGCGTAAAAATTCATAGCGAAACAGCAAAGTTTGCGCTGCTGTGCAAACTAAAGGCCATGGCCGCACGTGTTGGCATGCTGGAGTTTGTGTTTTATGTTTTTTGGTGGTTTGTTACTCATTATTTGTAAACATATATATAGATAAGTTATGTTCTTTTCTTTATGAAATAAAACTCAGAAAATTAGAGTGTGAAAGAGGCTATATAAAAATTCTTGAGTGAGAGTGTGTAATTTTTCTCTTGTAAATTTTTTTATCATCATATTGAATTATTCTGCAGCAGCTGAAAGTGGACATGACTCTCACATTAAAGATAAACCACTATAAATTTTATGTATTCTTATTTATTTTTCGTTCTCGGTAAAATTAAGTCTTCTAATTCTCAACAACTAATAGGATAGTGTATTTTTCATACGTGTATTGATTGTCTCAATTACCGCTTATATTAAGGGATGTTGGTTTTAGGAATAGGATTAGAAGGAAACACATCTAAATATCTCATAGAATTGTTTTATAACTTCCTCTTCCATGGTAGTAAAATTAGTAGCAACTAAAAGTTAACGTTAATCACTGTAAATTTTTTATGTGGTTTCTTGCCCTCTCTCTATTTTTTTTTTTTTTAATTTTTATCTATCGTTCTCGTTAGTAAAGAATTAGAGCGTCTGGTTTGTAACATTTGCTTTATGGTGAGCAGGCATTTGTTGTAGGGCACGACTGCGGTGCAGAAATTGCATGGCACCTTTGCCTTTTCAGGTCAGATTGAGTTAGCGCACTGCCAATTTAAGCGTCCCATACAGGCCACGTTCCCCAACGATCAGACCTATTGAATTCATTACCAAAGTTTTTGGAGAAGGATTTTACATTTTTACCAGTTTCAGGTTTTTGTGTGTGTGTGTGTGTGTATATGACGCTAATAAACTAGTACTATATGTTAAGAACATTCTTTTGTAGTTGCGCATGTGGTGTGACATATTGACTCTAAGTTTCCAAAAAAATATTGCAGGGACGAGGAAGGGCAGAGAAGTCATTTTCTAAACATGATTGCTTAATAACACTGAAGAAGTTTTTACTGATTAATTGACCTGATATCCTAGCTGCTCCTCGTGGTGTGGAGATCATAGATTTTCTTGAAACCCCATCATCATTGCCTCCATGGATTACTGAGGAAGAGCTTCAATATTGTGCATCCAAGTTTCAAAAATCTGGTTTTAATGGGGCATTGAACTATTATTGTGCCATGGACATGTGAGTTGTGTGTTGTTATATTTAAAATTTCTATTTCTATTGTCGCGTTAATATTCTTATTTATTTTTTATTTTTCTATCAGTAAGTAACATCACTAGTATTCTTCACTAGGATATTAATTGTCAGTATGAAAAGCAAGAACCATAATCAAATCAGAAGTAGAACTTATTTTTTTGGTCTGTTTGAGATTTTTTTTGAAAAAAAAATTAAGTTAAACCAAACAATTTATCATTAGAATAGTTGGCTTACACTTTAGATTAAAAAATTATATTTGACAAAAGGCAAATTTTTTCATATGATTTTAAGGTTCACCATTAATTCCAACGTAGCAGCATTAAAAGTATTTTTATTTCCATAATATCCAAAGCTATTTAGTATCGTAGGGTACAATTTTCTATTTTAAAACCTATTATAATAACCAATTGAATCATGTCAGGAAAATTTACTAAAAAAATAAGAAAATTTTATTTGCGTATCTTTTGTTGGTTTGGTCGATTTCATAACACAAAATCAATTACCAAAAGACCAAAAAAATACAATATTTGAACCGATTAATAATCCACAAAAAATAATAGTTTACTTCGATTTTGATTGGACGGTCTCAATAGTCTGTCACTTTTTATGAACGTAGCTATCTATTACAAGAGTGAAACAAAAAAAAAAAAATAGTTGGGATAGGCAGGATGTGACAAAAACTAATGAGGTAGGACAAATTAAGAAGATGAATTTTAAAAGGGGCAAAACACAAATTTTATAAACTTACATACACAAAATTAAAAAAAAAAAAAAAAACCAAAAGATTCAAGTGGCGCAGCCACGCATTCTTATCTGTCGGTGCTCTACGTTTGTCTAACACCATTGATTTTTGGAGGAAAAAAGAAACTATAAGGCTCAATAATAAGACATTAATTATGCTACAGCTAAAAATTGATGGGTGTCTTATTCCAAACTGTTCATATTCTACATGTATCTATTTTCTCCTAAATTTGATGCCTTGAATTAATGCAGGGACCGGGAACTCCTTGGACCATGGCAGGGAGCAAAACTTAGTGTCCCAACAAAGCTGATAGTGGGTGACAGGGACGTGGGATTTCAGTCATTTGGAACAAAGGATTACATTCAAGGAGAAGAATTCAAGAACCTTGTACCAAATCTTGAAGTTAAAAGTCATTGATGGACACCATTTGATCCAGTAAGAGAAAGCAGAACAAGTTGCACTTGAAATTTCATCCTTCTTCAAAAAGAATATTTCTTCTGCTTAATTTAAAAAAAAAAGAAAAAAAGAAAATTAGTTTATGCAGCTCAATAATTAATCCCCCTTGTGGGTATTTGGAAATTAACATGTTGAAATTTTATTTTTTATTTTTTATTTTTGGTTCTTATACCCTCTTGTTATAAATAGAGTGGGATGATCATAAATTAATATAGTTGCACTTTTCAAACAGAAGCAAGTTTATTTACCTTTACTAGCTAGCTATGTGTAATATTCTGAATTTTTGTGTTGTACTACATCTTATCTTTTCTTGATTGGGAATTAATGTTGAAACATCTTCATGTGCATTCAGATAGGGAAGCCTATACATATGGTTACCACCAATACAAATGGGGCTCTTGAATTACTCTTTTAAGTGCAAAGAGCTATATACTTGGCAAGTGCAAAGCTACAGCTTCAGCACCAAACTAAATATTGTTGTAATGGTATGGTAAGTTAAGGAAGGCTTTAAAAACCCTAGTTGTCACACTAACTGCATGGACATGAAATGTCATGTGTATATATACATACATATATATATATATATATGGATAGTATATATTCACAAACATCAATGATCAATAAGTAGGTCAAGAAATTCGAAGATGGAAAAGAATGAAACATCCCCAAGAACATGATATTGAATGGTGCTCTATAAGTTGTATAAAGTAAAATTAATGTCTCCAAATACTGCCGAATAGTAAATATATTTCACAAATACATGAGCGTTTGCTTCTTCTTTCTTCAACTTTTTCATGAAATATATTTATGTGTGTGCATGCATCTAATTTAGCTCCACAAATTTCCCACTATATCAGTTCTAAAACATATAACTCTTTTTAAGCACCTTTTATTACAAGTTAGATTAATCATTTGATTACTAGCTAGTCTATAATGAAATGACAAATTAAAAAGACGAGCAGAAATTTAAACTAATTACTTTAGCTATTAGAAATAAGGTTGAAATGGATTTTTGGTATTGAAACAAATGGCAAGTTTGATTTCATTTTTAACTAGATTATATATAGTTTGTTTGAGACAGATTAACAGGAACCAACCCCCTCCATCCTTCAATTAAATTGTTTAATTTAGCATCGATGTTGTGCAAAGTGCACTTAAACAGTTAAAAACCTAGAAGATACAATGGAAGCCATAAAAATAAGAGTCTTTTTATAGTAAGACCTCATATCAATAGCGTACATTTTTACCTATTGAATTGATTACTCAAAATTATATCAAAATAATATATATATATATATATATATATATATATCCATGACAAATAAATTTGATCGCTAAAATAGAACTTTATCGATAACGTTCATTTTTTTATGTCATATTATAGAAATCCGTCAATTATAGTCTGAAACTTCAAAATTGCCTTTAATATGGCTCTATTTTTAACTTGTCTTGGGTTCGATGCTATTGCAATTTTTGGTAACAGATGATTTATTCAACCATTTAAAAAAACGAACCACCCCCATACAATACAAACTAACTAAAGAAGAAGCAAAGAGTTTAGAAAATAATCTATTTCTCAAAATTCCTTCTTTTTTTAATTCTTAATTAAAGGAATTTATAGTTGCCCTAGAAATTAGTCTTGAGCATTTGGCTCTGATAATTAGAATAATAAGTCATAATTTCAATCAGGATTGACTATACAAATTTTCATATTGGAATATGTTAATACTCTTTTTTGGTGATTTGGAGTGCACTAATACCTGTTTATGCAAAATTTGTGCTTATCTAATTAAAAACTTACGAGTTAATTGCCAATTGTCACATTGGAAAAAAGAGTTTTAATACCAATGACACTTATATGTTACCATCTATATCTTTTTCTTGATAGAGTACTTTTACTTATTTCAAGTCATGATAATCTAAAGTAACCTGGGGTAGTTACATAAAATAAAGTTCTTTAGGTTAGGGGGACATAGCATATTGATAAGGATTTCTTTTTTCTTCTTTAACACCATAATTAGATCCAACATGACAAACAAAATATAACTTATTCTTGCAATGTTTTTAGGTTGAAAGCACAATTCTGAAGTTTGGGTGTAAAGCCAAGATTCTTAATTATTCTCTCTTTTTATATTGTTCTTTCTATTTTTCATCCAATAATTAAATTTGATCATGTCTTCTATCATGAAATAGGCTTCATCAACAGTTTGTTGGAAAAAAGTGGTGGTACCATCTTCTCTCTTTACCTAATTTTTTGTTTCAAGACTTAACCTATCTATGAAAACTTCTAACAGATATTCCCTAAAAAGATCATGGTGAGGGTACCTATCTAGCAAGATCTCCACCAAGTACTATAAAACGATTCAAAGCATTTTTGAGAAAAACTTGCAACAAAATATCGATCAATTTCTAAGAACATTTTTTATTTTTTTAAAAAAATTTGTCGAATAATGCTAAATTAATCGGATTCCTACATCATTGCAGGTGACACTGGAGACACTTAGAATTCCTAACTTTCTTAGGTAAGGGTTTTAGCCTTATGGTCGTGGGCTCGAGTCCCAACGGTGAGTATTTTTGACAAAATCTAATAAATTTTGCCATTATACAAACTTTTTAATATTTTTTAAAATTTTTTAATTTTTTTGAATGATAGACACACTATTTAAAATGTACAAATAATTAAAATAATATCTACAAAGGATAGGGATAGATCACTTACCTATTTTCCCGCTTAACTTAGCAATTTGACAAAGTGATGGCACCTCCCAAGCAACAGCTCCAAATCTTTTTGTTATATATCCCAAAATGATTCTTTAAACATGGACATATATAGTATAAAATGAGGTTATCGTATCCACGGGGGATGGGTTTTTGAAAGATTGAAAATTTTTGGTTTGAAGTGTAAAGGGGTTTTTCAAAACAAAACTTAAAAGAAAACAAATATTTTTGAGAATTTTAAAATAAGATTTTAAAACATAAAATTAAAATAGTAAAATTTCCAGAATCCCTTGCATATTTTGTAACTGATATGGAATTTTAACTCTAAATAAATTATCTAAAGCATTTGATTTAATCCCGTTAATTGCAAGCACAATTACTATTTCTATAAGTCAACCTAAAGCGATAATAAAACAAACTATAATGCAGTAAGTGTTTTCATATAAAAAGTAACAAATTAATTATCTCTCACTAATAATTTGATGCACTAACTATGAAAATTACAACCGTTGTCAATACAATTATGATTAACATAATTTTAAGATAGAAAAGATAATAACAAATAAAATTAATATATTTTAATGAAATAAATTTTTGCATTAATTTCGGCAACACCTCGTCTTATTAAATGATTTTAGAATACACAATGCTATTTTCTGTCGATAATAAATCAAGCATTACAATGCATTTAATGTGTCACTTGATGTCTATAATGTAGCAAAAACTCAACTTAATAAGCATGCATGATTTCAGTATTATCAATATTAATTATACAACACAATCAAATTACATACATAAAGCATACCTGAATTTATTCAAGAATTGGGTAGCATATCAACATTAACAATACTGACTAAAAACATAGAAAATATAATTTATTCTATAAAAATATAAGCATTACAATGTAGATATAGAGTTAAAAATCATATCAGAGTACTACGCATATAAGACTATTTCTCTACCTCATTAGACTCTCTATACTAATTTAGACATTATTTTAATATTATTGGTGGAGTAAGAGGAGCATCTATTCCCAAAAAGGGTGGTGCTGAGCTAAAAGCTCAACATATAAGAGAAAAACAAAGAAAAGAGAGTGAGAAAGGCCAAATTGCCATGTCAATTCTAGGGGGTTTATAGTGATGAAAAATACTATTCACCTAATCTTTTATTATTATTATTTTTTTATTTTTTTTTTCTCCTTTAGTTGCATTTAAATCAGATACAACTAAAAGAAGATTTTTTTCCTTCTTTTTTCGTATTGTTACATGTTTTTTGATCATATGTGACACGGGGCTGACAGTACGAATGCAAGGCGATCTCATACGTCCATTATGCAATCCAACAGATGAGGGATACAAAGAGAAGTAAGACCAGTGGGACAGTTAAAAACATGATCTAGGGCTGTTGATAGAGTCAAAGTAGGTTGATCGCACTGATAGGAAAACACGCCAATGTGGACCTTGCTACACCGAATCTGGCGACTTTGATGACACGCGAGGTCCACCTATAGCACACAACGACGTGCACAATGACGCACTGACATGTATCTCATGATCCAATGGCCTTGGGTGAATAGCGGCACAATCCGACGGTTGTGAAGCTATCACGTCTACCTTCTAGATTAAAATTCAAATTTTAAGTGTTTTTGGAGGCATTTGTTGACCGATTTTATCTTTTTTGTACCATTTTGTTTCTTTTTTCTACTAGATTTCAAATCTAAAAACAAATAATTGAAATAAAATTAATTATTTTACAAAAATAATATTTACAATAATATTAAAAGTATTTATTTTACATTAAAATTCACACAAAAAATTACAAACTTTTAAAATTTCAGCTTCTTTCGATTTGACACATATGTGTTTTTTAAGATTCAAAAATATTTTTAAAAATTACTAAAAACATAATAGAATATATTTACAAATTAAAAATTTATTTACAAACACTTTAAGACTAAAAATAAAATCATACAACATTATTTTTACTGTTTTAATTATTTACAAACTAAACACACATTTAACACACCGAAACGACTATAAAAATTACTAAAAACATCATTTAACATAAAAACACACTAAAAATATATTATTAGACATATATACATACTAAGACATAAAAATACCAAGTAACACAAAAATCTATTAATTAGAGGATTTAACGAAAAATAAAAACATAAATAAATGATTTGAGCCTTGTAAAATGTGAACTTTTACAGTCTCATCATGTATCTTTTGTTGGTTTGGTTAGTTTTATAACACAAAATCGATTACCAAACAGACCAAAAAATACAATATTTGAACCAACTAATAATCCAAAAAAATAATAGTTTACTTCGATTTTGATTAGACAGTCTCAATAGTTTGTCACTTGTTATGAACATTGCCATCTATTACAAGAGTGAAGCCAAAAAATAAAAAGAAAAAATAGTTAGGATAAACAGGATGTGACTAAAACTAATGAGGTAGGATAAATTAAAAATATGTAGAATTTTAGAAGGGTAAAGCACAAATTTTATAAACTTACATACACAAAATTGAAAAGAAAAAGAAAAGGGGCTCAAGTGGGACAGCCACGCATTCTTATCCCTTGGTAGCTCTACTCTTGCTATCTGACACCATTGATTTTTGGAGGGAAAAAAGAAACTATAACGCTCAATGATAAAACGTTAATTATGCTACAGGCTAAAAATTGATGGTTATATTATTCCAAACTGTACATATTCTACGTGTGTCTATTTTCTCATAAATTTGATGCGTTGAATTAATGCAGGAACTGGGAACTCCTTGGACCATGGCAGGGAGCAAAAATTAGTGTCCCAACAAAGTTGATAGTAGGTGACAAGGACGTGGGATTTCTGTCATTTGGAACAAAGGATTACATACAAGGAGAAGAATTCAAGAACCCTCTACCAAATCTTGAAGTTAAAAGTCGTTGATGGACACCATTTTATCCAGCAAGAGAAAGCAGAAAAATAATATTTCTTCTGCTTAAATTTTTTTAAAAAAAAGTTTATGCAGTTCAATAATTAATCCCCCTTGTGGGTGTTTGGAAATTAACATGTTGAATATTTTTTTTTTTTTTTTGGGTTCTTATACCCTCTTGTTATGAGTAGAGTGGGATGATCATAAATTAATGTTGTTGCACTTTTCAAACAGAAGCATGTTTATTTACCTTTACTAGTTAGCTATGTGTAATATTCTGATTTTTTGTGTTGTACTGCATCTTATGTTTTTCTTGATTGGGAATTAATGTTGAAACATCTTCATGTGCATTCAGATAGGGAAGCCTGTACATATGGTTTCAATCAATACCAAATTGGGCTCTTGAATTACTCTTTTAATTGCAAAGAGATACATATTTGGCAAATGCAAAGCTACAGCTACGGCTACAGCTTCAGCACCATACTGGATATTGTTGTGATGGTATGGCAAGTTAAGGAAGGCTTTTAAAACCCCAGTTGTCACACACCAACTGTATGGACATGAAATCTCATGTGTGTATACACACACACACACACACACACATATATATATATATATATATGGATATGGATATTATATATTCACAATCATCAATGATCAATAATTAGGTCAAGAATTCGAAGATGGAAAAGAATAAAGCATCCTTAAGAACATGATATTGAATGGTGCTCCATAAGTTGTATAAGGTAAAATTAATGTCTCCAAAGTACTGCCGAATAGTAAATATATTTCACGAAAACATGCGCATTTGCTTCTTTTTCCCTCTTTTACTTTTTCATGAGATATATTTATGTGTGTGTATGTGTCCAATTTAGCTCCACAAAGTTCCCACTATACCTGTTCTAAAACAAATCTCTTTTAAAAGTTAATAACTCAGTAATTGATATGGCACCTTTTATTACAAGTTAGATTAATCATTTGATTACCAGCTAGTCTATAATGAAATGGCAAATTAAAAATACAACAGCAGAATTTTAAACTAATTACTTTAGCTATTAGAAATAAGGTTGAAATGAATTTTTGTTATTGAAACAAATGGCAAATTTGATTTCATTTTTAGCTAGATTGTATATAGTTTGTTTGAGATAGATTAACAGAAGCCAACCCCCTCCATCCTTCAATTAAATAGTTTAATTTAGCATCAAAGTTGTGCAAAGTGCATTTAAACAGTTAAAAACCTAGAAGATACAAAGGAAGCCATAAAAATAAGAGTCTTTTTATAGTAGGACCTCATATCGATAACATACATTTTTAACTATTGAATTAATTAGTCAGAATTATATCAAAATAATATATATATATATATATATATCCATGACAGACAAATCTGATCGCTGAAATAGAACTTTATTGATAACGTGTATTTTTTTAGGCCATATTATAGAAATTTGTCATTGACAGTCTGAAACTTCAAAACTACCTTTAATATGGCACTGTTTTTAACTTGTCTTGGATTCAATGCTACTGCAATTTTTTCGTAACAGATGATTTATTCAACCATTTAAAAAAAAAAACCACCTCCATACAATACAGACTAACTAAAGAAGAAGCAAAGAGTTTAGAAAATAATCTATTTCTCAAAATTCCTTCTTCTTTTAATTCTTAATTAAAGGAATTTATAGTTGCCCTAGAAATTAGTTTTGAGCATCTGGCTCTGATAATTGGAATAATAAGTCGTAATTTCAATCTGGATTGATTGTACAAATTTTCATATTGGAATATGTTAATACTCTTTTTTGGTGATTTGCAGTGCAGTAATACCTCTTATCAAATTAAAAACTTATGAGTAATTGCTAATTGTCACATTGGAAAAAAGAGTTTTAATACCAATAACACTAATATGTTACCATCTATATCTTTTTCTTGATAGAGTACTTGTACTTATTTCAAGTCATGATAATCTAAAGTAACTTGGGGTAGTTACCTAAAATAAAGTTCTTTAGGTTAGGGGGACATAGTATATTGATAAGGATTTCTTTTTGCTTCTCTAACACCAGAATTAG
Source organism: Artocarpus heterophyllus (assembly GCA_025403435.1). NCBI lineage: Eukaryota > Viridiplantae > Streptophyta > Magnoliopsida > Rosales > Moraceae > Artocarpus > Artocarpus heterophyllus. Next base: position 15,084,699 of record CM046335.1, read on the forward strand.
ATCCAACATGACACACAAAATATAACCTATTGTTGCGAAGTTTTTAGGTTGAAAGCACAATTTTGAAGTTTGGGTGCTAAGCCAAGATTTTCAATTATTCTCTCTTTTTTATATTGTTTTTTTCTATTTTTCATCCAATAATTAAATTTGACCATGTCTTCTATCATGAAATAGGCTTCATCAACAGTTTGTTGGGAAAAAGTGATGATACCATCTCCTCTCTTTACCTAATTTTTTGTTTCAAGACTTAACCTATCTATGAAAACTTTTAACGGATATTCCCTAGAAAGATCATAGTAAGGGTATCTATCTAGCAAGTCTTTGTATCTCCACCAAGTACTATAAAACGGTTTAAAGCTTTTTTGAGAAAAACTTGCAACAAACTATCGATAAATTTCCCAAAACATTTTTTATTTTTTTTAAAAAAAAATGTATCAAATAATGTTAAATTAATCGGATTTCTAGATCGTTGCAGGTCACACCGGACACATTAGAATTCCTAACTTTCTTAGGTAAGGGTTTTAGTCTTATGGTTGTGGGCTTGAGTCCCAACGGTGGGTCTTTTTAACAAAATCTAATAAATTTTGCCATTATCTAAACTTTTTAATTTTTTTTAATTTTTTTGAATGATAGACACACTAATTAAAACGGGCAAATAATTAAAATAATATCTACAAAGGATAGGGATGGATCACTTACCTGTTTTCTCGCTTGACTTAGCAATCTGACAAAGTGACGGCACCTCCCTAGCAACGGCTCCCAATTTTTTTGTTATATGTCCCAAAATGATTCTTTAAATGTGGACATATGTAGTATAGAACAAGATTGTCATATCCACAGGGAGGTAGGTTTTTGAAAGATTGAAAATTTTTAGTTTAAAGTGTAAAGGGATTTTGCAAAACAAAACTTAAAAGAAAACAAATATTTTTGAGAATTTTAAAATAAGATTTTAAAACATAAATTAACATAGTAAAACTTCGAGAATCCCTTGTATGTTTCATAACTGATATGGAATTTTAACTCTAAATAAATTATCCAAAGCATTTGATTTATTATATTTTTTTTCTCGTTAATTGCAAGCACAATTACAATTTCTATAAGTCAACCTAAAGTGATAATAAAGCAAGCTATAATGCAGTAAGGGTTTTCCTATAAAAAAAAATAGCAAATTAATTATCTCTTACTAATGATTTGGTGCACTAACTATGAAAGTTACAATCATGTCAATACAATTATGATTAACATAATTTGAGATAGAAAAGATAATAACGAATCAAAATTAATATATTTTAATGAAATAAATTTTTGCATTAATTTCAGCATCACCTCGCCTTATTAAATGATTTTAGAATACACTATGTCATCTTCTGTCGACAATTAATCAAGCATTACCATGCATTTAATGTGTCATTTGATGTCTATAATGTATCAAAAACTCAACTTAATAAACATGCATGATTTTAGTAGTATCAATATTGATTATGCAATACAATTAAATTACATAAAGAAAGTATAACTGAATTTATGTAAGAATTTGGCAGCATATCGACATTAACAATAATGACTTAAAACATAGAAAATATAATTTATTCTATAAAAATATAAGCATTATAATGTAGATATAAAGTTAAAAAATCATATCAAAATACTATACATATAAAACTATCTCTCTGTCTCACCTACCTCTCTATATTAATTTGGGTATTATTTTAATATTTTTAGTGGAGTAGGAGGAGTGCTCTAGTAGCATCTCTTCCCAAAAGGAGTGTTGTTAAGCTAAAAGCTCAACATTTAATAGAAAAACAAAGGAAAGAGAGTGGTGACACCCATTATTTTTTAATAGGTAATATGGTAATTAAATTAATAATTAGTATGCTAACTAAAATTTATTTCATCTTATTTATTTATATCTATTTCAAAATTTTTTCAAATTTTTCTATATCTATTTAGTAAATTTACCGAAACGCTCTTGGAACATCAAATTAATTACTAAAATGCCATTTGGCATTATATGAACTAAAGTCTCCGAAGAAGACATAATGCACTTAATGCTTCACCTACTTGTCTCCCACTTCTCATTATTTTCCTTCAATCGGGCCCTCTAACAAAGAAAACCATACATTCATTTTCTTTTCTCCGTGCAACACTTATCTTTCCCTTTCTTCTTGAAATGTCTTCCTCTCATTCTCTTCTTCTTCTTCCTTTTTCTGCTCTCTAAACTTGAGAAACCCAGCTCCATGTCGTTTAAAAGTTCCCATGCTAAAGTTAAACTTGAGCTTTAATCTCTTAAATTGATGACTTAAAGTTTTCAATGAGATTTTAAGGTAAAATTTTAAAAAATTAATCTAGTCTTATTCACCATCTTTACTTTGAAATTGCTCATTTATTTTGCTGTATAATTTAGATTTTATGGTTTTAAATGAGAAAGTTTGACATAAGCATGTTTTTACCCTTATTTGTAAACAAGGCTAGAGATATGGTTTGATGATGATTTTGGTATAAAACTCATAAAAATATGTTTATTGTAATTATATAATGCAAGCTGCATATTTTAGAATTGTTTTAAGATTTTGAACAAGGATAATATGTTTTGGGTTAAAGAAAAATTTGACATTCCATAAACTTTGTAATGCCTCTATGGGCAGTGGCTATTTCTTAAAATTTTGGGATTAAATTAAAATGAATTTTGTAAATTGGTTTGCATATTAAAAAAGTAGACATCCTAAGCTTTCTAACGAGCTATCATAAATCTAAATCGGAGTTGTATTTTATTTTCTATGACATTTTCAATTTTCGATTTAGAAACTAGTAAACCTGTCAGTTTATCATGGTATACTAGCTGCTAACCTGAACCAAGAATCCATCTTTGCTCACCACCTAATTCCTTAATGTCTTGCAACCTTTCCAATATTATCCTAAGTGATTGATGAATCTTATTATGGACTAAAACATATAAATTACTTGTTTAATTTTATATTGTGTTAAGACAAAAATTGTTTACTGTAGTATTTAAAAAAAGATTTGCATAAAGGCTTTAATGGCACACTAATAAGATGGATTTACACATGATTTATTTATGAATGTGGTTGTATGTTGTGCTTTAGTTTTAATTGTCCTTATGCACGCCTTAGGATCAAGGGAGTGTGGAGCTAACGTTAATTGATTCCGGGATTTAAAGATTGTTGATAAGCTTGAAAGGTAGGGACTCTATTACTCATCTTTTGTGAGGTTTTTATGAAATTAAAATTGATTGTTTTACCGCAAGAAATATATATCTTTATATCTATGTTGAATTGCTATTATATGAGTATCACATATGAAACTATGACATGGACTCGTCTTGTATTGTACAACGAGGAACATAATGAATTGACACATGTTATAAATTGAGAAGCATGGTTAGAAAAACTGACTCTATTAATAATGATTGAATATAGAGAAATGGTGAGACGTGAAGAGGGCGGCGGTTACGTCATTGGGCATGAATATCCTAAAATGTAAAATAGGGGAAGGTGATGACGCTTTCTTGGGTTGAAAGTCCCAGAACACACTGTACATGAATCGACTTGGTGAGGACTCGGGGCTTGATGTCCCCTCACCGGAACACCCTTGGAATGCTTAGAGGGTGATCAAGCACGCCCATTTGGGTTTCGATGAGTTGAGTGTTACTCTATTGAACGTGGGTACCTAGAAATAACGATGAACTATAACATTTGTATATATGTATATGTATGAAACTCGGTAATGACTAACTATAGTATCCATGTAATATGATTATAATAAATCTCATAATATGGATAATGACGAGTATTAAATAATCATGCAGGTTTTAATGTGGTTATGATAAAAACCTAAAGGTGAGTAATGATTTTCTCTACTGAGTATATAGTCGCTCATTTCCTTATATTTTTATCTTTTCAGGACTCACTAAGTGTGAGGTGGCTACGAGAAAAATAGTTGAGGAAGTTATATAGCTATATTACATTGGGACTGCTTCAATTGTTAAGAATGTTCTTCATGATAATGTAAGCATCAGTTGTTACTTTCTGTGACTGTATTAAAATGCGTTGAGAGTTAAAATGATGATGATGACAGTTTATATTATTAAATTTAAGGTGCTACATTAAACTGTGGTTTAATTGTCGTTTATATTTTTATTTTTGATTTGAGAGTTTTCATTTAAGCCCCGGGTAATTTTATTTTTAAGGTTTTACTTTTATTTTTTATTTTTATTTTTAATTCATTAAAAACTGTTAACCCCATATAGAGACGTTACAGAGTGCGAAAGGCCGAATGGCCATGTCAATTCTAGGAGGTTTTAGAGTGGTGAAAAATACTATTCACCTAATCTTTTATTATTTTATTTATTTTTTTATTTTTTTCTCCTTCAGTTGCATCTGAATCAGATACAATTAAAAGAAGATTTTTTTCCTTCTTTTTTCGTGTTGTTACGCATTCTTTACTGTGCGAGTTTTGGTTTAAGATCATATGTGACACGGTGGCAGGCGATATGTATACGGGGTGATCTCATACGTCCATTATGTAATCCAACAAATGAGGGATGCAAAGAGAAGTGAAACCAGTGGTACAGCTGAAAACACGATCTAGGCTATTGATCGAGTCGAACTACGTTGATCGCGCTGCTATGAAAACGCGCCCACATGGGCCTTGCTTCATCGAATCTAGTGACTTTGATGACACGCGGGGCCCACCTATCGCATGCGACGATGTGCGCAATGACCCACTGACACGCATTTCACGATCCAACGGCTCTGGGTGAATAGTGCCACAATCTGGCGGTTGTGAAGCTGCCACGTGCACCTTCTAGATTAAAATTCGAATTTTAAGTGTTTTTAGAGGCATTTGTTGATCGATGTTGCAATTTTTGTACCATTTTTTCTGTTTTTATACTAGATTTCAAATGTAAAAACAAATAATTAAAATAAAATTAGTTATTTTACAAAAATAATATTCATAATAATATTAAAAGTATTTATTAAAACACACAAAAATAATTACAAATTTTTAAAATTTCAGTTTCTTTCAGTTTGACACAGATGTATTTTTTAAGACTCAAAATATTTTTAAAAATTACTAAAAATATAATAGAATATATTTACAAACTAAAAATTTATTTACAAACACTTTAAGACTCAAAATAAAATCATAAAACATTATTTTTACTATTTTGATTATTTACAAACTAAATTACAAACTAAACGCATATTTATCACACCGAAACGACTATAAAAATTACTAAAAATATCATTTAACATAAAAACACACTAAAAATATATTATTAGACATATTTACATACTACGACACAAAAATACTAAGTAACACAAAAATATTATGAATTAGAGAATTTAATGAAAAATAAAAACAGAAATAAATGATTTAAGTCTTGTAAATTGTGCCCTTTTACAGTCTTATCATGAATCTTTTGTTGGTTTGGTTAGTTTTATAACCCAAAATCGATTGCCAAATAGACCAAAAAATACAATATTTGAACCAACTAATAATCCCAAAAAATAATAGTTTACTTCGATTTTGATTAGACAGTCTCAATAGTTTGTCATTTTTATGAACATTACTATCTAATACAAGAGTGAAGCCAAAATAAAAAAATAGTTAGGATAAGCAAGATGTGACTAAAACTAATGAGGTAAGATAAATTAAGAAGATGTAGAAATTTTGAAGGGCAAAGCACAAATCTTATAAACTTACATACATAAAATTGAAAAATAAAAATAATTCAAGTGGGGCAGCCACGCATTCTTATCTATCGTAGCTCTACTCTTGTTATCTAACACCATTGATTTTTGGAGGGAAAAAAGAAACTATAACGCTCAATGATAAGACGTTAATTATGCTACAGGCTAAAAATTGATGGGTTTACTATTCCAAACTGTTCATATTCTACATGTGTCTATTTTCTCCTAAATTTGATGCATTGAATTAATGCAGGAACTCCTTGGACCATGGCAGGGAGCAAAAATTAGTGTCCCAACAAAGTTGATAGTAGGTGACAAGGATGTGGGATTTCAGTCATTTGGAACAAAGGATTACATACAAGGAGAAGAATTCAAGAACCCTGTACCAAATCCTGAAGTTAAAAGTCATTGATGGACACCATTTTATCCAGCAAGAGAAAGCAGAACAAGTTGCACTTGAAATTTCATCCTTCTTCAAAAAGAATATTTCTTCTGCTTAAATTATAAAAATAAATAAATAAGTTTATGCAGCTCAATAATTAATCCCGCTTGTGGGTATTTGGAAATTAACATGTTGAATTTTTTTTTTTTTTGGTTCTTATACCCTCTTGTTATAATTAGAGTGGGATGATCATAAATTAATATTGTTGCACTTTTCAAACAGAAGCATGTTTATTTACCTTTACTAGTTAGCTATGTGTAATATTCCGATTTTTTGTGTTGCACTACATCTTATCTTTTTCTTGATTGGGAATTAATGTTGAAACATCTTCATGTGCATTCAGATGGGGAAGCCTGTACATATGGTTACAATCAATACCAAATTGGGCTCTTGAATTACTCTTTTAATTGCAAAGAGCTATATATTTGGCAAGTGCAAAGCTACAGCTTCAGCACCAAACTAGATATTGTTGTGATGGTATGGCAAGTCAAGGAAGGCTTTAAAAACCCCAGTTGTCACACACCAACTGTGTGGACATGAAATGTCATGTGTATATATATTTATATACACGTGTATATATATATATATATATATATGGATATGGACAAACATCAATGATCAATAAGTAGGTCAAGAAATTCGAAGATGGAAAAGAATAATACATCCCCAAGAACATGATATTGAATAGTGCTCCATAGTTGTATAAAGTAAAATTAATGTCACCAAAGTACCGCAGAATAGTAAATATATTTCACAAATACATGAGCATTTGCTTCTTTTTTCCTCTTTTTATTTTTTCATGAAAAATATTTATGTGTGTGCATGTGTCTAATTTAGCTCCACAAAGTTCCCACTATATCAGTTCTAAAACAAATAACTCTTTTAAAAGTTAATAACTCAATAACTGATATAGCACCTTTTATTCCATATTAGATTAATCATTTGATTACTAGCTAGTCCATAATGAAATGACAAATTAAAAATACAACAGCGGAATTTTAAACAAATTACTTTAGCTATTAGAAATAAGGTTGAAATGGATTCTTGGTATTGAAACAAATGGCAAGTTTGATTTCATTTTCAGCTAGATTATATATAGTTTGCTTGAGATAGATTAAAGAGACCAACCCACTCCATCCTTCAATTAAATAGTTTAATTTAGCATCGATGTTGTGCAAAATACACTTAAACAGTTAAAAGCCTAGAAGGTACAAAGAAAGCCATAAAAATAAGAGTCTTTCTATAATAGAACATTACATCGATAGTGTACATTTTTAACTATTGAATTAATTGATCAGAATTATATCAAAATGATATATATATATATATATATCCATGACAAAGAAATTTGATCGTTGAAATAGAACTTTATTGATAACGTGCATTTTTTTTAGGTCATAATATAGAAATCCGTCAAATATAGTCTGAAACTTTAAAACTACCTTTAATATGGCACTGTATTAACTTGTGTTGGGTTCGATGCTGCTGCAATTTTTGGTAACAGATGATTTATTCAACCATTAAAAAAAAAAACCACCTCCATACAATACAAACTAACTAAAGAAGAAGCAAAGAGTTTAGAAAATAATTTATCTCTCAAAATTCCTTCTTTTTTTTTAAATTCTTAATTAAAATGGAATATTCTGTTGCCCTAGAAATTGGTTTTAAGCATCTGGCTCTGATTAAATAGAATAATAAGTCGTAATTTCAATCAGGATTGACTGTACAAATTTTCATATTAGAATATGTTAAACACTCTATTTTGGTGATTTGGAGTGCACTAATACCTGTTTATGCAAAATTTGTGTTTATCTAATTAAAAACTTATGAGTTAATTGCCAATTGTCACATTGGAAAAAAAGAGTTTTAATACCAGTGACAATAATATGTTACCATCTATATCTTTTTCTTGATAGAGTACTTGTACTTATTTCAAGTCATGATAATCTAAAGTAACTTGGGTTAGTTAACTAAAATAAAGCTCTTTAGGTTAGGGGGACATAGTATTGATAAGGATTTCTTTTTTCTTCTTTAACACCAGACTTAGATCCAACATGACATACAAAGTATAACTTATTATTGTGATGTTTTCATTTCACAAAATCTCTTGTATTTATGTCCAAAATTTTCATTAAATAGAAAAAAATGTTTTTCAAGCTCTAAATGTTATTAGTTCTAGTAATGAATAAAGTTAATTAATGTAGCATTTCAGAAAATACATCATATGATTTTGTTACTTTTTTTCTGTTATATATATTTATAATTTAAATATTTTTACAAATCCATTCTCTTGTATCAGCAAAAATTTAGTTGACAATACTTTTTCCCCTTTTCTACCAACTCCTTAATTTTCTTAACATATAAATGAGAAAGGAGTGACATCAATATTTGAGAACAACATTCATCTTGCTGCTTCTATTAATAAATATTTATGAAACTTCCCAACTATTTATAAAACCTAAAAATTGTATCAAGCACCGACTCTCCCGGGCAAAACTCAACTCTTTCATTTCCCTTTTTCTTTTTCTTTTCTTTTCTTTTCTTTTTTTTTTTTTTTTTTTGCCCATTAGAGTGCCTAAATCAATAATTTCAATTTCAAAATATAAAAATTTATATGGACATTGGTTGAGTACAAAATAATTAATTAATTTCATGGGGGCTACAAGGCAAGCCCAAGGCCGGCACGTAGATCTTGCATAAACCAAAATTAACATAATCCAAGTCTAATCAAGCATTAACATAAATAAATTCTGCCTGTGATTCTAGATTGTTAGCTTGTTATAAACCGCCTTATCTTTTATTCTACAAGAATAACCAATTTAAAATATAAATTAGCTCATTGAAATTGCCAACTGTAATCTAGTTTGTGTAGCCGGGTGGGTAATCTGTATATATTAATATAATAATTAATCAAACAAGAAGCGATGAAATTCGGCTTAGCTGGTATGGTTGACATTGAAAAAAAAAAAAACAAAAAGGACTAGTTTTATCTGAAACGTGGCAGTCGCAGGTAAAGTCTTATTCCATTATATATTTTATTTTAATCATGATTGTTTTATTAGTTGTTTTGTAAGCTGTTATTTGAGCAGGAAAAAATAATAATAAAGCAAAATACTTTTTTGTGTAGGGAGTTAGGGCCCCGCAGGGACCTAGACTTTACTTTTCTTACAATTGTTTTGCGTGGTATGTGGGGAAAGGGGATTGGAAAATCACTAAAATAATATAAGCTGTGACGTAGAACAGGACCCACCAGGTGATTAAACACGGGTCCCACACCGCATCATCGAGGATTATTTTCATCACTCTCTCCAACTATATATTTTATTACATTTTATTCCCTATCTTCTAAAACCGTTTAAAGCATCCTTTTATAGGAAGTTAGGACAATCTAATTAATTATGAATTTTTTTATCATAACCATAAATTACGAGTTTAAGTCATGTTAAATTACACTTAATAATAATGGTATTACTCTCCTCCTCCCTCCTTTCCTTATATATATAAAAAAAAAAGCTTCCTTTAATTTATAGAAAATAAATCAAAATGCTTTTCTATCCGGTTCCGTTTATAAACTTAACAAAGTGATGGTGTGGCATATCATTAAGAATTAAAAATATATAAAATTTTAATTAAAAATAAATAAAAATTTAATTTTAAATTTTAATACTTTTTTATTAAACATTTTTTATTTTTAATATATTATTTCATATTATTTTTTATTAGAATTTATTGAAGCTTTCAAAAAGGGCAATTGACAACCTTGCACAAAACCCAAACGTGAAAGAAGAGATCAAGCCTTGGACAATGGTGGTGATCCGAGACTCTCTCCTAAAACCAAATTCTCCGTCTTCCCTGCGATCAACCACAGAAACCTACACTTTTATTTACACGCCACTCACCACATCGAAGACCCATTTTCACCACTACCATCTTCTTATACTTCTTCCTCCTCTTTAACGTCTTGGCCCTAGTTTTTGTCGTTCATGCCGTAGGAATCTGACTAGTCGGACCTGGTTTCGCTAGTGGCGTGTGAATCTCTAGTCAAGAAACGGTCAACGCCGGTTAATGGTGGGTAAGGAGCAACGACACAAGCAGGGGCAATTCGGGAGCGCACGAGTGGCTCGTTAGGGTGATGGGCTGGCCATCGTAGAGCTTGGCATCACCATGTAAGGGCTAAGGAAGGGGGCCTGTGGGGGACAACGGTGCGAGGCCTGAGTTGGTCGTTGTGGGGTGAGGACGGAGGGAGTGGGGTCGATTGTGGGGGGATAGCAGAGGGGTGTCACCAAAGAGTTAGGGTTGTTTATTTTGTTCGGTTTTTTCCAAAGATAGTTGATTTATAATTTTACAATAGAAAGAGGGGGAAAAGAAAGAAAAAGAGCGAGTGAGGAAAAAAGACAAAGTTGACTGAAATAGAATATAAAAATCTGAAATAAAAAATGTTTTTATTTATTTTTAATATTTAATTATTTTTATATGTTTCATTAAAATTTTAATACATTTTTTACTTTAATAAAAATGCCATGTCATCAATTCTATTAAGGTAACAGACAGAATTGAAGGGATGGGCCATTTTGATTGATTTTCTATAGATCAGGAGGTATTTTAATCAGTCTTAAAAAATCACATGGTAAAACGAAATATGATACATAGTTTGGGGACATTTATAAAAATGATCCAAAATTTTTGTGGTGTTTACTTTCACTTAATTGGAGTAGGGCATAATTGGAGGGCAAAACTCATATGCGTAAGATTCGAAGAGAGGATTTGGATTCCAAATAAGTTGTTTACTTAGTTATAGGATTTGGAATTGGAGCCACTCCGAATCCCATTTATGTCTTTACTTTAAATTTTGTATTTTCAATTTAAAAAAGAAATGGTGCACTTAGTGTATTTATGTGAGTAATAATCTAAATACTTATGCAACATTGTAATAGTAAAATAATTAATATATGTTGGGTAACTATTTATAAAAACAAAAATAGATTGTAAAAATTTGAACAAAATAAATAAATAATTAAAATAAAAAGTCAAAAATCAAAATATAATATTCATTTTAATAAAAAATAAAATTTATATATATCATGATAAAGTTGATAATGATTAGGCTAATATTATAAATGTTGGGGTGTAATTCAGTGAGGCCCAAATTGCTAGCAGGCCCGTGTAGCCCAATATTGATACGAATCAGATAGTTCGAGTAAAATCTACTGAGTGAAGCCCAATCGCATTGAAGGTTCGCATTGTTCATTTGATTCGATCGTCTTGCATAATTTGAGTCGTTCTACTCTCGTTGAAGATAATTCGCACTCGTATTCACATCTTCGTTTGACTGGGTCGATCGTCTCGAGCTGACAGTCAACTGCACGAACAAGCGGTTGTAGTAAGAACTTCGCTTTTTTTTTTTTTCTACTTCTTTGTTCTTTTTCTCTTGGCTATTTTTTTAATAACATATCTCCTTTGGTCGTAGCTAAATAGACTTCCCAAATGCTAAAAAGAATGTTAATACTAAATCTCTCAAGAAGGAGCATGCCACTCTATCTCCATCAAATGTACTAGTAATAGTTGGCTAACCTTTTAAGTTTCTCAAGCAAATATATATATGTATATATATAATATAAGAGGGTATGGTTTCAATAGTTATGTTTCCAATTGGTACTATTATTATTACTTGTTTGATATAAATATAATAGTTGTAATGAAGTGGATAATTGATTAAAAAAATTATGATATTTAATGAGGTTGAATTCTTATTATGCTACATCATTAATTGTTATTAAATATACTCTTATGAGACTAATGACCATTGAGAACAACCTACATCATAACTATAATTCTTTATAGTACCAATCTATAGCAAATGTAAATTATCTTTTTTTATTAATAGGCATTTAAATTTCATCATGTCAATTCAAATTGAAAGACTACATCTACCAATTAAAAATGACAATACACTACCACAGAAGTAAGTATCAAAGATTGGAACCGATAATAGAGGTAAAAAAATTCCCGTGGGACGTTTGAGAAAATTAGAGATAATATTTTATCGACACAATACATGATTGTATATCTCAATTATTGTGTGGGAGTACATTTATTTTTATTTTTTTCAATGAATGCACGGTGCATATTTTAATTACTTGAGAATATAGAGTAAATATCACAATTCGTAAAACTTGTTGTAGCAAATATCATTTATTTAGGTGTTAGTGAATTCAGATTCTTTAAATATATATATATATATATATATTTTTTTTTCCTATTTTTAGTGAATTCAGATTCTTTAAATATATATATATATATATAGTTTTTTTTTTCCTATTTTTAGTGAATTCAGATTCTTTAAATATATATATATATATAGTTTTTTTTCCTATTTTGCCTTTATTTTTTAATACAATTATTTTGAAACCTTATTCATATTTATTTTTTGCTTATACTTTTCTTTCTTTCTTTCTTTCTTTCTTTCTTCTTCTTCTCCTCCTCCTCCTCTCTCTCTCTCTATTTCTACTCTCTCTCTCTTCTCTCTCTCTCTCATGATAGATCTTCCTTCTCCAACGCCACAGCTCCTCCGGCATGATGGCTGCTCTCCAGTGTGACAACTAACCGGCTTCTACTCCACTATTCCGTAAATCATTTTCTCCAGCAAACAGATCAAGCAGTGTCACAAACAGATTGGACTTGACGTGCAGACCCTGCCGCAAGCTTTCTGTCCCTACCAACGAAGAGCCATCGCAAGCTTCACGTCCCAGACGCTGTCAAAGATCTCTGTCATCCATCGTCACAAAGCTTTGAGGTCGATTTTGATCTCGGGTCATCGGCCAATGGCAATCAATGAGGCCAATGCCAAACATCGTGCAGATTCCATTGCAAATAGATTGGAAATGACGACCAGTCCCACCGGGGCACTACAAAAGATTTACTCGTACCAGAGAACAGGAAAGAGAGAGAGAAAGAGAACGAGAGAAGAGCAAGAGAAAGGAAAAAAATTAAAAACGTGTTGTAAGTGTTGGGAAACGAGGGTAGAGAGATGACGGACAAAGGAAAGGAAAAAATTGTATAGAAGGACACTTTTGGCATTTTGTTTATATAAAATAAATTTTTTTAATGGCTTAAGATGAAATATCATATTTTAACTAATGTGATGTTTGACGATAAGAGTCAGAATCAAAACTTTTTTGTTGTTACAGTATAAAACTCGTATATGTTATAGTGTCAAGAAAAAATGTATTACAGTGTAAAGTTCTCGTATGCTATAATATTTTCAACCAAAATTGACTCTAACCAATATGCCCAAACACCTTATAAATATGTTATTTACTAAACATTTATCTAATAATTGTTGTTAATTTTAGTTATCCATCTCTCCTATTTCCTTCTTTCCTCTTTAATTATTTAGTGGGGGTACATTTATGACTTTTCATTGAAAATGAAAACATAATTGAACTTTAAAAAAAAAATTGTCAGGAAAAAGAAAAATATCAAAAGGCTCAATTAAAGATTAGTATAAATATAAAGAGAGAATAACTTTTGTATGGTACTCTCAAAGCGCTCAAAACTCAAAACGTTTTGTCGTTTCTTTTTGTGAAACGTTTTTTTTTAGATGAAACATTTTTTTTTTGTTTTTTGAAATTTTTTTTCCCTTTTAGCATCATAAACGCTTTTTTCTTCCAAAATATTTTATTAATTCTGAAACTTTTTTATTTTTTGTTATTTTTCTTTTTTTAAATTTTTTTTTGTTAATTGCTTAATACACACATGTAGGGCGCGTGCTTTTCGGCTAGTTAGGATTAAAGTTGGAATTTTTAGCACTATTTTTATTCTATAACTCGTATTATGATTTTGATTTGTTCGGAGAGTAAAATTCTTAGGATGCTAAATCAAGGACCCCAATCTGAACACCTAAGACTTAAGGAATCTAGCAACTACCTTAGACACGCAAATGTTTGGTAAGATTCCAACTCACCTCCCCTTCAGCTATAAAATATGAAGTGATATTGTAAAATATATAGGTCCTAGTTTGTGCAAAGATTTTAGTAAATTTTCAAGTCGTTCCTTTCTTTCTAGCTAATATGCATTTCCTCAAAGGGGATTTATTTGCAATTATTCTCTTTTATAGTTTATTTCCTTTCAACAAACATGAACTTCTATTTAATTTCATGCTACACTTAAGTGATAACCCAACTAGCCAAAATGTACAAAATATTTCATAGTTCAACAATCTTCCTCTTAAAGGGAAAAAATTAACTTTTGTTGTATCTTCCTCATTTTTCAACTAAACAATTGGTTAAATCCCCTACGGGCGAAGTTCAGAACCTATATAGCTCACAAACGGGCTCTAAGTGCTATCCTAACTAGTCAAAATAAACAAAATATTTGGCACTCCAACATGCTTCCTCTTAAAGGGAAAGAATTATTGTAGCATGTGAACTGTTGGTTAGAACCACTTTTACTGTACTGTAGTAATTTTTTTATTGTTACTGAAGATGTGAGAGCTTTACACTATTTATAACTGAGTTTGTGGTAGGAACTATGGTTTCCACCACTCAGCCAAACAGCCTATTAACTATTGCTCTCAAGCCGGCTCTAAATGAAATCCCAATTAGGCAAAATGTATATATTATCCCTACGTTAGAGGGTCATTTCAAAATATTAAGTCACGGTCTAATAGCTTGGTTCTAACTGTTACGATAAATATCAAAAGATTGTTACAAATATTCTTCATCTTTAAAAACAAAATACAAAAGGTACTTATTATGGTTCAAGACATCAGTCTCTTATCATGGGATTTTTTACACCTCCTGCCGTGAACCTTTTGCACCTTCTCCAAGTTTTTTACACCTTAATTTTGTAATGGTTTGAACTGTCTCACATGGTACGTTAGAAAGCTACAGTGTAAAACTCTTATATACAACAATTTTTAAATCTATACCGATACTTTAAACTACTCTCCCAAACACCCTATATAACATTCAATTAACAAATAAAAGGACTAAAATATGCAAAGAATTTTTTACCCTTCTTATTCGAACTATATTAATGTTAACTTTTTTTACTTTGAATAAAAAAATCTAAATTGTGTAGTTTAAAAAGTAATCCAAACTGGCATTTGGACGTATAGTTAAAGTGTTAATTTGAACAAGATATCCGAGTTTGTGTTTGGATAAATATTCATAACTTTAGTTTAAAGCATGGAAAAATTATTTAATTAAAGAATAAACATGAAATATGTAAACAAAAATAATTTAAAAAATATGAAATAATAGTGTCAAATTATAAATACAAATATATAGAAGTGAAATCACTGTTCAATATTAGTTCAAAATTTTAAAATAGAAGGAGATTTTAAGTTAAGCAATTCAACTCAGTTTGAATTATCAGTTTAGTTTAAACCAAACGCTTTGCCAAACACCAATTCAAACTTTGATGGTCATTCTAACTGAACCAAACTGAATTGAATATAGTAAAATAAGCACGGCCTTAGTTTTGAAATGAGTTCTCAAAAATTTTTAGTTCATACCCTAGGTACCAACGAGTGTTTAAAAGTTTGGAAAATAATAAAAAAAAGTACTTTTACAACAAAACACATATAAATAATGTACGTGTTTTTTATATAGTCTCGTCTTTTCAAAATCAAATAAAATAATATACAAAATAAATACCTATTGATAAAAATCTTTTAAAAAAATAAAAACTCTAATAAGAATAAGTAGGGCTGGCAATATGGGTTTCGATACGATATACGACATGAATCCGACACAAATTTTTGCAAGTTAATGTCGAAAAAATTAACCTTAGGTCAGTTTAGTGTCAACCTAAAATTGACCTGTCCAAAAACAGGTCGAGTTTAGGTTATCCCGTCTAACCCTAAACTGATCCGTAATTGACCCGCTTATATTTATTTAGATTTTTTTTATTCTATTATTATATATCAGATCAGATATAAAGAAGAGTATAACCCTAAACATCACCTCTTGCTTTGGAAGACAAATCAGTTCCATGATCCTATCCTTGCTACGATGACTCGTAACATTTTAAGCATTCTGGTAATTGCTATGATAAGAACTCTCGTTTTGGTCTCTCTCTCTCTCTAGGTTTTTATTTTCTTTTATTTTTGGTTACTATATAAACAACGTAATTGCGAAGGTTATGACTTATGACAGCGGTGCTTTCATGGCAGGCCCTTCGGCCAATCCAATTCAAGCTCTCCGCTTTCTTAGATTTTAATTACTTCCTTCTTCTTTGAGAATCCCAATGTCATGTTTCTTCTGTTCTGGTTCTGTTTTCTTCCGCTGCCCTCTGTGGTCTGTACTATTGGGGATGTTTATTCAAATAAGGGCTTCCCCACCGGCCCTTGGCTGAACCTGCGGCAACCAATAGTTGGCAACCTGTGGAACCAACGTTTCCTTTTTGGTTTTTGCCCTTCCTCAAGGCGTTCAAAAAAAAAAAAAAAATGTTAGTCCATAAAATGCAGGTTTTTTTTTTTTTTTGAAAGAGGACTTATTTCAATTCAACAAAATACAAACGCCAATTCATATAGAGACTCGCATAGGCCATTAGTTCCACTAATAAATTTGAATAAAACGCTCAGATGGAGCAAACGTCAATCCAGTTTCAAAAATGACCATCTAGATAGGTACATAAACAATCGAGCACACACATAAATAACAAAAATTGAACACACACGTGACTCTTTAACAAAAGCTTTGAAATCAATGAAAAACTTTGATCCACTAAAATTGAAAGATCCATAGCACAAAAGCCACATAAATCTTTTCAATAACCAAATATAATAGTATGAGGATACAACCTCACACTAAAAAACAAGACAAACAGACCATCAAATTGGAATAAAGACCACCATTATCATAAATGAAATTAAATAAAGGTGAAAGAAATCTCTAAACACCATTAGCAAAACTTTCAAAAATGGTTAATTACATTACTATACCTTCTAGTTTTAATAATTTCTCAATTTATCTTTCTGTTTTTAAAATTATAAAGGTATCTTTTGAAATTTTTTTTAAAAAACTTGTTGATTGAAAAAACATAGGGATAAAATTAAACTTAATTTGTTTATGAAATATATGTTTTATCATAGGAAAAGTTTAAACAAAATATTTTAAATTTATAAAGTCATAAACTTAAGATATTTTTTTAAAAAAATTTGATATTTGTTTTAGGATTTTTTTTTTTTTTAAAATATAAAATATTTTTCATAGCTTTTTTAAGAATAGCTATGTTGTTTTGTCTAAATTTTTGATTCAAATGATGAAATTGAAATAATTTTTTTAAATTTAAAAAATAATTTTATAGTTTTAAAAAACAAAAAATATTCAAAAATTTAAAAATAAAATATATAATTCTATAATTAACCCATTTTAGCCCTATGAGCTCGAAGACGTGCCTGGCAGCGAACTCAAAACCTCAACCGTCCCACCCCTTTCAAACCTTTTTCTTTCCTCCCTTTTCTCTCTTTTCTCTTTGCTCTCGTGTAAAGAAACGTCCAAACGTTTGGATGTATTATATTGCTTTGTCTTTTTTTGGTCATTTTTTTATCGTGTATTTCTGCCGTCTTTTTTCTTCTTTTTCTTTTACCTTTTCTTTTTTACTTTTTACTTTCTTTTTTTTCCCTCCTTTTTACGTCTCTCGTTGTTGGATCTTTCTCCCTACTTTCTTCATTCTTGTCTTTTTTTATACATTGTTTCTTTTTTTTTTTTTCTTTTTAATGTGAACCCATAGATATTTTTCTTGATTGCTCTTAAAAAATATTTTTTTCTCGTAAATGTCTTAAAATATGTTTTTTTTAAAAAAACTCTCAAATATATTTGTTAATAAATAAAAAAACAATATTGTGTTTCAACACGCATTATAAAATAAAGAAAATAAAAAAAAAAAAAGTGAAGTAACATTACTCGAGCCGAAATGAACCGCTTTGTGGAGGGAGATATTAAAATGAGACTCAAGTTTTTGCCCATTTGTTATACAATATTACGTGGTTGTTTGACGTTCCCACCACAAACTCAGTTATGAACGGTATAAAGCTATCACATGCTACATTAACAATAAAAAAAAATTGCTATAGTGTAAAGCTCTCACATGCTACAGTAAAAATAGTTCTAACCAACAGTTTCCACCACTCTTCCAAAAACTCTTGTCAATCCACTTGGAATTTGAAGTCAGAAGTATGAAACTCAGCTAAAAATAATTGGCATTTATTAATTCTTCATTCACCAAACTGCGCTTCTCTCCCTCTCTCTCGTTGCTTGAAAATTGAGCAGCGTGAAAGGTTGTTAGCGTTTGAGTTTTGCAAGCTACAATTATTGCATTTGTTTGATTAATTCCCCTCTTTTGCTTTTGCTTTATGTTGTAAGCAACCAGATATGGCTTTTATTTATTCATTTCTAATCTCTCCCCTTTTGGATTTAATTAGATTCTTTCGTTCTTTCTTTCTTAAAAAAAAAGTGTGGTATAAAAAAATAAAAAAAAAAAAACTTGGGTTGAGAATGTATTTGTTGGGAATCAATTAGTAGGTCGTTAATTGGTTGTTAATGTCAAATCGACAACAACTTCTTAGAGTAAAGAGCGAGAGAAGTATTCAAATGGTGGCAGTTGAGTTTGAAATTTTAAATTGGATTAGTTTTTCTTTATCAGTTTTTTTTTGTTATCTGTATAACATTAAGGGTAGTTTTTCTTTATCAATTTTTTTTTTTACCTGTATAACATTACAGGTATGTTTGGTAGGAGGGAGGAAGAGAGATGGAGGGGAGCTCCAATCTTTGTTTGGTTGGAGGAAGAGAATGAGGGAGGAGAGAGGTGAAAGGAGACCGTTTCTTGCGGGCCCATCATTTTGTATCTCTCCACTTATAAAAGGATCTATATAATCCACTCTAAAAGGTTTAAAAAGACTATTTTATCCTTAAAAGTTTAATATAAAATGATAAAAATTACAATATAGTAATTAAATATATATCTATATACCTTCATTTTAACTCTTTATCCCTTTTATCAAGCATAAAATATTGCTATAATTCTCTCCATCTATCATATTCTCCATCCCTTTAACTTTCTCAATCATTCGTCCTCTTCATCCCTCCTATCAAACGAAGTATAAGGTTCATAGAAAATTGTTGATAGATTAAAGAAGAAGGGATATAGAGGTCAATGACTTTTTATAAAAATTTTTAAGCATATAACAGAAGTTTTTGAAAATTGAGAAAATGATCGTTTTGATGCATTGTTGATATACTAAAGTACATTACTGATGTACTAATACTAATCAATATATCATTAATAAGCTATAGTACATCAATGATGTACTGATTTATAATTTATCATTAATTAACTTGATGGTGGTGTTTATTAATAATATACCGCTGTAAAAAAAAGTATTTCTCTAATTTTTAAAATTTCATCTATTTCTGTAATTTTTAAAAAGTTTACCTATTTAATTAAAAATCTAGTAAAAAAATAGGTCCTTTGATTTAATTTTTCCTTTTAGAATTGTATGTTGATATTTTATTAAGAGGAATATGAATAAAGTGTACCTACCTTTCACTCGGGAAATTCCATGCTATTATTGTCTTGTGATTTTTTTTTTTGGTTAACTACATAATTATACTTTTTAGTTTTAATTTTTTAATATGTCCCTCTTTTTTAAAAATTACAAAGTTATTCTTTGAATTTTAAAATCTTATTTCAATTTCATCATTCTGAATTAAAAAAAATGGACAAAACAACATGATTATCCTTAAAAAAGCTATGAAAAATATTTTATATTTTAAAAACAAAAAAATCCTAAAACGAAACATCAAATTTCAAAAAAAAAAAAAAGATATTAAGTTTACAGCTTTTTAAACTAAACACTTGTTGCCTTTTGGGGGGTTAAATTCTTACCACCATTGTTAAACCTTGTATTATATAAACACTTATGTGGAGGGAGCGGAAAACTGAAAATAAATATAATATAAGACACAATTTTAACCGTCAAATATCAGCATCATATCATATTAAAATAAAGTATGGTAGTTTATCAAAACATGATAAAAAATTAACGATTCAAAAGAGTACATATCTGTATGGTTTTTGTTCTTCTCTTGTCAAAAAATTCTCTACAAAACTTGTATAATTTACATTAAGTATATAAACCTTATGAAGACATATTTCGGCTTTTTTCAATAAATTATCTTTTTTAAGGAAGTACTAATAAAATTTTAATCGTATTAATTATTACATTAGAGTGAATCACAAATTAATCTTATAACATGCAGATTTATTGGTCATTACTTAAATATTCCACAAAATGTTTTTTTTTTGTCATAACTCGTATATTTCACGATTTTTTTGAATGATTCCACTAATTTTTTTAAAGCTAAGAATACATATACAAAATGAGAATTCTTATGGTAAGGCAATTTATTCCATTGATGAAGCATGGAGTTTTAACTGTCAGATTAAGATTTTAACAGTTTGATTTATGACTGTTGACGTTAAAAAAATTACAACATATAATAGAAAACTGTTTTCAGTCACCAATCAAACCGTTCAAAAGTTAATTTGATGGCTAAAATACACATGCTTCACCAGTAGAATAAAATTGTCTTATCCATCATAAAAATTCTCCTATAAAATTTTGCTTGTATATTTAACAAAAAAATAAAGCATATATTTTAAAACAAATTAATTCTAACTGGCTATAATATAAAGATCTTAACAACCACAACAAAAAGTAAAAAATTATTACAATATAAAACTCTTATATGTCATAATTTTAATCTTAAAATTTAATTGCAACTAAATTACCAAACACCAAAAAATAAATGAGAGGGCATCTTGTTCATGAAATAGTGAAAAAGAGGCCCTACAATGCTCTTAATCAATGTCCAATAACAATCTGATGGAAGCAATCTTTGATTAGGTAATTCTCATAGTTTACAAGTACGTCAGAAAGGACAGTATACCAATAATATATGATTTTTTGTCATAAGTCATTACCCACCAAAAAAATAAATAAATAAATAAGAAGAAGTGAAAATTTGGTGCATGGGGCCCACTACACCAATGTTGTAATGCCATTGGTTCGCTTAATGCACAATTACAGGACCCACCTTCATAAATAAATAATAAAAAAAATCATAGGAGACCCATCATCATCATCAGCATCATCAGCTCTTCCAAAATGCCTTAAATAATTCTTCCTGAGGTCCATGACCTAGAAAATGACCCTGTGACCAAAAGCAGGCACAGTTAATGACAGAAGAAAATTTAAAAAGATTAAAGCATATTTGGAGGCCCCTTTATCACTGCATATCACATCAATGTCTACAAGGATAAACACTTGTTTAATGATAGTCTCACTTTGGGGTCTGAAAATAAAATTGTAACCACACGAGGATATCTCAAACCATGAAATATCCACATCTAATAAGCAACAACTTTCTTAAGCATTTAACGAGCTCTTTTTTTCGTTGGGGAAATTTGATTTTGGAACAACTGAGTGAGACTCCGTTGAATCTAATGACGCCAATTACACGCGGTTGCTCAGAGAGTACGATGGAGTGGTGTAAAAACCTCCAAGCACGACACAAGGTGGTAGGGTATGCCAAACTCGTGTTTTAAGCACTAAGGGCTATCACGACACAAATCTAAGCACGATTAAACATGTACAACGTTTGGAACACGATGGGTCAATACAATGTGTACGATTTTTAAAGAGCGTTTGACAAGCATGGTTAGAATCAACTTTTTAGTTATTAAATAGTGTAAAGCTTTCACATGTTACAATAAAAAAAAAATTTGTTATAGTATAAGATTTTCACATACTATAGTATTTTAAACTAAAAAATTAGTTTTAATCACTCATTAATTGAGAAAATAGTCATTACTTATATATTAACATTCAATACATTTTTGTAGTCCCTAAAAAAGTAAATGCATTTACACAGATATCATACACATCAATTCATTTAATTTTGAATGATTTTTTTATTTAGTTTAAATGGGGAAATAATAAATTGAAATTTCAACATTAAAAAAATCGTAAGAAAAGACTCTAGAGCCTGACAGAATTGTTATTTTTGGGAACAAAGCTTAGACTGAGACAAGGTTTTGAATTTTATGTTGTCACAAACACGCACAAACACAACACGAAAATTTATAGAGGTTGGTTAAAACTGAAACTTTTAAACTGAAAATAGTAGCGAGTGAGAACTTTATACTGTAATTTATTTTTTCTTATAGCCATAGCATGTGAGAGTTTTATACTGTAATAACTAAAAGTTTTGGTTATGATTGAATTTGTCAAACAATATGCTATAGTGAGCGAAACCAAACAAGGAACAAAATATGCATTAGCGTAGATCATTTTTGGTAATATATTGCAAAACCTCTAGTTTTGGATGGTACATATGTTGTTCTTAAGTTAACTTTTTATGTAGTTTAGTTTTTTGTTCTCTACTTGGTAAAAATATGTACCATGTACTTAGTAGCAGTGTAAACATTTTATTCTTTTATACAAATTTTTAATATATGGCTTGGCAAGATGGAAACTCCTTCTACGGGGTTTCTTTCTTGTTTCGGATGACTGTTTTATGAAGCCATTATTGTGTCATCATAATAAATTTTCTTTATTGAAATATGAAGGAGTTATTATATACCGTACAATTTCATAAAAAAATAAAATAAAATAAGCAAAGTACAATAAAAATACAATTTTATAAAAATATATATATTTTTTCACTTCAAAAAAAAAAAAGAAAAGTATTTTTCATCCTATAAGGTTGTTTCTATTACTTATAAAAAATAGGCCCTTCTACTCCGATAAAACTCACAAACTAATGAATGTTTCCCACATTTTTCTTTTGAAAATGATTAATAGAAAGAGTGGGTGGAATTAAAAATATTGATTTGAAAATTTTAATATATGAACGCTTTACATTGTAGCAACTTTTTTTGTATTTTACTGTATGGAAATGCCAAATAACCCATAGAAAAAATTGGTGATCATTTTCTTAAACATCTTATCTTGTGAAGATTCTTAACGTTTATTTTTATTTTTGAAAAAAAAAGAATAAAAAACAAAAATGTTACCAAGGCCTAGAGTTTCTTTTTCTTTTTCTTTTCTTTTATTTTAGTTTTTATCTCCCATCTTTTTTCGTTTTGTTGGGCAAAAGGACACCTAGTGAAAAATGAAAATCCTCCCACACCCACCTCCAAAAGATTGTACCTTTCATTAGAATCACAAATGCCCAACCCCACTTCACCACTCCCCTTCAAAGAGATGCCTTTTTCCACAGTTACAATCTAAAACATCAAAACACCAAAAGGAAAAAAAAGATAAAAGTGGGCACACAAATAAGTAGTGTCACATTAGTGCGTTAGGCAAGTACCATCCACATTTATAATGTGGCATATCCCATCGCAATTAACGATATGTTATCATGGCTCCTTTTTTTTTTTTCTCAAAAAAGCTTGAGAATTTTACATAGAGAGTGAAAAAAAAAATTACTGATTGATAACATTATGTTTTTTTTAGGTAAATAATAACATTATGTTTTAAATTATCAAATTTGTGTCATGTTTTGTCAAATTTACATACTTTTTTATTTTGATGTAATTTTGATTAAATTTATAACCCGTTTATCAATATTGTTCGAATAGTAAAATTATGGTTCATACTAAATTTTTTATAGTACTTTATCTCACAATCTTTAAACCAAATTTAATTTAAACTATAATTTTATGGTTCGAACTATTAAACTGCCTATTAGAGTTCAAAAAATGAACTTTACAATTAGGTATGCTCTACCGGAAACACCTCCAAAAAAAATTATTAATAAATATGTGCTTTGAATATGTCCTCTTAGTCCATGAGACTTTCCCCTTACAGAGACAACCATGGTGGTTAAAGTGTTTTTGACTTTTGTTTTATTTATGTTTAATAAAAATGTTAATTATGCATGGTGTAGAGTTTTTACCATCTCTCTTTCTCTCTCTCTCTCTAACAATTAAAGTATTATTATTCAATTAGCAAACATAGCGGGAATAAGTGACAATAGTGGGTAAGAATTAGAAATACGCAAAAGGACGAGAGTCTCATTGCAAACACATGAGATTTGTTAGCACAAAAAGACAAATACAGTGATATGGGCACCTAATAGGTGCTCAGATTTAGGAAAAAGTTTTATTTTTTAATTATTATTATTATTATTATTATTTTTCTTTGTGAAATACAAGATAAACAAACAAACGGACAACAAAATTATATAAATAGAAAGAAAATAATTTACAGTAGACTAGGAGCCGAGGACAACAAACAAATACAAATAAAGAAATGAAATCAAATAAATAAAATAAACAAAAGAGAATATGCTTGCCTTGGTGGATATTGCAGCAAGCAAACCCAGACCAGATCTTCCATGCTCAAAGGGACCATATGAGAGAGAGAGGTAAGAAGCTAGAGAGAGAAAGAGAGGAGAGAGAAGAGAAATGGAGGGTTTAAGTGAGGGTTTTAGTTTTTAGGTACCAACTGGTGGTTAGAGATTGAGCTTCTTAACCAAACACCAAAAAAAAAAAACCGCAAAGAGGCGAAGAAGAAGAAGAAGAAGAAGAGCAGCAACAAAAAAAACTGGCTACGAGTATAATTAAAAAAAGAAGAAGAAGATCACACAAGGGAAGGGAAAGAGAAAAGCCACCAAAAAGGAGAAGCTAAGCCACAAGACCATCAAAAGGGAATTCCCATTTTCTTTTTTTTTTTAGAGAGAGAGAGTAGAGAGAGGAAGAGAGGAACAGCGTGCAGTTTTGGGCTCGTTCGTACGTTAGTGTGTGTACGTGTGAGTCTCACGTGGGGATTGACGGTAAATCAATAATGGAAGGAGAATATATATCATGATTATCATTGCCATCTAAACAGCAAAAGTTAAAAAGAAAAAAAAAAAATCCTCTTCAGAATTATTACTTTTTTTCGTTCTTTTTTTGGGTTCATATATAATTATATTATCAATCAATATTTGATGTTGTTTGTAGTTAGTAAAAAAAAGTTTGTATTAAGGTTTCTTGGGATCGGGAAGTGTTTGGATTGTTTTTAGAGCGGATTGGTTGTTGTCTCAAAGCTTTTCTGTTCCCCATATCGCCTACAACTGTTACGGGTCTCCAGGTAATTTTCTTTTTATTCTTTGGCTTTATTTTTTCCCCTCTTAGCTCGCTGCTTGGTTTAATTTCCTTTGTTTATTCTCATATATATATATATATATATAAATATGTAATATGTGTGTGTCTCTCTCTTTTATCTTTGTGTTTTTGTGTCTCTTTCTTCCTCTCTCTCTTTTCTCTTTCTTGAGATGAGAATGAGATGAAGATCATAATCAGTATGAACCTGAAATTTAGCAGGTTAATTATTATCCTTTTTTTTTATTTTCCCATCTTATTTTCTCTAGAATCTCCTCTTCATGATGGCTGTTTAGAATTTTTTTATTCATTTTTTTCTAAACAAAACATGGGTTTCTTTTGAAATTTCGTGTTCTTTGTCACTTTGATACAATTTTTTTTTTCCTTTCTGGGCTTATTTGCATGGGATTTTGGGTCAGTCTTGCTCTTTGCTCTTGGTAATCAAACTCGGGTTTTGGTTGTTCTCTTACCTGATAAAAATGATGCAGAAAAAAATGGTAAATCATACTTTATCTCTCTATTTTTTTTTTATTACTACTATTATTATTTGGATTGGTCTTAGCCTTGGGGGTTCTTCATGATCATTTTGTATTTGTTAATTTTCTTCTTAGTTTGTGATTTTTCTTGTTACAATAAACAAGATTTCTGGTTTGGAATATGATTTATTTCCCAGCCATAAGAAAAATTTTATTCTTGGATGTTACTATGTTCATGCAAACAAACCATGCATAAAAAGATTTCTCTTTTGATGTTGGCTCTCTCATGGTTTTTTAAGGCTTTGATTAGCGAGTAACTATAAATTGTGCTTTTTGAAGCTCCTATTAAAATATTCTGTCAATCTGTCTATATGATAGATTAAAAAAAAATCTGCTTGCGGTGTGTGTTTTTATGAATATTTTCTCATACATGTATGAATTTTATGAAGCTTATATCCTAGTATATGCAAGCAGAAAAATTATTTGACTTTCTCTGGACGGTTGAGCCAAAAAAATTTGATATCATATAGACTTTTTTGCTAATTCTTCATTACAAATTCATAATAGCTATGATATAGATTATATGTTCTTATTGACTGTCTAAAAGAGTATATGTTCTTATTATGTGCTTTCTTTTTTTTTGGGGGGGTCTCTTTTTTCAGTTCGGTGTACTGATTATGAGATCTAATTTGCAAAACTGGGCAAGAAAGTTCCAATTTTGAGGAGTAAAAAAAAGGGTCAACATAATGGCAACTTATTTCTCTAGTTCAAACAATCAAAGAGAGGCTGCACAAATGCTGTATTCGAGGGAACACTTGCCTAGTTCTTATCCGGAAGCTTCTGCTATTCCAACAAACATGATGATGTACATGAATTCAGGTTCATACTCGGATGCATTAGGTGTGAATTCTCAGCAGCAACAAAGTAACTGCAACATTGAAATCCCACCAATAGGGCCTTCCGATTCCACCCCACAACAGCAGGACATCCTGTCAAATCTTGGGGGTGGTTCGAGAATTGTAGAGCACGATTTTGGTGAGTGGAGAGACGGTAAAAATCATGACTTGGTTGTGAGTCACTCAATTGGGGGTGGTGGTGGTGCTCCAAGCATTCTCCATGGTGGTGGTCAAGGATTGTCCCTTAGTCTTGGCACACAAATCGCATCTGGAATCCAAATGCCTTCAAGTATCATTCCGCAATCCCAACATGGGTGGTTTTGCATCTTTCCGGGGCCCAAATCCTTCAGTTTTGGGGGAAAGGAATAACGGCTCTTCAAGGGATATTGATCAGCCTAGGAATGTTGAATATTTGGCACATGGTTTTCCTGGGGGTACAAATCAAGATGTAAGTAAGGGGGAATTGTCTCCATATGGGCTGTCAAGTGTTGCAAGAGCAGTTCCTAGCTCAAAGTATCTCAAGGCTGCACAACAGCTGCTCGATGAAGTTGTCAATGTCCGAAAAGCATTGAAGCAGAATGACAATGAGAAGGGACAAAGCGGGGAGGAGCAGCGGATGAAAAGTCCCAAGGAGGGTGTTGATGGATCAAAGAATGAATCTACACCTGGGGGAGGAGAGTTGGCCAGTAATTCAAAGCCTGAGCTATCACACGCCGAGAAGCAAGATCTGCAGAACAAATTGACAAAGCTTTTATCCATGTTGGATGAGGTATGCCATTTGTGCTTTAGTTTACTTTCAAAAAAAAAAAAAAAAGTGCTATAGTTTTTCAGTCTCTTTATGAGGTTATTGATTGTTGTATGTTATTCTTTCTCATATAATCCTACGTTTAGAGGATGATTAACTGGTGACCGCCAAATTAATCAATCATGGTAGATAATTTTTGAAAACCTGCTATTTTTCTGAACGTCTATAATACTATTTTATGAGCTTATAATTCTTATACACAAAAACATTCAGTGACTTCGTCAAGAAAAGCAAATCTTCTGAGGATGACTTTCTTTACAACTCTTGTTAACTAGTTGTTGATTGCTTAAAATATAAATATTTTTTCCTTTCTTCATTAGATCTTCTAGAAAATTTGAACCTTCTTTTGCATAAGGTTCAACTTGGAATGTATTTTCGAATCATGTAAATTGGGTGTCGATGTGCATAAAAAAACTAAATCTTTTGTTTTAAATGTCTCCTTATAGTGCACTAATCAATTTGTTGCACAAGCATTAAGTGTCATCATCTATACATTTTGTTTAAAACCAATTCACTTGACGTAATTCCTGCCATTTTAGATTGCGATGTAATGTTTTATATGCATCTTTGATTTATCTAGTGACTTGATCAAGAAGCTAGAGAAAGGAATTGCATTTAAAGATCTGGCAAGGATTTTGGTAGTTTCCCATTTCTCCCAAAAGCTTAAGCTCTTAAAAAGGTGGTCGGACATTAGTTTTACGAGCTAACACTCCTTACGTGTAGGCTTGACAATGGACAATCGATGCGGGCAAATATTAATTTAGAACTCCCAACAGTCCAACACGTGAATATATTATTACAAGCCGTGAGCATGTTAAAGGTCGAGTGCGTGATGATTGTGGAGAGTACAATTACAAGAGTTTGACTCAGGACACCTTGTTGCTCTGGTACCTTGTTAGTTGTTCATTTTTCTCAAAAGCTTGAGTTCTTTAGGGGGTTGGGAAACATTAATTTTTATATCCCAACAGATTTATTTGCACAAATAGGCTAATAGCTCTTTCAAATATCAACTATCACTACGAGCAATTGCAATTTAACTGTTCTCACCAAAACCTTACATTTTTGTATGTTCCTATCATTTGGAAATATTTGTATTGGGCTTTAAAAAGAATATGAATGCATGTAGTAAAAAATGTTCTTAAATGAAGACCTTTATGCAATTGGTTAAATGAGCCACATTCCGTGTTAGTTGCAAATGCATACAATATTTGTTGGAATAGCTAGTGGAGCTCGTTACTGCTACAAGTTCAGAGTAGTTCCTCGTTTTTACTGCTTTAATGAGGGAACAAAGCAGAATACTTGGCCAGTAAGGTAAATGTTAATTGCCGAAGCCTTGATTCTCCATTGTTTTCCTGGATTAATTATGATATTAGTCAATGTTCTGGGTTGTTAATCAAAGAGAATTACATCAGGAAAGCTGCGCACTTAAGTGATTACTGTAATCATACTTCAAAACCCAACTAGAAAACTCTTTCTGTTATGTTCATTATGTGTCTTGATCTCTTTGATCTTTTCTGCTATGAGGATTCTCGTCAATAGAAGTGGGCTGGAAACTTGTTTTCATAGGACTAAGTCAGATCTCTCCGCCTTATGTCGGGCGTCTTTGATGGCCCATATTTAGGATTAATATCTTTTCATTCTAGTTAGAAAAAAGTTATCTTCATATAGCGTTGTCAGATAGAATTAGCTATACAACATTTCATAACATTAAAGAACCAGCTTAAAGTTTCCCATACAAAATCATTATGCCAAGGAACTTCTCACTGGTATCCCATATAGGGAGTAGAGGAAAATAACTTGCGGATACACTACCGGACAAGTGGACTGGGGTCCTCCTCAATAATCTTTTTCACTAGAAATTTGAATTTTGTGCACCACGGATCTCTCTTCAATGGATACATACAAAATACTTGGCGATTTTAGCTCCCTTTTGGTTCTTTCTTTCTTTCCTTTTCTTTTTAATGATTCTGCTAAACCCACTTCAACTGTTTGTGCACAAATTCATGCATATATTTTCATTTCTCATGTGGTGGCTTGATGATATTGGACCCTTGGTAATTCCCTAAGTTTGTTTCAATGAATATGCATGTACTTGTAGTTTTTATTTCTAGATATTAATTCTTGATGCTAACATGATCTTGTAAAACTATAAGGGACCAGGTTGCTCATAAAGTAAACAAATCTGAGATACATTTGGATGATCACATTCAATCAGTATACACAATATGATCAGATTGAAGCCCCTTCCTTCTGTCCTTTATCTTTTTCCTTGTCTTCAAAACAGTAAAATCATCAGATGATTGATTCATTTGCAGGTCGACAGGAGGTACAAGCAATATTATCATCAGATGCAGATTGTGGTATCATCATTTGATGCAATTGCAGGATGCGGATCAGCTAAACCATACACAGCACTTGCCCTCCAGACTATTTCACGCCACTTCCGGTGTTTGCGGGATGCAATCACAGGCCAAATAAAAGCGACCCGCAAAAGCCTTGGCGAGGAAGATGCTTCAGGAAATCTCAAAGGAGTTGGAATATCTCGCCTACGATACGTGGACCAGCAACTTAGGCAACAGAGAGCTCTTCAGCAGCTTGGTATGATGCCGCAACATGTGTGGAGACCACAAAGGGGGCTTCCAGAAAGCTCTGTGTCTATTCTACGTGCGTGGCTGTTTGAGCATTTCCTTCACCCGTAAACTTTCTAGCCTCAAATCTTTTTCTTTCTGTGTTTTTTTCCCCTCATGATTTTATTGTGATATTGTGTCTTTGTACCTGGCTAGATCATCTAATATCAAATGAAATTTTGACATGTTGCAGGTATCCAAAGGATTCGGATAAGATCATGCTAGCAAGGCAAACAGGCCTATCTAGAAGCCAGGTAAAGATGACATAACCATGCCATATATCAATTTGATCGGGAATCATGGTGGTATATTCTGCTATTTGTTTTGTCTTTTGATATCTAGATCATCTGATCCCTAAGAGGACTTGTTTAATCAGGACATAAGAATTTTACTCTTTGAAAGAAAGAAAGCTGGTAGGGATTGTTTCCTGTTGGGCAGAAAAAAAGTTTGCAATTAAGTGAGGGTCCTAAATCAATGAACACAACTATAGCTAATTATCTGAAGGATAATGTGGAGATAAAAATAGTTAGTACAGCAAGCTTTTTGGTGATCTCAAAAGTTAAAAGCATTATTTTGCAAAAATTATCGATAACCTTTGAGTTCAGCTGAGAATGTTGTAACAAGCCAATTTTAGTATTTTACGGCGGGCATGTGCTAGGAAATTATATGAATGCATAAAAAAAATGTTAATGAACCCAATTGCACATTTAGCTAGTACTTTAAATAGAGGCTGTTGGGTGTTAAAAAGATACTTATTTGGAGAGAACCTAATAATTTTTTTCCCTTATAAATATGTGCAAGTACATTGTAACACAGAAGTGGCTCAGCTAAGAATCGTATCACAGAACATTTACTCGACATGAGACAACCACTATTTTATATGCATCCTTTTCTTCCTTTCCTATTAGATGATATAAATTGCCTTGCTCAGGTCTCAAACTGGTTTATAAACGCAAGGGTGCGTCTGTGGAAGCCCATGGTTGAGGAGATGTACAAAGAAGAGACAGGTGATGCGGAGATGGACTCTAATTCATCCTCCGAAAATGCGGCCAAAGCAACAAAAGGCGATGTTATGACCTCTGAGGATGGGGGGGAAGACATGCAGCAGCAAAGCGCGAGTTCTACGGGCACTGAGAGATGCAGCACTGGCCAACAATTCATGGAGTCAAAAACTAATCATGTTCCTGATGTAGAAATGGCAGGGTCAATTGGATCCGCCAATTTCCACAATGTCACTCATCGCGAAGCAGAAACTGAGTACGGTCTAATAATGAAGCACAGATTGGAGCAAAGGCCTGGTATGGATGACTGCAGCCTCTTTCCCGATGCAATGGTTCAGTCTGACGGAAGCAACGAAAGATTCATGGCTGCAGCTGCTGCATACCACGTGCCAGAGTTGGGGAGGTTCGGTGGTGGAAGCGGGGTGTCTCTCACTCTGGGATTGCAGCATTGTGATGGTGGTAGCCTACCAATGTCTAGCGGGACACATCACAGTTTTGTTGCCATGAGAGGAGATGATATATACAATCCTGCAGGTTCTTCGGTAGGAGCTGAGACAGCAGATTTTGAGCGTGTGAATTCGGGGAACCAGCAGCCTCGATTCGCTTCTTCCCATTTGCTACATGATTTCGTAGTGTGAGAGAGATAAAAGGGAAAAAAAATTGCTTGATTGGAGATATCAACAATGGGGTGACAACAATTCTTAAAGGTGAGGAACAGGACTTGGCAGTGAAAATCAGGTCTTGCTTTGCTTACAATGGTGTAGGAAATTTGTAGTCGTCCAAATATGGAAACATATAAAAACACACAGTTGTATTATACCAAGAAATTGGATGCTAAGGTTAGCATATTTGTATAGATAAGATGTACAAGTCGTAACAACTTTGGTATTGAAGAACAAATAATAAAAAAAAAAAAAAAAAAACAAATATACTATAGTTTGAAATAAATAATTTTCCTAGGTTGAGTTTTGCCCCTCGACCAGAAATTTTTTTTAAAAAAAGATATTATTTTGTAGAAATTGGCTAATGCTATCTTGGTTCTCACAATAACCTGTGGAAATAATATCTATAATAGATTGTTTCTTCTTTTAAGTTTTTTCGTTTATTTATTTGAGCAGACATTTTTGCTTCCGCAAAGAATTTCTTCTTTGGAGCTTCCAATAAGAATATTAAGAGTAAATAAGGTAGTATACTATTTTTCACTAACAATATTGTAGTCTACTATTTTCTTTCTTTTTGCTTTCTTTTTCCATATCATGAAATAACACATATTTACTTAACTATAACTTAGAATACTTAAAAATAAGTGTCTTTCTAACGATTTGTTTCAAAATTTTTCACATAAATAATAAAATTGAAAGACAATACCACGTAAGCGATGTTTCTCAAATTGATTCCGGCAATGTGAGACCCTTTTTTTTTAAAGAAACTGTAAAGTAATGTTGCCTTGCATCTTTTGAGATTTTTTGTAAGACTAATTGGAGTACGTGCATCGATGTATTAAGTTGTAATTAAAGTTTTTATAACATAGATTAAAGTTGTAATTAAAGTTTTAATAACATAGATTATAAATAAAGAACAAATAGAAAAAAAAAATATTTAAAGATTTAAAAAAAATGTTGCAAAAATAATCTCTAAAATGTACGTTTTGTTTTATTTTTGCCATCAACATTCACTTTTGCATCTACTTATCTTGAGATTATGAAATATATAGTTTGTATCTAGTTAGTGAAGTGATTATTTTTAGCACAAGTATATTGAGTAGGGTTTTGCGAGAAATAATATAGTAAAATAAACAAATAGATCAAAATTTGTTTTTTTAAAAAGGGAAAAAAATGTGACACAATTTAAATTTTATTTCAAATATACATTTTTTAACATTTTTTTCAAGATTATTTCTTATGACTTTATCTTTTTTAAAATTCTCACCGCATGTGTCTTGTTAGTTTTTTGTCTCAAAATAGATAGTTTATCAATTATAAAATCAAAATTGTATAATTTATCAATCAAATAAAAATTATGATTTAATTCTTCAATTCAGTTAAACTTAAAAATATTAAGACACACATAAACAAATTTGAACATGATAGGAATAAAAGGAACTAAGCGCAATATATCATAACTGATCACAAGCAATGAGATTACTCCAAAGATAGTTGATATTGGAGGTTTAAAAAGTCTAAGAGAGATAAATAAAGTTGAAATGGAGAGAAAATAAAAAAGAAATAAAAGGAAAAAGATAGGAGAATATTAGGGATAAGAAATTAGAATAAACAACAAAATAAGAAAGAGAAAAGAAAAAAAGTAAAGCACCGAATGTAAAACACAATAATAAACAAATAGAATTTAAAAGGGGAAAAAAGAGAAATGTAGATCACGGTAAAATACCAAATAAGTAAAAAGTAGAAAAAAAAGTAAATCCCTTAAAAAGAAAGAAAGAGAAAAAAAATCAAAAAATTAAAAGAAAAAAGAAAATATAAATTACAATAAAAACACTAAATAAGTAAAAAGAGGAAAAAAAAAGTAAAGTCCTTAAAAAAAAGAAAAAGAAAAATATCAAAAAATTAAAAAGAGAAAACACATTGTTTGTAAGAGACAATGATAAACAAATAGAGTTTAAAAAGAAAAAATAAAACACCAAAACACTAGAGTTAAAAAGAAAAAGATTAAAAAATGAGAATATAGTAAACAAATAGAGTACTTAAAAATTAAAAAAAAAAAAGGTAAAAAAAGATTAATAAAATGAAAGAAAAGAAAAGAAAAAGTAAAGCACAAAATAATAAGGAAAAGTACAAAGATACAGACAAAAAAAGAGAAGACAAAAAATATAAAAAAATGAAAGAGAAGCAAAAGAAAGAGAGGTTTTTTTTTTTAAGAATGAAAAATCTAAAAAAAGAAAAAAAAAACAAAAAATAGCCCAAAGCCATTTGTTTTGGACAACTAAAACATAAACAGTGGAGGAAGCATCCACTTTTTATTATAAAGATAAGAGATTAAAAGAGACAAATGAAATCTGAGGAAAAAAAGTAAAGCAAAAAAAGGGGGGAAATATAAAAAATAAAATATTTTTATGAAAAAAAGTAAAAAAAAAAAAAAAAAAGGAGGGAAAAAACCAAAGCATCAAAACGATCTACTTTAATCGACGAAAAAAAAGTGCTCTCTCATCTACTCTTTTATTATATGTAAGAATATCTACAGAAAAAAATATTAATTCAAGAGAAAAAAAAAGGGCACCAAAACGTGTTTTGGACTACCAAAGAAGGAACAGTGCAACAAATGCACTCTTAGGTTCCATTTGTTTCGATACTTGAATCACGGTTTGAATCATTTTGCTACAATATTTTCTCTTACAAAAATTTAAATATTCATTTAAATACTTTATTTAAATACTCGAACCAAACGAGCCCTTATTATATCTAAAGAAAAAGATTTCTTGGCATGTTCAAGGAAATGTGTCCAATTTGCACCATTGTTTTGAAGTAGTTTCCTAATAATCTAATTATTTATTAAAGATTAAACACGTAAAAAGTAGTCAATATGCAAACTCGCTCATTTAAACATAGAAAAAAAGAAAAAAAGGGAAAGAATGAGCAAATTGCTCTGTCACCACAATTCAGGGAAAATTAGGGGAATAACGATTAGTTAGATTTAAAACGTATTCAATCTGGTTTAGCTTAAAATGAGGCAAATAAATAACTATACTTCAAAACTGGTATTAAAACCCACTATTGATTGTTGCAAAATTGTAAAAGACAAGAGTTGAGTAAGGAGAAAAGGTAATTTATCAAAAATTTAACCAAGTAATGTAATTAGGTATTATATCATTTTTAATGGGTTATTTACTTTTTTATACTCTGTATTTTTTGTTTATTCAAACACTATAATATTGGGTTTTAGTCTCATGAAATGTATACCTGTAGATTAGATTTAAGAAACAAATTCATACATTTTCCAGATTAATCTTTAATTTTGACATTAAAAATTGATCAAAATACTCTCAAATTAAAAAATAGGATAACTTTAAAAACTTATAAAAATTTTATATTAATGTTTTTGACTTCAGAAGTGTGTAGAATACCTTAAAAATGAATGTTATGTGTGTTTTTATTTTTGTTTTCATCTTCTTTTTTTGATAGTTTTAATTTTTTTTTCCTTTGTTACTTAAAAATAATTTAGTTATTTTAAAAGTTAAAATCAACTCTTGACTAAGATAATGTATAGATTTATATATTAAATCTAATTTAAAGATATACATTTAATGAGGATAAAAAAAACTAAATGCATAACTTTTAAATTAACCTAAAACTGAGGATATAAAAAGATAAATATCCCTCTTTTAATTGTTAAGATGATTCTTAAAGTACATCAAATAGCATTCACCAATTAAAGAAATGGCGTGTTAATCGCCATATCAATAAGCGTTTCAAATTTGGTGCTTGATATAGGACTTATAAGCATCTTCAATATAAATATCAATGTTGTATTTGTTATTAAAGAGTATAAAAATAGTACATGTTATTTTATTTTATGTCTTAATGCATTATTCTATTTAGACCATCTCCAATACAAATGCCAATGCCAATGCCAATGCCAACATTATCTTTGTTACAAAAAGTATAAAAATAATATATTTAATTTGTTATTTTATTTTATACTCTAATACATAATGCTATTTATAAGGTGTTTGGGAAAATATTTTAAACCATCAATTTGAATTTGAGAACTATAACATGTGAGAAATTTACTTTCTAATTTTTTACTATAACATGTGATTTTTACATTGTTCAATTCCAATTATTAGTTTAAACTGCTCTGTCATTTATTTTTCGTCAAAATTATTATACCTTAAAACTTATAACAGTAAACCTTTAATGTTAAACTAATCAGAAATTGAAAATATTGTAATTATTAAAACAAAAAAGTCAATTTACCAACTAATAAGAATCTAATGCCAAATTTATTATATATTAAACACCACAAAATTAAACATATAATGAATTTAGCATTAAAACAACATCATATTGGAATAGATTTTTACACTTAAACGCTAAATTTGTCATTAACATATCAGTTTAGAACTGCATTGATGAAGCATTAATATTTAACCGATGGAAAATGTCACAACTTATGTTCACATCTCGTGAACATTACCCAAAAATTTAAATAAAAAAAAAAATCTCCTTCTTCAACTTCCATGAACAAAGTGCAAATTAACATTTTCTACATGTTGGTACTTGCAACTCCCAGTGCCTTTGTTCAAAGTTCTCTCTCCTACCAAATTCATTAACATGCCCTCTGCAACAGCACTTTACAAAATGGACCTATACACACCACTAACAGCTATTACCATGGTAACGAGAAAACTGTGGTTTTCAGAAAGCTTAAGAACCAAAACACAAGTGGGTACTATTAACAGATGAGAATAAAAATCAGCGAGCTGGAAGTCAGATACTACCACACCGTAAGCAAGTGTCTCAGCAGTACAAGACGGCGGGATCTACCTGAAAAATATAACACTGTCATGACAGAAAACTAATAGTGGGAAATCAAGATTGGAACAAAAGGACGCATATGGGACACTAACCTTCTGTACAGAACCTTTACATCTTCTGCTAACACTGAACTGCTTTCCAAGAACTCATCATCGCATTCATTGACGTCGACGGTCTCCACTTCGAAATCCCGATACCCACAGTACTCATTCCATTCAAACCACATCTTAGAAATCAATTCCTTCTTGAAGCAAGTGTCGTGATCTTCTTCTTCGGGCGACTCAGAAGCAACCAATCGGTAAGCAACCACTTTCTTAGTCTGCCCAGGACGGAATGCACGCCCAATGGCTTGGCGGGTTACAGACGGATTCAGATGAACATCAAGGATTATAATTCTAGATGCCCCTACCAAAGAGATACCCTCTCCGCATGCCTTAATTGAGCCAAAGAAAACCTTTGCAGAAGGGGAATTATTGAAGCGCTCCATGGACCACTCCCTATGCTCAGAACTTGATTCACCTGAGATGGCAAAGATTTCTCTTCCTGGACACCACCCCTTCTCTTTCACTGCTAATCTCTCTAAAAACTTCAAAGGCACAAGGTACTGGCTGAAAACCAGCAGCTTCTCCTGCTTTGAGTTGCATAAACTTAGCATATTCAGAAAAAACTTGGCCTTAACTCCCTCTTCGACATCTAAGTTTTCCAGCAACTCATCCATCTTCTCATCAGTCGCGGTCAAACTATCAGCAAACGACTGCAACTTAGGATGCAGATAAACGGCACTTCCAACAGCACTTGCTTTGAATTTTCTAGATAACTTTTTTATTTTCCCAACTTCACGCTTCTGTTTTGAACTGAGATTAAGAACTACAGTGAAATCAACCAATCCAGGAAGCTCATCAAGGAAATCACCTTTATAA
The DNA here is from genome assembly GCA_025403435.1 of Artocarpus heterophyllus. NCBI lineage: Eukaryota > Viridiplantae > Streptophyta > Magnoliopsida > Rosales > Moraceae > Artocarpus > Artocarpus heterophyllus. The sequence goes on from CM046335.1 coordinate 15,122,233, forward strand.
TAGTGCAGGACCTTGCTGGTCATCTCACGCAGGTCATGTATGACTGACACCTTCCTTCTAAAATCTTTATCTTTCTGCAGCGTATGCTCCACCATATCAAAGAAAGCTGCTTCACCTGCAGCTTTGAAGTGCTTCCTGATTCCTGATATATCTACTTTACTCATAATGCGCTTGACAATTGGTCGGGATGTCTCCGTTCTCAGAAACTTTGGTCTGACAAGATTCAGGATATTAAACACCTCCTTGACATGATTCTGATAGAGAGTTCCTGAAAGCACAACCTTCCTGGGTGTCTGCACCTTGGCAAGAGATTGCAAGACATCTGTATTCTCATTTCTCGGCGTATGTCCTTCATCAAGAATAAGAACCGACGGAGCCTTAAGCAGTATCTCACAGCAAGAAGTTGCTGCCTCACTGTTTTCTGGATCACAGACAATGGAGGAGAACTGCTTGTAACCAAGGAAAAGGATACTTTTGGTCTCTACCCATTGTTTCAAAACCTCTAATTGCTGAAATCGATTGTCTGCTTTGGCAGTATAGAAGTCATACAATGGAATGTTCTCTATCTGCCAAATCTGAAACTCTTTCTTCCATGTGGACAAGATTCCTTTTGGAAGAACAACTAGAGGTCTAGCATTCGGGTACTTTGCCAAGAAACTCTGCATAAAACTGATTATCATAAATGTTTTTCCTGATCCGGGTGCATGTGCCAGAATGCAACCCCCAGGATTATCACCCACCAAGTTACTAACAAGAAAATTGAAACCCTCTACCTGATGAGGTTTCATTTTCTTTGTATGCCTCGGGTGGGCATAAACTTCAGTAACTATCAAATCGTCAGCAGACAAATTAAGTCCACCTATTCCGGTTGACTCATTGTCTCTGGAGTTTCGAGAATCTGGCATGTAAGTTCGAGAAGACCTTTTTACCTGAAATAATAGACAATAAAAAAAACACATGAAATACAACTGTGTATCGAAAGAAGGACAAATAAAGAGATGATTAAACACCCAATAAAGAATTCAATGCAGATGAATTGACAGCAGAATTGAATGATGTAGATTATGCAATCAAATTCACAAACAAGTGCAACAAAATCAAACAGCTTGAAAAAGAAAATAGCAGATAAGATCACAGTTAAACTCATAAAGAGACCAAACCATCACAAGTTTCCATTTTGATTTTATAACTCAGTTGTGCTTCATGAACTGGATTTGAAAGATGAATATCGACACCAAAAAACCAAACTACCTAAGAACTATTTGGTCTTATAGAATACAAAAGATGCATTAATGTCATGTTCCCTCTCTAAGGAATACTAAGAACAACCGAAGTAGAGAACAGTCAATCATATATAGGTACATGTAGGCACTGTAAAATGACTACATTTATGACTCAACCATAAATAAAAAAACTGACTCCTAAACTCACAATGTAAATACGGGACTTTTGAAATTTAAAACTTCCAATATCCCCAAATTAATAAGGACTTCTAGACTTTCAAAATCACCAAATACATAGGAGTCATGAACATCCAAGCCCACTAATTAATTACAGGTGGTATCAAAACCAACTAGTTTGATTTTCAAATCTAAGATCCTGCAAATCATACATTCCCGTTAAGCACATGTCAGCAAATTTACAAAGCCAATTTTAAGCATCTAAGTGATACAGATGCACTTGCACATAGTTAGTTTTATGTTTGCTTGGTAAAAACTAAAAAGAAAGGTAAATTTAGGAAATATAAAATGTTTGAATGCCAAGATGAAACCTTACCTTGTTATATTGGAACTCAAATATATTCTCAATTCCCTTGTCTATAACTCCACAAATGCGACAAACATAACCAAGATCATCTTTTAAAATAAAAGAATGGTCACAGCTTTCTTCATCTTCTTTCTCTTGTTCATCCAATGAAGGATCTAGAGCAACATCCTAGAAGCAGCATGATAGAAAGTAAGTAAGCTTGTATTTATGCTATGTGAAAGCTTGCAAAGTGATGCAAAATTTTGGAGATAATAGAAAGCCACACAATGGAGTACAGAAATTTAAAGCAGATTCTGATACACCACGTTGAATATCCTTGCTTTGTATTTATGCTATACGTGAAAGCTTGCAAAGTGATGCACATTTTGGAGATAATAGATTAGACAGCCAAACTATGGAGCACAGAACTTTAAAGCAGATTCTGATACCCCACGTTGAATATCCTTGCATAAGGGTTCTAATATAAGACTATCAAATTTTCTTACAGAATGAAGATGCACGGGCCTTGAACCGAATCACGATACTAAGTAAATTTTAATTTTGTTTGCAAAACCTATTGTTAGTAGTTCACAGCAATCATCATACAATTCAAAACTTCGTGTCCTCCCCAAAACATTGGAAAAATCATGGACAAAACAAATAAGAAGCAAAAAGTCTTGACACATCTACAAATAAACGATAGAAAACAAAAATATGCTCATTTGAGACCGTATGCTAAATAAAAAGATGCGTACAAAAAGGGAAAAGAAGTCTCTTATAGCAATCAATCTTTGCATTGCTACCTTGGAAAATTCTAAGGCCATTGACATTTCGCTCCACATTTCTTGAACCCCATCATCCTCAATACTATCTTGTGAATCACTTTCATCTTCAACACCAACATAAACACCTCTATCCCTGTTGATGTCAGCATTAGCTTCCCCATTAAGACTTATACGTTCTATACGAGCTCTTCTATCTGCAAGTCCTCTAACCTGCAGAGATAATCCTCTCGTTAATTCTATATATGGATAATGAATAAAATGACATGGGAATGATGAATAATACCAACTCTAACTTTGTGAAAGCAAAAATACATTGTTATTTATTAAATATTTCTTTTTCTTGGGGTGGGAAATTTGAACTAGTAACCTTGACTTCGGAAGTAGGTGTAGAACTATTCTCGGCTAATCCTATGACCACCAAAAGCACATTGCTTACATCATGGGAAGAATACATCCTCTATAAGGTGAAAATTTCCGTAATTAATATGAAGGACATCACAATGAATGTACAACATTTAGGTAACAAAATGAATATATTTCGTGAACTACATTAAATTTAGAGTTTATAAAGCATTGGTAGATTATGGAAAAGAGAAAAGAGAAATTAGCATAAGTAGCCGCCAACATGAAGGGGAATGTCCTTGAAAAAAAAAAAAAAGAAAAAGAAGAAAAGGGAAATGAAACTAAAAAACAGAATTCGTTTTTTGTCACATAGGACTTCTAACAATTGCACATGAATACTTCATTTTTAAAACAAAATTTAAAAGATGAAATAATAATTGATTTGTTGTGGACCGTGGCAAGTAAAGATGTAATGCATGCATGTAAAATCTAAATAAGTTCATAGAATTGTAACATGAAAAACAAAACTCCTTCCAAGAGATGATTGCTATTAAACAACACCTACTGTATACAAAGATCTTCTGTGACATATGCAAGGTCAAATTACCTCCACATCCTTCACGAAAGATCCTCCAGATGGTTGGTTCAAGAAAACAGTCTGAAAATTATAACAAGGTCCTTCGTCTTCTTTATCTTCTTCATCAGAGTCAATTGTTATAATAGGCAATGATTTTGTTGGAGTGTCATTCGCAACATAGTCATCATCCAAGTCAATGAAATTCTTGTGCGTCGGATATGCCATTTTGCCATTTTCCAACTTAGCACCTTCTTTAGCATCGTTCTTTTGAGCAGCAAAGAACTGACTTATAAGTGTTGGGTACTTGTCAAAGTATGGGTATAAAGTTAGCATCTTCAGAGCAAGAAGAGCCTCTATGTCTTTTGTGACACTTCCAAACTTACCAGCATCTAACCCATCAAGAAAACCTCGAGTAGCAAGTGGATCGGAAAAATCAACAATTTTCGAAGTGGTTACTGGTTTATTCGGCACAGTTTCATTGCACACACGGGAAGGGAAGGCCGTTCCATCATGATGCTTTCCATCATTAGAAAATCTAGGCCGTTTATGTCCTGGGGAATAGGATTGTTCATAAAGCATACTTGTAGCGGAGGCGATTCCATCCTGATATCTTCCATCAATAGAAAATGCAGGTCGTTTTTGTCCCGAGTAGAACTCTGATTACAAAATAACAATTCACAAGAAAATTGCAAAATATTAGGACCTGATACAACTATATTAAAACAGTACCTTTAATGCTAGAAATCACATTTTCTGAAGCCATTAAGTATGTGTACTCACAGTCCTCATACTCTATCTAAGAAAGAATATAGGTTATTTTTCAGGAAAATTGCAATTGCTTTATAGTTAAATAACATAAAAGGAATGCTAAATACAGCTGATCGGGTGACCTTTCACAAAATTATTTGGCCCCACTAATTTCAGTATTCTGTTTATTTGTTCAGGAATAATAAAAAAGTCTCCTATGTATTTAAAAAAATGTTGCGATCCACCTTGTGTTTTTAAGAATGTTGCATCTATCCCCCTACGTTTGCCTTATATAACTCCTGAAAATATAAAGTGGAATGCGGCATTTCGATAAAACAAGTGGAGGTTTTTGTTAATGTCCCATTTATTTATCCATTCATTTTCTTCATCGAACACATCAAACCATAGACAACACCTAAGCTATAAAAATATCCTTAAAAAAAGGGGAAAAAAAGCTAAGCTATAAAAATTAAAGAAGACCCATATGGAAAAATATTACAGAAAAAATTCATAATACCTTGAATTTTTCGTTCTCTCTAACTATTCGAATTCATGCAACATAAAATGTCCCAAATTCTCCCACAACAACATAAAGTACAATATATCTATATATATATACATATATATATATTATATATATGTATATATATATCGTACTTGAAAAACTTGCATTCAGTTAAACTCGGAAAACGTAAATTGTTTTCCTCAAAAAAAAAAAAAACATAAATTATCTAGAGGGGAAAAAAAACAATTAAAAAAAAAAGCACCACTATCGCATTTAGAGAACAGACAATTAAATGTTATATAAAAAGGCAGCCGAAATTGCCTGATCATTTAGGTCTAAATCTTAATATGGGTTTTCTGAAAATTTTAATTCGCATGAATGGAAATTTGTCTGTAGAATGCGGTCCAAAAGAAATTCCGGAAATTAAGAAAAATAGCATTGAGAGAGAGAGAATGAGAGTGGGATTATTTACCTAAAGGCATAATGGGAGAATTCTGAGTGAGCAGTCGAATTTTCCGTCTCGAACGAAGAAAGAAAGAAGAGCGGTTTTCAGCAAAAATTGGCCGATACTCATGAATAGGTGTCAAAGCTTCTGCGAGAGAGAGAGAGAGAGCGAGAGAAAGCTGTGTATGCGCCTTGGAGTTTGGACAAATGTATGTGCTAAACTTGTGTTGTAAATTTAGAAAAGCCTCCCATTAAACGGATCAATTGAAAAACCCAAAATAATAGTCCTCGAGGCTACGTTGACAAAACCGACGGCCCACTAGGGCAAGCAATACCACACTCATGATACGTTGACAAGATACAAACTTAATATATTTTTTTATGGGTTAGAGTAAAAAATATTAACCACTAGCCATTTCAGTATTAACTTAAAATTGACCTATTTAAAAACGAGTCGTATTTGAGTCAAGTCACATGACATTAAGGGGCGGTTTATTTTGAGTACTTTTGGTGCTTAATGGACTCAAATTTATATTTGAGTATCAAGGATCCTTTAGATTCGTGTTTATTTCCCTAAAAATATAAATCATTTAGGTATCAAGAATCTAAGTTTTTAAAGTTCTACACCTCCAAAACTTTTGATACTCGGATATCTCTGCTACAGTAAAATTGAAATTCTCTATCCTATATTTGAGAAAAAAAAATCATAACTTCTTCATCTGATATCCAATTGAGATGATTCTTTTTTCATTATGTTGCTAGTAAAGAAAGGAATAAATTGAGATCCATATTGCATGTTTTTTAGGATCATTAACATTAAGATTTTATTAGATTTTTTAATAAATCAAAAACTATTTTCACTACCTCTTCAATTTTATTGCATATTCAGATTAAAACTTAAATGCACATCCAAACTCCAATATGGATAACAATTCAAATCATTAACTCAAATCCTAATTCAAATCACACTAACTCAAATTAAATCATTAATTTGAATCTATTTACCAAACAGACCCTAAAATGACTTGTCTAACCTGTGATTAATTATTTAAATATTTTCCCTTATGATCAAATATTCCTATAAGATAAAACCTTAGCTCACTTAATCTCAGATCAAGCTTCAAACTAAATTGATTTAACTAGAAGATGATTTTAGTTTGATCTCTTGAGATTTTTCATTTTTTGTTAGACTTGTTATTTTGTTGGTGTTAAATTTGTTATTTTGTTGGATGTTTTTAAAAATTTAGGACTTAATTTTTGGTTATTATAGTATGGAACTTATTTGATTTTGAAAGAAATTGTTTGATGTTTGTTTTTATGTTATATTAGTACAAATTCAAAGCTAAAAAACTTCACGGGGTTAGTATGGATTACTACGTGTCATTAGCGAGTTACGGGTCATTAGTGGGTTGCAAGTCATTATGGGCTATGAGTTATTGGCATTTTATAGGTGCATAAGGAACAGGTTAGTATAGGTCGTGTTCGCGTCAACCTATATCAGAATAAGTCATAATAGTGTTGAGATTTCTCAACTCATTTGTGTCATAGGTTGAGTTAGTGTTAAGTTAGTTTATGTAAAAATTGACCCTCAACCCTACCCGAACCCGACCCGCCGATACGAATTGCCAACCCTCCAATCCACACAATTCACGGAGGGATGTAGAGGCAAACACCCCTTTTAATGACTTCTTAAAAATAAATGATTATTTTTATTAAATTAGGAAAATAGACTATTCTCATTAATTATAAAATCAAAATGATAAAAATAACCTTCACTATTATTGATTGGCTATAGTATAAAGCTTTAGTACATGAGTGATAAATTATAGCAACATCAATGATAAACCTCTATATATCAGTGATAAACAGTAATATATCAATGTTAAAAGGCCTAATATATCAATGATAAACATTAGTACATCAATAAAAAACCGTAATATGTTAGTGATAAAAAGGCTAGTATATCGATGATACACCTTAATACGTCATCGATAAACCCATAAATAATAAACCTTAACAAAAAAACCACAAACCCTTACTTTTTTTTCTCTTCTCTCTCTCCCTCTCCTCTCGCTGCAACCAACACTATTGTTGTTGCTCTAATCAGCATTCTGATCTCGCGACACCAAAGCTCATGCAAAGGCCATCACCACGGCAGCATTGCTTCCCCACGAATCTAGGACATCGTCGAAAGTGTCAAAGGACGCAAAATCAAGGTGAAGAAGGACTTGCGAGGGGAGTTTGTAAGGAGCTCGTCACCAGGTTCATGTAGCGATGGAGAGAGAGGAGAGATGGTGGTTAAGGTCGCAAAATTTTTAGGCTCATCGTCGAACAAAGATTGAGACTTTGGTTGTTATTATTGGCGTTTGTTATTCCAACTCCATTCAAAGACGCCACAGAAGACAGGGACATCATGGTGAGAGGAGAAGGGGCGACAAAGAGACATAGGAGGAAGAGGATGGGGGGATAAAATAGAAAAAGCGTAAAAACTTACAAAGAATGAGTACTGTTTGGTCGGCCATATACTTAAATTATAAAAAATGTGGCTAAATATTTTTAGTTGGGCAGTCAAAGGGTCACCCGGCCAAATTTTTTATTCAATAATCTCGCTTGATATAATCCATTATAACTCACTAACTCAGACCCTACCAACCTGGTTAAGAAGTCAACCCAGCCCCTAAACCCGCCTTTAATTAAGTGGATTTGGGTTGAGTTTCTCCTGATCCATCTTAATCGAAACCCACCCAATTTATTTATATATATGTTGAATAATATATCTAGTATATATTTTTTACTCACAATGTTTTTAGGTGATAGATTGTGCATGTTTAGGTCTAGATGTTTGGAGTTGGAGATTAGAAATTGTACAAAATGATGTTTCTTAGTTTTAAAAAGAAGAATTTTGTTGCATGTTCTAATTTGTTTGTTGATTTATGACATGTTCATTTGAATTTGAACTTGTTTTATATATCTTTTGTTGGTTTATTTCCTAAGTTTTTGCTTCTTTTAATTTAAACGCACCCAACCAACCTAAACTTTTGTTGGATGCTTGATTTTAAACTTTGGATTGGGTGTGTAAATTTTAAAATCAACCTGCCCAAACTTGATTGGGTGGGTTGAAAAATCTCAAAAACCCATAGAACCCGTCTAATCTTTACCCCTAAAAGTCCTAGTCTTGTTTTACTTTAGGTGAACTGAAAAATATTAATAATCCACCCAAATCATCTAATGTTTGGTCCTAAGTTTTAGTCATACACCCAACCTATCTAATATTCATCCGTAAGTCCTAGTCTTGTTTTGATCCCTTTTGACTTGTAAGCAGTGCTAATTTAATGTTTGTGAGTGTTTCATATTTGATCCTTATATTACTCTGTTGTCATAAAAATGGGTTTCTTTTATTTTTATGTCTTTTGATGTTATCAAAAAATCATACATCATATATGTTCATGGAAAAATTTCGTAGACTAAGATGGTAGGAAAATTGATCTCACAATAGAATTTGCACTCACGAATTAATGAACAATAAATGAAGCAAAAGTAAATAATAGACACTAAGAGCTCGTTTGGTTCGAGTATTTGAATAGAGTATTTGAATGAAGATTTAAATTTTTATGAGAGAAAATACTGTAGTAAAATGATTCGAATCGTGATTCGAGTTATGAAACAAACGCACCCTAAGAATCATAGTAGTTCACACTGTGAAGAACTACCTCCCCCTTAAAGAGATAGGAAAATCCACTATTCGCAGGAAAATATAATAAAATCAAGGGATTGTCTAATTTCTCATTTGAATCATGGTTAGTTTTCCTATCTTAGCATTGATTGCATCACCATGATCTTGATGTGAATTGCTCGTGTTGAACAAATAGGCTCTTTTACTGAACCTGCCTTACCCATGGGCCGAGCCCACTGATGGTTGACATTATACAACACTATAGTCTCGTATTCAAAATTAAACATGTTAAAAACGCCAACTCTATCCAATTTGTATACCGACGTTGTCATTATTTTATGGGTAAGTATTTAACAAATAACCATATTAATATATTACATCTGTCAATAACTTAATGACAACTTAAAAATTAGTATAAAAATTAGTGTCTCTAAAATTACTCTTTAGAATTTATTCTCAATTCTTGCCTTTTCATCAGTCAATTTTACCATGAAAAGGACTTAAATTCCCTTAAAGAAAAAGTTATTAAGAATAAGGAAAAAATTCAAGAACGTGAAATACAATTTTGGTCTTTTATAATTAAAATTAACCTTTTACAAAAAAAAAAAAAAAGAGAGCATGAATTTAAAATGCAAAAGTATAAATTTTGATGCAACCCAAAGCATAAGAGATGATTTGTTTTAACAATCGTAAGATAAAAAAAGGGAAAAAAACTTAAATAGTGGATAAAAATGCACATACATTTAGGGTTTTATAAGATTATTTTAGTTAATATTACATTTCTGAAAAGGAAAAAAAAAAGAAGGAAAAATTTCAAATTAGTACCCTATGTTATATCAAAATATCGTTTGATATCCTATGTTTTGAAATATTTAATATTGATACCTCGACCTTTGAGAAAATCTTTTTTTGGTACTTTGGAGCCTTTTTGGGTCACGAGAAGACAAAATTACCTTTTTGTATAGTTGACTAAAATTTTGAGTAATTAAAAAACACAAAAACTAAAAAAAAAAGATATGAATAAAAAACCCAATCCAGATCCATTGTGTGTGTTGTATTGTGATCAAATTTCACTTTAATCCAAGAAAGAAATCTCACACCTTAGTACAGGTGTACATGCCCCCATTTCCCCATTCCCTCAACTGAGTGTCGACAAATTTCCCCTCATCACTTTCGCAATCCAAATCTATCTTCTTCTTCTTCACAATCCAAAAAAATCCCGACTCAGTCTTTTTTGACTCGACTAGTTCGAGTTTGTCGTGAGTCATTGACCATTTCCTCTAATTCTCTCTTTCTCTTTGTCTCTTTCTTTTCCATCATTTGACGATGGCGATTTCATGATAAGCGTGGACCCTACCGCCTGGAGACACTAGGCTAGGCTAGGGTTTTGTTGGTTTTGGTTATCCGTTGCCATGGTAACAACTACTGCTCGAGGTGCTTCAAGTTGGAATGATGCATACAGAGGCAAGAAATTTCAATAAGATGAAGAAGAGGCATGAAAAAGATTGCATCTTTGAGGCTTCAATCTGATGGGGCCTTCGAATTGTCGACAACCAACTCCAATCTGATGGGATTTAAAGTAGAAGAAATGGGGGAAGAGTCGTTGGTGGTAGTAGAGTGGAGGAAGAAGAAGAAAGTGACAATGGTGAGGGCGAGGATGAAAATGGCTGAGATTTTGATGATGTTAAAGGAGGAAAAGTCTAATTTGGAGAATATGAGGTTTTGTGTTTAAGTGTCGAAGAAGTGGTCGGAAAATTTGTTGTTGTGTTTTTTGTGGTGATCTTGTTGACCAACATTTGATTGATCTGGAATTAAAAAAAAAAATGGGATGAGGAAGAGAAGGGTTTTGGGGCTGGGATGAGAAAGGGACAATAGAATTTTTTTTCAGATCTTTTTTTTTTTTTCAATTCTTGGGATTTTTTCTAATTACTCAAATTTTAGTCAACTATACAAAAGGATAATTTTGTTTTTTTGTGTCCCAAAAAAAGCTCTGAGGTACTAAAAAAGATTTTCTCAAAAGTCAAGATACCAATTTTAAATATTCCATAACATAAGATACCAAATGCATATTTCGATATAAATTTTGATGTAATCCATAGTATAACATATGATTTGTTTTAATAATCACAAAATAAAAAAAGGAAAAAAAACTTAAATAGTAGATAAAAACGCACATAAATGCAGGATTTTTATAAGATTAATTTAGTTAATATTACACTTCTGAAAAGAAAAAAAAAAGAAAATATTTAAACAAGCATGCAAATCTCCATTCCACCATTTAAAGGAAAAAATATTTCAATAAATTCAAATGAAGCATTATTTTAATCATCGGAGTTTGGAATTGAACAAATCATGCTAAACTTGTGAATTAAAAAATTTTCCCCTTTACCAAAGAGAGAGAATTTTGTTATTGACTAGTATTTATTTTGATCTTCTACTTTTTGAATAAATAGACTCACATTCATTCATTGTGTCTTTTAATTTGCCATTGAGTTGGATCATTTCTAATTTATTAATAGCTTGCTAAGTTGAAGATGTAATATTATAAATATATGGGAAAAAGGCATGGAACCTGCTGCTTCATAAAAAAGAATAATAATATTCTCATGAGTTTAATTTGGTACTTGCGTAAATACAAACACTAAATTGATCTAAAATATCAAATAAACTGCCTTTATATTTTTAAATATAATTATAAATAGATTAGTAATTAAAAAATTAATAGAACTAATGGACAAAGATATTATTAAGAGGCAAATGAAATTTATAACCTAGCTCCAATCGTGATTATTTTAGAGCATGGGAAAATCACATGATAAATGAATATAACTATGGACAATCTTAAAGTAAAGGTGGACAAAAAAACCCAACAAAATCAATTCACATATCCAATTCAACCAAGATAACCCGAATCGACAAATCTGATAAGTAATTCACCAAAACCAAACCGAACTTAACATGAGATTTCATTCGGTGGGTTTGGGTTCAGATTTTCCCAACCCATTTTAACCCAAAAATCCCATTTTAACCCAATATATATATATATATATATATATATATATATATAGTTGAAAAATACATTTTGACGTGTATTATTTCTAGCATCTATGCATTATTTTGGTTATTCTTACTCTTTAAATGTTTTTGATAAATACTCTTGCTTGCATCCGTGAGAAGTTGACAAATGCATTTTCACAAAAATTATGCGTGTGTTACTTGTTTTATATTTACATTAATGAATGGAAGCTTATTACGTTCTATGCTAGGTGATAAATCTTGTATTACAAATGTTGAGTATGTTTTAGTGAAGATGCTTGAAATTGAATATTGACAATTATGCACTATATTAAATGATGTTTCTAGTTAGTATTTTTGTTTCGTTGGTTTTTATTATAGTTTATTTGTTAGTTATTGACTTAATATATTTTATTGAATTCATGTTGCGGAGCCTTTATCTTTATGTTGATTTTAACTTATTGAGACAATTTTGAACTTTTATAATACTGATATCTTATGAATTTTAGCTTTTTGATTCATTTCGATTAAATTGTTGGCTTTGATTTTTTCTTTTTTTATTACTTAACTTGACCAACTCAACCCAGCCAAATTTTAATTGGGTGGGTTGGTTATTAAACTTTGGGTTGATTGAGTAGATTAAATTTAAAATCAGCCTATCGCATTTTGATTGGGTGGCTTGAAATTTAAAAAAAAAAAAAAAAACCCGATATTCAACCCTAGCTTAAAGTTTGTTATTTGAGACTTACTTATAATTTATGAATATTATTTAATAGTGTAGCTCTTTTATAGTGGTACAAATCAAAGTCAATACTTCTGTAAATTTTATTATGATATAAAAAGGAGTTTAAATTATATATGTCAATATGGTCCCCTTGCTAGCTTCATAATTCTCTATGATGAATTAATAGAATTTTCTAGAACAATTTTTAGACTCCTAATCCTAGTAGAAATCATAACCATTGGAACGTAAATTATATATTATATATGTTAATATGGTCCTCTTGCTAAATTTATAATTATCTAGGAATATGTTTGGCAACGCAGTTAGAACTAAAAGTTGTAATGAATTTTACTGTAGCATGTGAGAGCTTTACATTGTAGCTTATTTTTGCTTTACACTGTAGCAATTCTAACTATATAGTGGGAATGAGGTTGCCAAGCACACCTTAGGATGAACTAATGGAATTTTCTAGGACGATTTTCAGTCTCTTAATATTGGTAGAAATTATAATTAGGGCTATTAACTCATATAGTCCCTATCCTTTTACAAAATTAATGAATTGGTCCCCCCCTTTTTTTTTTATTAAAAGAGCCATAATCTTATGTTTTAGATATAAAAGGACTAAACTAATTGACGGCCAATTACCTTGAGTTACACATGTGGCCAATTAATAAGGACATTTCTGTAAATGTAAAATGAAAAACAAAAAATAAAATAAAATAGTGTAATGTAGCCTATACCATCTAATCTAAAGATGCCACATAGGCTTGATTGCCCACATTATCAAAAAAAAAAAAAAAAAAAAAAACTGCTCCTTCATTATCATCTTCCTCTCAGAAAAATTTGAAGAAACACCTCGCCCAAAAATTTTATTTGGAGAAATAACCTTTTTTTTGGGCACCAAAATGGCTGACATGTCCCATTTGTTCCCTATGTGGCGTCTTTTTATCCATTTCAGCCCCTCCACATTGGCATGCCCTTTCCAAATACAAAGCCTAAAATTTGCCCTAAACTCCCCTGCCCTAAATCATAGCCCTCCCCAATTCATCGAGCCTCCCTAATCTCAGAAATTTTTTTCTTCCTCAGCGCCCAAGTAGAACTGAACTCTTGTACAGCAAGCCACGACCGACGACCCAATAGAGTTAACCCATAGATAATTTAACTCTTAGATTCTCATAAACTTAATTCAATATGCTCACACTTTTTTCCACATCAACTTATTGTTATTTTTAATGATGCTCATATTTACAATATATATTTATCCGCAGCAGCAAATGACTGACAAAGAAATGAAATTTCATTTTCAGTCTCAAATCAAATAAAAAAAAATGAGTGTTTTGTATGTGATTGTTTTGATTTTGGTTTGGAAATTGGGTTAACATTGCATTGCATGCATTGGATAAGCAAGCAAAAGAGATCGTTAAAATGGGAAATCAAAACAAAAACAAAACATTGGAAAACAACTTTCACAACACACAAACAAAAAAGAAAAATAGAGGCAAAGTAGCTAACCTCTATCTTTGCGCGACCAACACAAATATTTTATTTAGGTATAAATACTACGTGTGTTATATAAATCTCGTTGGTTGCTTTTTTAAAAACAAATAAAGGCATCCCATTGACAGATTAAATTTTCAAAAACACCCTGTAATGTTCATAGTGTTTTTGATTCTTGAAATTGTGAACAATGATGGAAGGACAATGGAAGTATGAATTTGTTCCTAATTTTTTTGGCTGAAAAACGGAGAAACGCCCATCTTAAGGGGCTTGGGATTGTCTGTTGTGGGGTCGATATGGGGTTTGAAAGGGGTCTAAATATGGAGACCATGTGTTGGCCCATATCGACCCTTATTGCTACAAATGTAGAATGGGGTCAATATGAGGTCTTCGTATGTAGAACCTTCATTGACCCATATCGATCCAAGCACGCTTATTTTTCTACACATAATCTAGTAACCGGTAAATCCTATAGTTCCCCACATTAGTTTTGGGTCTGTTTATGGAATGAATTTTTTAGAAGCTAAATATATATTCAATGGTTAATTAGTAACAAAGAGTGGTTTATTATTAGTCAATACATTAACATGAAAAATACATGAAGCGTGTCCCAATCATGATTATGGTAGGAGGTGCATATAATCTTCCACATCAATCATATTCTTGCCCTTCAATAATAACATGAATTCCAAGCAAAATGACAAAAAAAATCCATCCACAAAGTGACTGTATGTTGTATCCTTTCTAAATCAACCCAATTCACCAACAACAAATCCACACATTTTGTCCCCACCCGTGTAGTCATGTAGGTTGAAAACAAATTCAAATGACTTAATTAAGCAGACTTTTTAATTAGTTAATGGGTATATAAAATTGTGACTAGAGAAAGGTATAAGATGTTAGGTATTTCTAATAATCAACAAGGGAATATGAATCTTAGACTTTTTCGTGCTTACAAAGTCTGAGTATGAAACATAACAAAGAAAAACCGTTGAAGTGTATTAGATTACCTAATGTTGTTTTAAGGTTAATGTAATAATGTATTAAGATGAACATCTCTTTCTGATACGCATGGAATAGGGTTGTTTGCCACTATACTAGCCTTAACTGCAAGATAATTCATGCCTGATTTAACTAATGCTTGCTCTTGATTTAACTAATGCTAATTATTTCAAACTCGTGTTACAGCCTCTAAGACTAGACACGGTGTTAAGGACTAAGGAGCACTACAATTGCAGATTGTCGAACAAATCAAAATATGAATGTTATGCAAAGTTCATTATAGACCCTCTGGGCCCAAACGATCTACGGTGGTTCAGAGGCACCCAATTTGGCCATGTATTGGACGTGGCTAAAAATTTTCAACATTCTGGCCAGTTGTTGTGGTCACTAGTGTTGCGGATGGCAGCAATGAACTCTGAGAATGAATTTTGAATGGTGGTTTATCGTGTTCCAGTTAGGTACACGATGAAGGATTTTGCATTGCTAATATGATTATGTTGCGGTGATGAGTATCCTATTCTTGACGAAGCCAATGAGGATGAGGGGGATGAGGAGGATGAGGATGATGGTACTCCATCTTTTATGCATAAGCATTGGCCAAAAAACATAGAAATTTCCATCTATGATGTTATTAAGAAGATGGAGCAAAACATTAAAGCTGTAGACAATTTAGAGAAGAGGAAGATGGCGACTTTGATTTTTGTCATTGGTGTTTTGATGGCCAACGACAAAAATTACATGAAAATCAAAAAACAATTCCTAACTTTAGTCGATAACATAGATGCTTTATGTGCCTATCCTTGGGGCCAAGAGTCCTTTGAGTATTCAGTCAAGCAACTGAAAAAGGTATCAGGAGTAAGTGCGGCTTAAGCAATGTAACATTCACTTTCAATGGATTTATATATCCATTTGAGGTAATTAAACATGAGTAATTTATATATTAGTTTGTATTTGATATTGCATTTATCGTTTTATATTTTATATAATATTTGATCCAAAATTTAATTTTGGTTTAGGTATTTGTCTATGAGTGCATCCCTGCGGTAGCAAACAGATTTGCTACCCCCATCCCAATAGAAGATCCTGTGCCCTAAATGTGTTGCTGGAAGACAATAAAGTGGAGAGGTGCAACCAATCCTTTAAGGGTTGAGATAAGCAATTTAATAAAAGGGTACAGGTCAGTGTCTACCTACTACTCATGTAATTATTTGTATTAAGTAAAACAAACATGGTCTTAACAAGAATTTTTTTTTAATTTTTTTTGTAGGATATTCATAGCATGTTGTTTGCTACGAATGAGGAAATGAGAATCCCGTGCATGGTCAATTTTAAGCCTTTTGTGAGAAGAACTATTGACCCAATTATAAGCCAGTTGACCGAGATTCTCGATTAGGGAGAGCGTGTAGTTTTTGGCCATGAGCATCCGGGGCATATTTCTCCCTCTATTGATCAAGATGCGCCATCAACTTCTGAACATCAAGATGCTCCTCCTAGAGTAGTACGGCTTGAGAATGAGGTAAGAGCCATTAGGAACAGGAAGCCATGAGAAGAGAAATAGCTTTGGGGTTTAAGCAGTTAAAACAACATAATTCTGACCAGTTCAAACATTGGTCAGAAATTATGCTATCAATGGGACATCAAGAGTGTCATTACAGTGAGGGTTATGATGGGTTTACTATGCCTCAACCGCACACGACACCCCTACATGAAGAAGGATTACCACACTTATCTCCCTCACCTCGTCCCTCACCTCGCACTATGGCTCAGCCTCACACTATGCCTTTGCTTGAAGATGAATCACCTTTTGTTTCCTTACCATGCACTACTCCTATACCTGAAGCTGGATCATCGCACTTATCAAGCTCACCCGAGGAAGCTTCGCCCCAACCTCGCAATACAGCCATGCCTGAAGACAAATCACCATCCGTTCCTTCCTCGGCTCGCAGAACATCCTTGCCTGACTCACCTCTTCCTACAAATTGCACTGATATGTGGTATAAAATGAAGAACCATAGCCACTACAAATACAAAGACCACAGAGGATCAAAAAAAGATCACAACATATGCAAACTCCATATACTGATCCTAGAACAAAATGATTATAGTTTTGTCGTATTTGTAAAGAACAATGTAATTGTTTGGATTATGTTTGCAGGTTTTCTAGTTTTTTGGATTATGTTTGCAAGTTTTGTAGTTGTCTGGATTGTGTTTGTAGGTTTTGGATATCATTTAATATAAGTCGTTATGCTGTCAAATTTTATTTTGGAAAAAAAAAAAAACAAAGCAACTTTTCATATATTTTGTGCATTTGATTATGGAGAATTGACAAACTTTGTAAACTAATATTGTGAAATGAAAGTATTGATTTTTGTTAACCAGTGTTTATTTGTAAACTAATATTTTTTGGTTATGGAGAATTGACACACTTTGCATAGTGAAAAGATCAATTGGGCCATTTGATGTTCCTCAGCCTAAAATTTTGACAATATCCCTTACAAATTAAAAAAAATTGAATTAAAAAAAAAGGTCGATGTGAGTCGATATGCGGTCAATATGAGGTCTACATATGTAGACCCTATGTTGAACCTGTATCGACCCATATCGACTTCATATAATTCAAATAGACCCCAATGTATCCGTCTTTACGTGGCATCTGATCTATGTCAAACACGCGACAAGTACAAGTTCTCAATCTGATGTTCACAATTGTAGAAACCTCTCCACCTACAATGTAACGACCCTCCCTATGCAACCACTACTTAGCTTTTTAAACATATTTTTAATTAAATCTCTAAATTTTGTGTAACATTTTTTTATATCCTTTAAAAGTTAACTTTACCAATTCTATCTTAAAACTATTTTTTTTACTTACTTTTTTTAACAACTAATTAATTAGTAGCATAGTGGTAATTTCAAAATATATATATAGTAGCGAAATTTTAAAAATATATACAAGGCTCATGAGTCATAGTCATCGAAACAGTCATCAAAATAGTCATCAAAACATAAGCGGATATCTAAGCGCGCAGTATCCATTTCCCATATCTCCACTCTGATTGTCCACTGCTTTGCCACCATCGATTAGGCGTTACTGATAGGTTGTTTACCTACAGTATGAATATTCTTGGATGAGCTTTTGCTCAGCAAGTAGGAATAGTAACTCACAAAATGTTTAAAGTAGCACGTAATCATATGTATGACTAATAAAATGCATGAACCGTATTATGCTCAGTTATGAACTTGTCTTATTATTAATTGGGCCCGAGTAGTCATACTGGTTGTGTGTGATCAACAAGATGTTAGGGTTTGCAAGGTCCCAACAACACCATGACCAATTATAATTTATTACTTCAACATGGAGCCTTCCTGTGAGTCAAGAGGTTGGTATGACTTTCTTGGTTAATTCTTCGTTTAAGTTTCACTAGTTATTTTAGTGAACATCAAATATGACATGGCATATTGTACTTGAAGCTTAACATGCTTGTAACATATTGAAAACTTTTATTTTAAACTATTCACATTGTACGCGAGATTCCTACTTACCTGTATCAGTGAAGTAGACTCCCCTATCAATTCTGAGTTCCTCTTTCTCTACTGAATAAATTTGTATAAACACCCATTACGAGTGTGTAAGAATTTCCCATTTAGGCTAATAAATTTTAGCATAACCACAAGAATTTGATCATTTTGTTAGATCATGAATTCCTTTATCAATTGGTCAGGAGTTTCCCTATTTCTATTATAAGGATTAATTTTACTAAATTCTCATAATATTCAAACTTTTTCCTTAATTGCCATATGTTCATATCTACGTTGATAATTAATTAATTTCACAATAATTGATTATTTAAGCATCATCATTTAAACCGTGAGGCATTAATCTACTAAATTAGTCACTCTTAAATTCATGATTCTTATCTTAAGTCCTAATTGGGATTGTTTTAAATTTGTTTCATGGGCTCGCAATTTATTTTAAGTCCATAAGCGCTAAAATGACATTTAACGTCTTATAGATTCTACCGATAGGCTATGTATCGAGCGACATTTTAGACTAAAACAGGTGTTGGACCCATGCCTAATATCGTGGCATTAAAGCTCTATCGTATCGGGTTTTTATGCTTGCAAATTTAATGTTTAATTGAAAACGATTAAAGTTCATCCTTGAAACTCTTATCCGTTTAGCTTGGAATTTCAAATAAAAATCGCTCAATAAAATAATATTTGAAATTGTTAACCCACTAAATCTTGAGCTTATATAACTTTTCAAAAGTATTGTAATTTCTTGGTTTACCAAAAAATCAAATTTTAAAGTCACGCGATTTTTGTTTGTAGAAACTGGTACCGGTAGAGTAATTTGGAAGATTTATATGTAATCGTTTATTAACACAACTTTTCTTTTAAAGTTTTTTTTCCTCATAAAAGTCACTTGTTTTTAAATGTGTGTTTGAATGATTTTCTTGTTTGTTCTAAAGTCCCGGTTACCATTTTATTTTGACAAAATTGCTTTCCGATTAAAACTTTAAAGGTTTTACCGATTAAAAGTTTTTGACTATTTTTGTATATCAAATTTTAAGTCCAATTTAGAAATAGAGTTTCACAAAAATTTCTTCATAAAAGTTCTTTATTTTACTGCAAACTAAAACTTTTATGTTTGGCAAAAATTGTAGTTCGGCCTCAAAATGACCCGAAACTTTAAAATAGTTTTCTATGCAAAAATGTAGTTTTTGGACTATTTTGGAAAACTGTCTATAACTGTATTTTAGAGGTAGATTTTGAACAAAAATTTCTTCACAAAAGTTGTTTGTCTTGTCGAAATCTAAAACTTTCATGTTCAGCAAAATGTAAAATTCAGACTCAAAACGGTCTGAAATGGCAAAACAGTTCCAGCATTATTGGAACTATTTTTGGGCAGTTTCAATAAACTGCATTAGGTAGTTTTTGGGCTGCCTTTTTGGCAGTTTTTAGGACTGTTTTAAGCGGTCCATAAAAACTGTTCGGTAGGCCTATTTAGAGTCAAAACTTTGTTTTTTTGCAGTCATAGGTTTTTGTTGAAAATGACAAAAACTAAAAGTACTGTGTTCGGTAAAGTTTTAAAAATTTATTCTAAGGCCTCTGTTTACACGTTCAAAGTTTATGGAAAATTTTTCCACAAACTAAAACTTGCACAAAACATAACTCTAACATGCAATACTAACTTTTTACATCACATACAAGCACTAACCATACTAATCACACATAAATAATTATTACAACATATTTCCTCACCCAATCATCAAATCCCTCATGACTTTATAACCTTTAACCTAAAAATTAATGAAAAGTTTAGAGTTGCTTACCCTTGGAAACTACTTTTGTAAGGTGTTCTTAGAGCTTCAAACTCCACTTCTTTTCTTCTCTTCTTGTTCCAACACTAGATTAAAACTTTTTCATGTAAAACTCTAACTTGTCTTGGTTATCACATAAATGCTATCTAAGCAACATATTTCTTTTCTTTGCTAAGGAAAATAAAAAGGACGGAAATGGTGTAGATATTACCTTGGACAATGCTCTTCACCATCTCCTTTTTCTTTTACTTTTGTACACTCTTAATTTCGTGATTTGCAAGTGGTGGAGATTAGTTTGGAATTTGGCTATATATATATATATATATATATATATATATATATATATATATTTGGGCTTGGTAAATTGGTAGAAAGGTTTGGAAGCAAGTGCAGAGAAAAAATTTCTTTCTTGGAAACTTTAAGCTCACTTGGTGGAAAGAATAAAAGTAGTGGATTTTTTTTTTGTTTGGCTTTTTCCTTCTCTTGGAGGCTTCGGTGGAGAGAATTGAAGTGATTAGAAGCTTTTGTTTTCTTTTCTTCTGTTGGAATGCACAAGTAAGGATGGTAAGAAAGAAGAGAAAAGTGACAAAAAAAAGCTCTTATTTATAGACTTGGCTTTATAAGTGGCCTTGATAAATAAATAAATAAATAAAAGACTAATCTCCCCCCTTGATGTGGCGCCTTTGTTAGTGATGAATGGAGTGTTAGGTTGGCTTTAATCAAGTATAAAGGACAACCATCATTATGTGTAGCTTAAATCAAGTGTACCTTAGACTTTTCTTGCAAGTTTTCATTAAGCAGGTAAATTTTATACTGTCAGCAATAACTAACATAGCTGACAGGAAATTTTATTATCTGATAGGTCCTTTCCTATTTTTCAAATACTGTAACATGTTAATCACAGTATAAACCGATATCGATCAAGGTTTAATCGCATATTGTTTTTTACTACATTAAGTCTAAAAATTTATTTTAGACTTAATAAAAAATCTGAATTTAACTTTTTAAGTATCAGGGCTCAATAATGACATAGTTTTTTAATAGTGTCACTATCCGAGTTTGCACTGTAATGGCTACTTGCGTAGCTCTATTTTTAACTAATTTGACAATTAAGGATCAAATTCACGTTAGAGCGTCTCTTGGTACACTACTAACTTAGTATTACACTCAAAAATTCTCATAATTAAATTTCTCAAGTTCTTTATAGATAAATTTCTTCCGCCTCAGTTGCTGTAGAATTTATAAATCTCTTTATTAAATTATAATAGTTAATTAATTAACTATAGAATATTTTATAGAATTTTTGGAACAATCATATGTTAATTTCGTAAATTCTTCAATCATGTATTTCATACACAATGTTTCCAGGAAAATCTTTGATTTAAATAGGTAAATTATGCTATTAAATTTTAGGATTTTCTTGGTCATTACTTACAACGTGGTACTCATCAATATTGAGCTTGTTGCGGAATGAAAGTATCAATTTTTGTTATAAGTGTTTATTTGTAAACTAACATATTTTGGTTATAGAGAATTGACACACTTTGCATTTCAGTTCCTTGTAGTGCTGTGGCACTCCAATTCGAGCACCGCGACGCTACCTCTCTGCCAATTCAACTGGGCACGCATTCACCGGGCGCTGCACTGTTGGCAGTTGACAACCAAGACCATGTTTTCTTGTGTTTTCTTCTAATTTCCTTGCTTGATCTTGTGCTCCTGCTCCATTTTCTTCCCTTGACTTTCAACCTACATAAATTGAGGCAAACATTTATAAATATGGCAATTTCAAGTGATTTTTCTCAAGAACTTAGCATTATTCAAAAAATTGAAATAAAAACAGAGGTCGAGGTAAGGTCGATATAGGGTCGATATGAGGACTACATATGTAGACCCTATGTCGAACCTCTATCGATCCATATCAACCTTATATAATTCAAATAGACCAATGTATCCGTCCTCACATGCATCTGATTTATGTCGAACACTTGATAAGTACAAGTTTCAATCTAATGTTCACAGCTGTCGAAACCTCTCCACCTACAACGTGGTCATCAATATTGAGCTTGTTGCAGAATGAAAGTACTGATTTTTGCTAATAAGTGTTTATTTGTAAACTAATATATTTTGGTTATGGAGAATTGACATACTTTGCATAATGAAAAGATTAGTTAGGCCATTTGGTGTGCCCCAACCTGAAATTTTGACAATATCCCTTACAAATTCAAAAAATATGAAAAAAAAAGGTCGATGTGAGGTCGATATAAGGTCTACATATGTAAACCCTACGTCAAACCTGTATCGACCTCATATAATTCAAATAGAAAAATTATAATTATGTAGACCTTATGTTGACCCTGTATCAACCCATATCGACCCAAGATTTAGAGTAAGTCTGACTTGACGTGTCCATCTAAAATGTTATATTTGTACATTTTTTAATCTCATGTGTTAACTCCTATCCCTGTAATGGGTTGAATATTAAAGAAGAGGAAGATAATGTTCTTTTGAAAATGTTCCTTCTTATGCGATGATTCTTAAACATGGAACAAGTAGAGAAATCCCACATGCATAATTTTTCTTAAAATATGATAATTGTATAGTTATGTACGATCAGGTGAATTTTTGCTTAAAAAGACACCAAGGTCTACATGGTTCTGCATGGGATTGACATGGGGTCTACACCTATGCCCCACATGGGTCTACATGGGGTCTGCATGTGTCAACCTAGGTAGATACCATGTAGAACCTATATTGACCCTTTTGTATATGCAATTTCATTGTAAGGAGGTCGATATCATGTAGACCCCATATCCACCATGTTCTTTTGTACTTGTACATCTCCCCATATCGACCCTATTCTTTTGTACTTATGCATCTCATTCAACAACATTATAATATAAGGAGGTTGATACCATGTAGACCCTATATTGACCCTATTCTTTTGTACTTATACATCTCATTCAACAACATTATAAGGAGGTCGATACCATGTAGACCCCATATCGACCCCGTTTAATTTTAAGTTTTGTAAATTCTGGCAGCATAATGACTTAATTTAATCAAAATGTAAAGAAACCCTACATAGAACAATATGGAACAAGACAATAATGATATTAAATGGAACAATTAACAATTAATTCATTGAAAACATACAAAGTCATTATCTCTTAGCAACAAACGAAATCAAGAAATTGGCACATTCCTACAAGTCTTTTGATAATGCTCGTATTGTCTTCATCTAGCGCATCTGTTTCTTCTTTGTTTGGTGCTCTTGCTTGTACTTGGAATTCTTTTTTGTTTTGACCTATTGCATCTTTGCTTAACATTAGGCGGTAAAATACACATTTCCCTAACATCATTGGGAATCTCCCATTGGGATGAATCTAGTACAGAATAAATTGTCTCTACATATGCATTAACCAATGTATCTGTCTTGTAATAATGTGAACATAATTCATAAATGGATGTTTCTGCCTTCCTGCAAGTTGCAATTGCATGTTCACATGGCGTTTGATCTACGTCAAACATGTGACAAGTACAAGTTCTTAATCTAATGTTCATTGTTGCAGAAACCTCTCCACCTATAACATGGTACTCATCAATATTGAGCTTGTTGGCTGACAAAAATCTAGCTCTGTCGTACCTGTTATGGAGTATTTTCTCATTCGTCGGTGTCAAAACTGAGGTAGTAACAACGGTGTTGGTCCACCTTTCGTTAAACCACATAGACATCTTTCCCAACACATAATCTAACAAGGCAATAACAGGGTAATCTCTGACATCTTTGAGCATTCCATTCAATGATTCAGCAAGGTTTGAGGTCATAATATCATATCTATTTCCTTTAAAATGGGCACGAGACCAATTCTCAAAGCCAACCTACTCTTGTAGGTATCTCCCAATGCATGGATAATTAGAACAAAGATCCTTGAAAAAGATATCAAACTCATCAATTCGATAAGCATTAGCAGCTTTAAAGAACAAGGGTAGAACACCGCTAGAATGGAAGGCATCCTTGATGTTTTGCACCACATGAAATGTGCAACAGCCATGGCATGCTAACTCATAAACTCTCTCAACAGCCTTTTTAATACTTCGATGCCTATCAGATATGAAAACTAAATCTTCACAATCTTTCACAACTTCCTTCAACTTTGAGAAAAACCATGTCCAAGATGCATCATCTTCTTTGTCCACAATCCCCCAAGTGATGGGATAACAACAACGTTCACTGTCTTGAGCAGTGGCCACAAATAGCACGCCTATGAATTTTCCCTTTAGAAACGTCCCATCGACAACTATTACTTTCCTCATGCAAACAAATCCTCGTCTTCAAGGTCCATGTGCCACAAAAAGATATTTAAACCTATTAGAATCGTCTATCTTAATGTGGGTAACAGTGTCATGGTTTACATACTTGAGCATATGACAGTACGATGGAAGAATGGCAAAACTTTCTTCGGCCATACCCTTTATGAGGTTAATTGCATGTTGACGAGCCATCCAACCTTTGTGGTAACTGAGATCCGTTCCAAATTCGCTACAAACATAATTCCGTATTGATTTAGGTCGTGGACCCTATGGTATACCTACAAATTGACTTTTGATCACTCCCTAATAACAGAGTATAATATTTGCCTATGCTTTGATGAACATTTTTCTAGTGAACAAGAGTGAATTCCGCAATACTTACAAATAATAAACATGTTTGACAATGATAACTTACATGCCCGAACACACCACTTACAATTTGGATCCACACACTCCACTACATGTAAGTTTTTGTTTGAATTTTTTTAAAAAAACTCAAACCTTCCTTTTAAAGCTATAACATGAAATTTCGTCCTTAACTCTCTCTTACTTCTAAAGTGGTCACCAACTTGTAAATTAGACCCATCATTGAATGTAAAACTATTCAAAATTGAGAATGATTCGACTTCTTTTTCATTTAAAATCATGAGTGGTTTTGACGGAGGCAGTGGACCCATATCGTTAGGAGCTGAGGCATTCTTGTCTAAAGCTACATCAACAAAATCACAATAAAAAACTTCTTCATCTGGTGGATTTCTCTGAATTTCTGCTTCGTTAGTAGGAACCAAGGCAATCTCCTCTCTAACTACAATCTCCTGTTCAATAGAATTCATATCTTCTTCTTCTTCCACTTAAACATGTAGAGGTATTGTGTTACCACTGTACTTAAGTAACCCCTTAAAAACTAACAGGTCATCATCATCAAAAATTCTAATCAGCGTCATTTTATTAGAGTGTTTCGGCGGCATGTGGGTTATCTTCAATGACTTATTTCCACAATTAATTCCAACTTTTGTACAAATCTTGTTAATTAACATGTTGAACTTAGGATTCTCTTCTTCTAACATAATTCATTTCATTTCATGTTGCCCCTCACACCACACCCAACAAGTTTCCAACTCTTTCCAATGTCCTCCAATGTTAAAATAAATTGGTAACGAAGCCATTTAGTTGTCCAACTGCAAAAACATATACATAATGATGTTTAGGCAAAGCTTCATTTCTAGTTCAATCAAAAGATGCTATTAAAAATTTCAACCTAAACAAAACAAAGAAAAATTGCAAGAGTAACAACTAAATCAAATACATACGTATATACATAGACAATGAATTTAGGTGTGTAAAATGTTCAGCTTTAGGTATGCTGTAATTTGGTAAATAAGAGTTAGCATATATACCATTTTTTTTATGAACAAAGGAAGTGTATGGAAATATACTAGTGAAAGATATACTAATGGAAGTGGCCACACCACTATTGTAAACCTCTTCTCCAGCAAACCACCCTTATGCAGCATAAGTCATGCCAAACTCATCAACACTATATCTAGTTACCAAACATATTAGGTGTATCTTCTTTATACCTATCAATCATATTCATGTGCACAAAGCCATACGTATAGGGTTGCATGCCTTATCCTTTCTAATTGATTTTTTTACCAAATATAGGGTTGACAGAAAAAGTCCTCCATAGTTTTAACTAATGAAAGGTGGGGCTGTAGCCCATCCAATCCTCCAACCTGATGGACAATAGGACGAGTAATGTTTTAACTAATCAACAACATTGCCAAGAAGTAAAGAGTGCAATATGAGGTATTAAACCTGTAACGCTAAAGGATTTTGACAAGGAAGATGTGATGATTGTTCGCTCTTACATTCCTGGCAATGAGTGAAGGGAAATGTGTTTATTCTTGTCAAAGGTTGTGTGCTCATATACCTAGAGAAAACAGCAGAAGGGAGGGAAAAAAAAGAAGGTTTTAGGATAAAGTCCAAAGCATTAGGACAAAGAGCTTATAATTAAAATTTGAGTCTTGACTTCTTACCTCATATGTTATAGCAAAGCTATTATGGGTGCGGCATTCTTTGGCTATAAGCTCAAGTCCATCTTTAGTGAAAACTTTTCTAGTTGGATTTTGAGGACTGCAAAATTTTGTCAGTTTATTTCCAACTTTCAAGCAATGGGATGATCAAATAATGTGAAATTTTTCTTTTCAAATTCATCATAATCACACCACCACTGATCACTTTCCCAATACTAAGGACATTTGTAATTCATTTTGGAAGTTTCTAACCTGTTCAACACGTTAGGAAAAAAAATTATCGTAATTTATTTAGCAAGACCCTAATTTGACATTCAATATGTAAAACAATTACAAGTTGTACATTGTTGTGTGGAAGCTATGAGCATATATATCAAAAACAATGATGCATACACTGCAAAGAACTAAAATCAAATAATTTCCATAACGTTTTACCAGTAGGTGTTCTCAAGTGATCTGAATTGCCAAATATACAGGACATGACGGCAATATGGTACCTACTAATGTAATTTTGATCATTTTCCGCTAAATCCAGTACTTGGAGATCCTTTTAGGACCTTTGATAAGCCGCAATTTATTTTTTGATCGTGAGAAGAGAATGAATTTTCTCTTTCCTGCATACTCTGATGCCCAGCAAATCTCGCTTGCCAATGCTCTACGCCATCAGGCTTGTCCTATATCTAGTATATTGCAAGCTAAGTCTTGCAAATTTCTGACTTTCTAGAGGCTCTACAAGTTGTGATGTAGAGTTTAAAAATTTTATCTCCCGAGAACCTAAAGAATTTGAATATGACATATCAGGCACATAGAAATGAATAAGAACCAGATTAAATATCCAGAATCACTATAAATGAACAAATGGACACCTAGATAAATGAATAATGCATGCCAAAAACACCTATTTTTCAATACTTCAAGAACAAAGAAAATCATAATCTAGCAGGATCATCAAAAGAGTGACTTTTAAAATTTGTTTTGTCAAGGAAACCTAGTCAAAATTTTCTTTCATAAACCTTCTACTAAATTCACATGCTATCAACATCCATTAAAGTACAAATTGTTTCAATCTAACAGAAGAACTCAATAACGAATGTAAGTAAATCAATGAAATTAAAAAAATACCTACTGTTCAATGGAGATGAGCTGTTATAGATTTAACTCATGTGTTTGGATTTGGGACTTAAGAAGAAGAAGAAGACAGGCTATAAAGAAATGAAACAAAAAAAAATCAAAAACAAAAAATTTAAAACCAAAGAAATTCATAAAACATTCTCTAACTAATTGATGTTTTGAGTATACCAATAAAATTAAAAAAAAAAAAAAAAAAAACCTAATGTATATCAATAGCGATAAGCTGCTATGGAATTAATCCATGTCCCTGCGTTTGGATTTGGGACTGAAGAGAAGAAGAAGAAGAAAAAGAAGAAAAAGACAGAGAAAAGAAGAAGACAGAGAAGAAGAAGAATGATTGCTCTTCTTAAAGACGAGTGAAAGGGGACAATGGGGGAATTCCAAATTTAGGCTTTAGGGATTTAGGTTCCTTTTTTTTTTTCTGTTTTTTTCCTTCAATTTTGGTTGCTAAGGTGGCTTTCCTACTTGGTATTTTCTTTCAAGTTTTTTTGGATAACATGGCTTCTAGGCCATTTAGTCAATTTTGAGATTTTTGAGCCTGCTTATCAATTTATACTTCTTCTTTAACCCTTTAATCCAAACCGCCCTCCCTCTCTTTTTGAGATTTAAGAAACCCCAACCGCCACCCTTTCTTTCTCTCATTCCAATCCTTAGGTTTATCGATGGTGAGACCCATCTAAGCCTCACGAGGAAGCTTGGCCAGGGGACAATAGTGGCAGCGAAACCAATGTGCAGGAGCTCAACGAGGGTTGCAATGACCCCTGTGTGGTGGCGGGAAGATGAAGGGTCGCAACGACCCTCGCGACAACAAGGCTAGGTGTGGACGACATCGCCAAGGCTGATCTCTTTTCCATGACATTCCTCTTCTCCTCGCCGACCATCGCCTTCTGTCAAAACATATTTCGATGGAACTAAATCTGGGGCGTTCCTATCCTCCGTCGTCCCTAGGTATGCGATGACGAGGAGTGACTAGGATGGGGGCCAATAGGGGCAGGTCGCAATGAGTTCTGCGACCAGGGCAGAGTGCTTCCTGGGCCGGTGTGGGTCGCAGTAGGTGAGTCCGACAAGGGAGTGAGGTGCGACAAAAAAAGGCAGGCTTGCTTGGAGGTGTATCTGGTTGGTAGTGAGGGAGGGGTTAGGGGAGTCTCCGGTGGCCTGGGAGTTTTACCGTGGGCTGGAGTCTCTAGTGGGTTGGTTTTTTTTTTTCTTTTTTTAGAGCAATTAGGAAAATAGGCCAAAATTTTTAAGGAAGAAAAACTGTAGGCCAAAGTTTATAAAACTTTTATTAATAGGCCATTTAGCTGTAAATAAGGATTTACATTTAAGTAAAATTCTAGATTTTCCCTCCTTACAGTCCTCAATTTTCTCCCCAATAAATCTATCTCTTTTCTAGGTCTTCCTTTATTTCTACAAATTTGGACGACGATCTATAATTGAATATAATCCCAGCGACGATCTGCAAATTCCAACGGTGACATGAAAATCTCGACGATGATCTGTAATTAAATCTAATCTTGTTGGGGCCTATGGATCATAATCATGTTGGTGCACCCTATTGCTTTGGACTAGTAAATACGTTGCTATTTTAGCGATAGAGGCAGAGTTAAAAGTTGTCCTTCACGTGGTTTCTCTGGCAGTTGCCAAACGTTAGACCAGCATATTGATTGAAGGTGATTGCAAGCCCATCCTTGATGCCCCGAGTGATGGAGTTGATTGCCATTTTTGGCATTTAATGCGACAGAGGCGATGGAAACGGAGAGCGGAGAGATTGTCGGGAGAGAGAAAGATGGGTTGAGAAAAAAAGGAGAAAATAAAAAGATAAAAATCCTATAAAATGGGTAAAACTAGAAAACAATATAAGTTTAAATTTTTTAAAATGACCTATTATTTACTAACTTAAGTTTACTTCCTTAACTTTAAAGATTTGGCCTAGGAGAGTTGACATGATTAAGACTAGAGATGTCAAAATGAGTCGGGACTAGTGGGCCGGCATGAGCACGACACGTTAAAAAATAAGCATGACATGGCACGACACGATTATTAAATGGGCCTAATCTATTCTGCTTATTACATGGGCCGGGCTTGGTTCAATTTTTAGGTACGAAGAATGTTAAAAGCGTGGCACGGTAAGGGCCTGATACAAGCACGAACATGAGCATGTTAAAAAGCATGACTGTGGACCAATTATAAACATGATTAAAATATGCAATTTAAATAGATTATTTGTTGTTGGTAAGTTGTCAATTGTCAATATATACTTATCCTCTTTGATTTATACGGAAAACTAAATAATGGAAACCACATCGCATAGGATTATATAATGTTGTTGTCCTCAAAAAAAAAAAGATTTTTTTTATCAATAATGCATTTTCTTTTATTACAATTTAGTGTTTTCATTTTATTGTGTATTTTTTTTTTTTTTTGTAAATTTAACATTAGACAGGAGAAAGACACATTAAAAGCTAAAAGTACAACAAAAAGTATAAACATCTATAGGGTACGAGCACAGTCCAAGCACTTTTATGGGCATGGCTCATTAATAAATTGACCATAGACTAGGTTTAACACTACAAAAATTAACTGGGTCGGACCTAGCACGGCACAAAAAATAAATATGTAGGCCCAAACACAACACAAAACATGCTTGGGCCTAAATTAAATGGCCACCAGCCCATTTGACATCTCTAAGTAAGACAATCAACGTATGCCTACACCATTAAATACATAAAAGAAGAATGTTTGATCATCTAGAGATTGTTTGTCCAATATGTACGGGCAATTATTTTACAAGTTTTCATATAGAGAAACATAAGATGGACTGTGGTGGTTTAACAAAACTTTTTAAAATAAGTTCTCCATGTTAAAAATAATACATAATCGGAAAAATGTCCATATTGAAAAAAAAATAGTGTGGCCATCTCAAGTACTAATTTCTCATTAAATCTCCATTTCTATTTGATTTGTTGAATTTTTTTTTTTTCAAATGAATCTTCTTGTTTAACACACATAATCAACTAAAATACACATTTTGATTGAAACTTGCATTTTATTCCCTTTGTTTTTTATTTACTTTTAAGTGTATTTTTTTTTTTATTTTTGCTAATTTGCTCATATTGAAGGGCCTATTTAACACAACTCTTGCTTATGCTTTTAGACGGTAGGAAAAAAAAAAAGAAGAAGCAAAAGTTACATCTTTTTACTAGTGTTTCGAACCATATTTTCAAAAAAGCTAAAATAGATCGAAATGGTTTTAAAATTTTTCAATAAGTAATAAAAAGTTTATAGTGAATTTTATTGTGCCTTATTGAAACTCTAATACAAATTTCAAATATATTTTCAATTTTTTTTGAAAGTCACATCTAGTGACTTTGACTGGAAGCTTTTTGAAGAGTCAAATTACTTCTGCTAAATTATTTAAACACTTCTAAGAACAACTTTTAGATTTAAGAAGTCAAAAACAATTTCTAGAAAGCCCCTTCAAATAGGCTCGAAATAATTTTTCATAATTACGTAACTACTAAATATTTTTCTTCTAACCAATTTTTTTAGATGTGACTCTCACAAATATTTTTTTCTTTTAATTTCAGCTCAAATACCTTTTTATCATATGTGTCCCTCCCCACCTAAACATTTTTTTAATCTTTTGCAATCCCTCTCTCAATGTACACCCTCAATAATTTTTTTTGGGGTCTAATTTGCCCTATTATTAGCTTCTTCTTTTTTTAATATGCTTTGCTTCAATTTGCTTTCACCAGAATTTTTTTAGAAAATTTTATATCTTTATGCTTCCAACTAAATATATATTTATTCAGCAAAAATAAGCCAAAAATTTAAGCTTGGTTTCCCTTGAAAAACAACAAATATATGTTTAGACCCGATTTGGTGGGCAGTGCCATGCAATAATGTAATGCATTAGCGATACTGTATTGTCGTGGACTCTAGACGTATAAGATATTAAACTGATAGGAACAAATCACTTGGATCTTAGACAAAAATTCGAAAGAGGTTTGCTTTCAACATTGGCAGAATTGGTCTTCTATAGCTTCTCTAGCTCGATTGTTTTAGTTTGTGCCCGATGTTTGACTTTAAAATACAACTAGAATACTAGAATATTGATTAGATAAACTTGCCTTGCTGCATGCAAAATAAACGTTTTTAGCGATTGTTAAATACTAAAACTCCCTTTGAAGAAGATGAATAATGCAAGGTCAATAACCCAAAATTTGAGATGAAACAAAAATTATTGAAGACCTCTATATGTTGTACGAGTTCTTCAGCTCAGAAAATAGCTTCTTCTGTTTCTTTTTTTATAAGACAAATAGAAGCAACTCATCCTAGTAACAAAATAATCAACCATGACTGCAAGCACATATCATAAATTCCAAAATCCATGTCATAAATTCCAAAAACAAATATCGAGGATGCAGATGACTAGAAACCAAATTACATTACCCCGTTTAGTATTGGTTTAAAAATTTTTAAAAATGTTTTTACACGTTTTTTAAGGCAAAAATTTTAAAAACTCTTTTAGCATAATTCTTCAAAAAATTCTCATTTTCTAAAACAAATTTATTTTCACCTATTTTAGAAACACTACCAAACGGACTTTTTTTTTTCATCTTTTGCTATGTTTTTCTTTTCTTTTCTTTTTTTTAAGACAAAAGAGAAGTGTAGAGCCGCTTCATCTCTTAACGCCTATTATAACATGCTTATTGTTGTATCATTAAAGAATATTTGGTTTTATGATCTTGCTTAATGTAGGGGTGGCAAAACGAGCTAGCAGGTCGGGTTAGTGTCGGGTTGAAGTTCATTTTTACAAAAATTATGTCGACACTAACCCGACCCGTGACACGAACGGGTTGAGAATTCTCAACCCTGACACGACCCGTTTTGATGCAGGTTGACACGAACACGACCCGTGTCAACCCGTTCCTTATGCACAATGTCAAAAAATAATGACTCGTGACCCATTTTTGACCCATAACCCGATTGTGACCCGCAACCCGCCTATAACCCACCTACATTAATATGTATAATATTAAAAAAAAAAACATAAAATTAAAAGAGTTTCATACCACTTTAACAAGAAGATAAGTGATAAGAGAGGTAGGGTTTGATCTTTCAAGGGCTTATATTATATATGAAATAATATTAATTTTTTTAAAGTTACTTAATTAATACGAGTCAGAAACGGATCATTTTAGTGTCAAACAGGTTGACCTGAACACGACCTGTTTTTTGACGGGTCAGTTTTAGGTCGACACTAAAATGACCCGTGGTCAAATTTTCTGACACTAACCCACAAAAAAAAGTGTCAGATTCGTGTCATGTTATCATGTTGCAACCCGTATTGCCAGCCCTAGCTTAATGTTTGTTGTTTCGAGAAAATCAAACATTTCTTTATGTGTTTTTAATAATCTAAAAAATATCCCTTATGTTTTTACATTATTGACAAATTATCCTCTACGTTTATTTTTTAAAAAAATCTCTTTAGGCTTAGCTATTCAATTTTTGAAATACCTAAACAACCTCAATAATTACTATTTAATTTTTATTTGGGAGAAAAAATACATTCTTGTATTTAGTTTAAAACTTAGTAA
Organism: Artocarpus heterophyllus; assembly: GCA_025403435.1. Lineage (NCBI taxonomy): Eukaryota > Viridiplantae > Streptophyta > Magnoliopsida > Rosales > Moraceae > Artocarpus > Artocarpus heterophyllus. The sequence continues at coordinate 15,155,692 of CM046335.1, forward strand.
ATAATATTATATAGTTTCAAAATGTCTAATAAATAGCATATCATGAGAACTTGAACAATATCTCATGAGAAATTAAGAACAAAAACCTCAAAATGCTCCCACTTTTTTCTCCTCATATGTCTCACCCTCCTCCCTCGTTGACACTGACGGTGGCCGAAAAATACTATATTTACATGGTAATATCATATTTCTAAATAATGAAAATTTTTATCGACGACTTTGTTGGACCACCAAGAGCTAGGAAATACAATATTAAGGTGTAAACACAAAAATTCGTTAGCGTCTTCATCGGACCGCCAGCGGCCAAGAAAATATAGTATCAACTTGTAAATACAAAAATTTACCAGTAATTTCCCCAAACCGTCATGGACAGGAAATATAGTATCAATATGTTAATACCCTATTAATGTGTAAATACAAAAATTCACCGACGACTTCAGTGAAATATAGTATTAACCTATTAATACTACATAAACATGTAATACAAAAATTCATCGACGGCTTTACCGGACCGTCAACGACCGAGAAATACAGTATTAATACTGAGAAATAATGTATTAACCTATTAATACCGTATTAACATGTTAACATACAAAAATTCACTTACGATTTCGCAAGACCATCGTGGCAAGAAATGTAGTATTAACCTACTAATATTATATTAACATGTAAGTACTATATTTACATATAAATACAAAAGTTTGACAATGTCGTTTGGCGTCATCGATGTCAACAACATCGTCAATGACCAAAAAATATAATATTTCATAATTAACATCATATTTACTGGGAAAAACATGGGATGCCAAAAAAAACTCCTCATTTCAAAAATAAACTATAACAAAAAAAATAAAAATAAAAAACTAAACAAAACCTGATTAAGAATAAGAAAAAGTCACAAATTTCATAACATTCTAATGAAGAAAATTCCCAATACTAGAGATCAAAAAAGTTAAAAAAAAAACTCCATATAAAAAAATCTATATGAATTAGAACAATTTCATAGCAAAAAGGAAAACAAAAAAACAAAAACAAAATCTATGGTTTCAAGCAACCACCAACGCAGAGGTCCTCTGACAACACCACCCGCCTTCCTACAACCAGACTAAGCTGATCTTTGCAGAATCGATAACCATGCACTCGTCCGCCGCTTGTTGTCATCAAATTTGGCAATAAACAATAGAGCGCCATAGTTGTCTCTCCATCAAATTGCTACTTACATCCATCTTTAATCAACTCAGAAGCCAACGGCAAGCAAAACCTCGAAGATTATCACCTAACATCGACAACGAAAAGTGTCACGAATCTTCTTGATTGCAATCATCACTTTGCCAAAAAATTGCCCTACGCTCGTCGATCCTCCTCGTTGGGTGTTGTTCCTTATCTTTCTTCTTTATGTGTCGATCTTGGCAGGGGACGCCAATGATGCCGATGACAATGAGGTTGGGAGGTGAATAGCCATAGAGGCCTCTTCTACCCAGATTCGAGAAAGAAAGAAGAGAGAGGGAAAGGGAGAGTAAGAGAAATGAAGGGAGAGAAAAAAAAAAAGACAAAAAAAAAAAGATATGATTTTAAGGGTAGTTTTGGATTTTTAATTTATTTAAAAAGACTAATTTATTTGAATATCTTATTATTTTCACATTTTTAAATGTTTTGATATTAGTTGCTAATAGAATAGCAACATCTCTTATTTTGTATAATTTTTATTGTAATTTTAGTGATTAATTATTTGATTTTTTTTAAAAAAATTAAAATAAAATAAAAAGAGCAACTTATAAGAATGCATCCCTAAAAGAACAACTTTTTAAGATTGCTCTTTTAAAACGCTCTTTTAAAAACTACCCATTTAATTAAAAAAAGTGATTTATTAAAAGTCCAAGTTATCTTTCTTTCTCACTTCCTCATTCGAGATGCTGTCTTAAAACCTGTCAGGTTCTATCTGAGAACAACCGCCAAGTTTCATCCTCGAACCTGCTAAGTTTTGCCGCGGAACCCGGTAGAACCTACCAGATTCTAACCCAAAACTCGCAGATTCCATCCCAAAACCCACCAGATTCTATCCTAAAGCCTCCAAGTTCTATGACTTTTAACAAAAAAAAAGTAAAATCCACTAGATTGTATCTGACAAGTTCAAAAAACTAACCCACTAAGTTCCAAAGACATTATTCAACAAAAAAATCTCCAAAGATCTAAACACCTATTCCACATTCAAGTACACTTTCGACTACAATTTCTTCGCTTTATCCTCAAAATACACCATATGAATCTAGCACAACAAAATTGAAATCACTTTCAATCTCGTATCTCATAGCTTCAACATAAACACCAAAATAAAGGAACTTTCAGCAAGATAAACTAGAGATAATCAATCAATACAAAATATAAAGAAAACATAAACATATGCATGTACAACTCAAAACATGACATCAGCTGCAGGCACAACTCGTTGAGTCCTTCAAGAAACCAACACAGTGGACAAAATTACAATCCCATCAAGTTTTCACAATTTCAATGATAATACAGTATGAATCATAAAAAATGAAACTGAAATGTTTAAACAGGCTACCAAATAACCTTTTTTTTTCCCCTAAACGAGCTTCCTAGTAGGAGTTCTTTTTTGTTTTGGTTTTTTATGTTGTGATTATTATTAATCGCATTATAATTTCCATAATTCTACACGAATAAGATGGAATACACTTTAAAAAGAACTTAAAATTGCATCTTAGAACCTTAACTACTTCAGCTCTTTTAAGAGTGAAGCCAACAGGTCAAAGCAGTCAATGTACCTCCAAAACCCCGACAAGAATCAAAAGGTGTTCAACCAGTTCGATTCAGATGACAACGACAAGATTTCCTTTACAAAGCTTGACGACATGCTCAAAGCTCAGGCATGGTGGTTTTGCCAAAGGATATCTAGCACATGATGGAGGATCTTGATTCCAACCATGATGCTTTCATCTCTGTCAAGGAGTTCTCTGCCTCTGCTGCCAGGATTGCAACAACAACGGCGCCACCAAGCTCTGCGACACCTTTGATCTCTATGATAAAGACCAAAACGGCCTCATTTCCACCTCCAAGCTCCACCAAGTTCTCAACGGCCTCAACATTAAATGCTCCATTTGTCACACCCGAGAACTTTTAGTGCATTAAAAATACAATAATTAAAAGATTATGCGAAGCAAAATACGTGCCACAAGGATTATTGTTTTGATCCATTTTTATGATAAATGCCATAAAAATGGAAATAGAATTTTTAAGGTTAAAAATTATGCTATAGTCTTATAAAAGAAAGGAAGGATATAAAAATAAGCTGGAAAGCTTAATTATTACAAAATGTGTTGTAACAAATGCTAAGACAAAAATACAGTTTAAGAAAAATATTTTATAAACATAAAAAAAAAATTGTACAATATTAATTAGAATAATGCAATATAAGGAACTATACTGATAAAGCTATGAAGTATGAAAATTGTATTGTAAAAGTAATGCAGTGTAAGAAAGTACATTGATAAAGTTAAGTAGTATGAAAATTACATTGCATAAAGCAACACAGTATAGAATTTAGACTGTATAAAGTTAGGTAGTATAGAAATTATAATGTGTGGAGAATATGGATGAGTCAGGAATATCGAGTAAGTTATCACAGTATAGAAAAAATGTATTGACAGTATAGGAAAAATACTATCAGTGTAAATTTAGACTGTTAAAAGGATGATGTAGGGCCCACTTAGTGACAACCCTAAGGTGAAAATTTCTCCACATTTTCCTCTTAAAGATTCGGTTGTATCAAGTGGTGGGAGCAACTTTTTGATAATTTCAATTAAGTCAACAAAGTGATGACTTAGAAAGGTAAAAGACTAAGTTAAAAAAAGGCCACATCATTCCCTTGTGATGGATCCAGTTTTGGCCTCAAAATTGGGAATGAAGTTTTATGACAACTAAATCCTTGATGGTTTAGGTGTATGGTTGGAAATCTTACACTTTTATCTCCATCATTTTCCTGACAACTTGAAGAAAAAATCTCACTCTTTCATAGCCCAAAAAACCGGCAGCCTATCATCATCAATGTCCTAAATATTTCTCAAAGATTCAACCTCCAATCAAGTTTACATCAAGTTCAAGTAATGATGATCAAGACTGATCACTTTTAAGGTAAAAAGCCCAACTTTATCCTCACGGGTTCTTGGTGTTTTCTTGAGGTTTTGGATGGTATTTTTATAGGAGGTGTTATGCATTGTTGTTAAGGATTTAGAGAAGCTATCAAGCACCAAAGAGAAGGTGTAAGAGTTTGAAAAAACTTGGGTAAATTCTAAACCCTATTCTTGGTTTAGTTTATGCATGTTAAATGTTTAATATATAATTTATGAAAAGAATGGACTATGACATGTAGAAGGGACTTTATGATATGATTATAGTGTGAGATTATATATGATGGAGATGAAGCATGTCTAGAAACTAGGATTTTATGTGTTTCAAAAAAACCATTTGAAAAACTTTGTTCTAAAAGAAAGTTTTAATGTTTTTACCAAAAATAGTGATTTTGTTGGACTTTGAGGCAACCTAAGTTCTAGGAAAAATACTAGGTCTGCCCAAAACAGTAAGGGTAACAACTTTTATGAGCAAACTTTTGTGGAATTTCAAATGGACTAAATTGAAAAGATTATTTCAAACTGGGCAAATTTAAAAATCAGCCAAAGTCCATTGTAACATTAGAATTTAAGAAAAGTTAAAACATAAAAGTTATAGATCTCATCGAAACTAATAAGCATCATAGACAGTTTGTCAAAATTCCACTCGGTTGACGAGTTATGAATTTTACGAGAATTTAAGCACAAAATTTTGTAAGATGAAAAAAGTTATGAAATATATTGAATTCAATCAAGGAGCTTTTGTAAGTTTTATTCCTTGCAAAAAGTTGAATATTTTGGTATAAAGCGGTTGTTTTTGGTCCCAGAGGCAAAAATGTCAAGATTTTGTATTTTAGGCCAAAACTGTTAAATCATGTGAAACTGAATTTTCACTAAGGAATGTTAGTTTTCTGTACTACTATGTGTAGTGAGTAACTATAGATATTAAGTTTTAAAGGATTTTTTTTTTTTTTTTTATCAAGGAAAGAAAAGAAAAGAACGTTAAGAGTGTAATTGCCAAGATTTTCATATTATGGGTCAAAAACTGTAAAGTTTTGATAAAAAGAATTTTTGCCAAAAGGAAACCAATTGTTGCTTTTTTCTTAATGTTATGGGAAGTAAAGAAATGTAAAATTTATTTTAGAACAGGTTCCGAAAGTTTTCTAAGACCTATCAAGAGCAAAATGCTCTTTTTCTGTAAAAAGACTAAAACGAACCAGAAACGCCTGATATAGGAAAATGTCTCTTAGCGGAAATTTTTTGTAACATGTAAGTTATGAGATGGTAAAGTTAAGCAAGAAGTTTAGCAAAGTCACGAGGTTTTGAAAACCCATAACGGTAAAATTGTCATTTTAAAGAAACCGCTAAAACAAAACCAAGCCTCTCGAATTAGCGAGGCTCCCTTAGGCGAAAAATGTTCTGTAATATACAAAGTAACAAAGCCTTCAAGTGAGATAGGAAATTTAACTAAGAGACGTTCAAGTTAAGTAAAAGAAAGGTAAATCGATGGGATACAAAGTTAAGTAAAGGAAAAGTAAACCGATAGGATACAGAGTTAAGTAAAAAGGAATGAACGTGTAATGTTTAAGTTCTGCTACCAATAAAATAGATTGATAACAAGAAAGGTTAGCTAATAGTTAGGTGTCATTTGAACAAGACACATAAGCCGATTAATAAAAGGAAAAAGGAATGAAACGAGAATCCTAGAGCTAGTCCAGGTAAGTTTCAAACCTGATCTACAGCATGAAGAAAAGAAATTTCAAATGCTTTAAAAATGTTATATGTTTACATTTGTTAAGTTTAAAATTTTAAAGTTCAAGGCAAGATTTGCAATGTATTTGCAACTATTATGTTTAAAGTATGTTTGCATTTGTTACGTATAATATTTTAAAGATCAAGTCATGCTTTGCAATATGTTTGCATTTGCTATGCTAAATATTTAAATGCTAAGTTATAGCATATGACATGTTAACATTTGATATCCTCACTAAAGTTTACAAGAAAATAAATCAAAGATGATATTAAAGTATTATACCAGCCTCCTTGATGTCAGTTATACAGGTTATGTTAAAGTTATGACATTGGTTGTTTGATGATCTTAAGTCTTACACAAGGGAAGCATCATTTTTATGTTCTCATGATTGATGATGTTGGCATGAACACTAAAGTTCACAAGATAAGGAAAGGTGAAAATGATAATAAAAAGTTAAAGTAATGAACAGTATTAAGACACTTATAAATTGATGTTTATAAATGGGATAATTGGAATCATGCATTATGATTTTGCTTGCATTCATTTCATGAAATGTTTGTACGATATGTTTATGAAAAAACATTTTGAGGAATGTTTTACAATAAATGTTTATGAAAAATCTTTACAAAAAAAAGGTTTATGAAAGAAAGTTTTAAATGTTTTTTGATATTATGTTTGAATTTACTGAGCAAAAGCTCATTACAAGTTTCTTTATGTTGTAGGTAGTCCTATAGGAGACCAGTACGACTAGTCTTGGTGCTACGGTAGACAGATGTGAAGGTTGGGTATGAATACTATTACAGTAGTTTTCCATTGTAGAAAAAAAAGTTTTTTTATTGTTTTTAAGAAGATGTTTTAAGATAGTTTTTAAGAAAATAAATATTTCTTAATAAGTCTTAAGAAATGTTTTGAATGAATTTAAATTCAAGTGTTAAGTTATGTTTCAACTTCAGTTGCAACAGAAGTCGCAATAGTTTTAAAGTATGTTTAAGAAAAAAATTATCCAGTATTTTCTTACTAAGTAAGTAAGATTAATGTTCAAGAAAGTTAAGTGATGGCTCGTAAAAGCAGGACGTCACACCGTCGACGATTACCACCACATGATCGGCCCTCGTCTTGTTTGTCAAACATATATATAATGGAGAGAAGAAAAAAAATAAGGAGGAGAAGAAAAGAGAGGAGATGATCAGAGAGGAGAGAGAGAAAGAAGGCCGATGGAGAAGAGAGAGAGGGAGGCGCAAGGAAAGAGAGAGAGATGAGAGAGAGAGAGGGAGATGTATAGAGAGGAGAGAGAAAGGGATTTGAGGTGATATAGGGTGGTATAGGGTGGTATAGGGGTAATAAGATAAAATAATAGGCAAGTTAGTAATTGGGTAATTATAATTAAAAAGTTAAAAAGAGAAAAGAAGGAGTTTTGAATAGTCAAAAAGAGAACAACATTTTTAATAAGATATGTTTGTAAAGGGCATTTTGTGTAGTCTCTTCTAAAAAAAAGAGCTAGCATGTTTGGACCTTGGTGAATAAGAATTCAATGTAAGGCCTGTCTGGTCCAATAAGCTGAAATTCAACTAGCTGTGTGGAGACGTTGAAAGGGCATAGCTTCTATCTAGGGCTAGAACAATCTCACCATTTAAGTTTTAGATTTTTTTAAAGAAATATAAATTATTTTATTGAATTTGTTTTACCTTTTCTCTTTAAATTTAAATTCTTAGTTATAAATATTAGAGTTCATTTGGTAAAAGGATTCGAATTATAGTGATTTGGATTCTTTTAATTAAGTATTGTGATTTGAATTATAATTTGAGTATTGTGATTTGAGTTGTAATTCAAGTTAGTGTTTGGTTGTGAGAGTATTTAAAATTAAATTTGGGTATAAGATCCAAGTATGTTTTTGGTAAGTTTTTGGAATCCTGATTTGAGAGAGAGACACCCAGAGAGAGATATTGCAGCAATAATGGTGGTGGGTTCTAGCAGAGAAGAGAACAAATGAGATCAACCCATACCCATCCAAAGACTCAACGGTAAGAAAATCTTGGGGAAAGATATTGCAGAGAATCGCAGGAGAATCACGCGAGTAACAAGGGGAATCCCTACTGTAGCATAGACATTGAGGTTCAGAGAAAACACCCCCGAGGGTGAACTCTTGGATTTGGACTCAGATATCTGAAAAAGTGATTCAGGGGATTTCGAATATCAAGGCACCAAATACAAATTAATGAGATTCTCATTACTCAAATCAATAATTGAGCCACACCAATCATAATAGTTATCCAACCAAACAACCCCTTAATGATTAACTATTGAGCATTAAAAATAGAGAAATTGCACTAAATAAAACAGTTTTAAATCTTAATATAAGTAAATAACACTTTTAAAAATATTTAAGTATATAACATTTTTGAAATTATGTACACTTTTTAAAAATTTAAGATTTCTAATTTTACCTACTTTTTTTCTTCTTTTCTTCTTCTCCTCTTTTTTTTTTTGGTTATCTCGTTGTTATTTCATGTTTCTCTCTACGTCATTCTATATAAAAATAAGATTCATTTTAATTTAAATGAACTATTTACTAAACATTGTTACATTTTGGTCTATTTATTTTTATTCTAGCCTAATTCCCTCTTGTTTTTTCATAAAAACATTAACGTTATTTTCAATAATTTTACCAATTAAAAGGGTATATTTTACTTCTTTTAAAAAATTGATGGGATATTTTCAGAGTTGTATAAAAACACGAGGCAAAATTTTTGAGTCGTGGTACTTTTGGATTTTCTCCCCATTGGGAGAATGCAAGAAAAAGCTATTTTGTAAAAATTCAACTGGAACCCAGTGAAGGCGGAGTATATAGCTTCCTTTACTAAAATGAATGGAAGGTAAAAATAGCGTCCAAAATGTGGAATCTGATTTCTAAAACTACTAGTATCATTTTAACCCGACAACTATATCACTCTCGGAAGGTTCCACAACCACAATACTTGTATAAACTATAAACAAAAGAGGATCTTACTCATATGAACTTCACATCAACCAGTGTCTAAGCAGTAAGTGATAGCAGGATCTACCTGAAACATGTGAACACTCACACAGTTATGAAAGAACAACTATAGAATCATTTATGCAATAAGGAATCAAGAGGAATAAAAGGAAACTTGTTTTAAGTGCTGACCTTCTGTACAGAATCTTTACATCTTTTGCGAGAATTGGATTGCTCTCCAAGAACTCGTCACCGCACTTGTTAGCGTCAACGGTCTCCAATTCAAAATCTCTATAACCACAATATTCTTTCCATTCGAACCACGTCTTTGAAATCATTTCCTTCTTGAAGCAAGTCTTATAGTCTTCCAGTTCAGGTGAATCAGCAGCAACCAACCTGTACACAACCACTTTCTTTGTCTGCCCAGGGCGGAATGCACGCCCAATGGCTTGGCGGGTCACAGATGGATTTAGATGAACATCAAGAATTATAATCCTAGATGCCCCCACTAAAGAAATTCCCTCTCCACATGCCTTGATGGAGCCAAAAAAGACTCTGGCTTTAGGAGAATTGTTGAAGCTCTTCACAGACTTGTCCCTGTCCCATGATTTCGAATCACCCGAGACGAAAAATATCTCTCTTCCTTGACACCAGCCCTTCTCTTTCGCTATTAATCTCTCTAAAAATCTCAACGGCATAATGTACTGACCAAAAACTAGCAGCTTCTCATCCTTTGCCTCGCATAAACTTAGCATGTTCCAAAAAAACTTTGCCTTTACTCCATCTTCCACTGCTAAATTTTCCAGCACCTTATCAATCTCATCATCACTCACATTGCGGTTGTCGGTAAGCGGCTGCAACTTTGGATGCAGATAAACAGAGGCCCCAACAGAACTTGCTTTAAACTTTGTTTGTTTTCTTATCTTTCCAACTTCACGCTTTTGGCTGGAGCTCAGCTGGAGTAATACAGTGAAATCAACAAGCCCAGGCAGCTCATCAAGGAAATCACCTTTGTAATAGTGAAGGACCTTGCTAGTCATTTCACGCAAGTCGCTTATCACAGAAACTTTCCTTCTAAAATCTTTATCCTTCTGGAGTGTATCTTCCACAATCTCATAGAAAGCTGCATTACCAGCTTTGAAGTTCTTCCTAACACCTGATGATGTTATATCTACTTTACTCAAGATGCGCTTGACAATGGATTGGGATGTTTCTGTTCTCAAAAATTTCGGCCGAACAAGATTCAGTACATTGAAAACCTCTTTGACACTATTTTGGTACAATGTCCCTGAAAGAACTACTTTTCTGGGTGTCTGTACTTTTGCAAGGGCTTGAAAGATATCTGTGACATCATTCCTTGGAATATGCCCTTCATCCAGAATAAGAATTGTCGGAGCCTTTATCAGTATCTCACAACATGAATTCGTTGTGTCACTGCTTTCTGGATCACAAACAATGGAGGAGAATTGCTTGTAACCCAAGAAAAGGATACTCTTGTTCTGTACCCACTGTTTCAGAACAGCTAATTGCTGGATTCGGCTATCTGCTTTGACAGAGTACAAGTCATACAAAGGAATATCCTTTATTTGCCAAATTTTGAATTTTCTCTGCCATGTCTCCACGATTCCCTTGGGAAGAACAACTAGTGGTCTAGCATTTGGATACTTATCCATGAAACTCTGCAAAAAACTGATTATCATGAATGTTTTTCCTGATCCTGGTGCATGAGCTAAAATACAGCCCCCAGGATTATCACCCACCAAGTTCCTAACAAGAAAATTGAAACCTTCCACTTGATGAGGTTTCATTGTCTTTGCATGCTTGGGGTGGGCATGTACTTCATTTTGTATCAAATCATTACTGGACAATTTAAGTCCACCTATTCCCGTTGATTCTTTGTATTTAGAATTCCATGATCCCGGCACATAAGTTCGATTACTCCTTTTTATCTGAAATAAGACACATTTAAAGCGAAAGAAACTGATGAAATACAACTTCATTCTGAGAAGAGAACATGTGGAGAATAAGAAAGTAGAGCTCCTATGAATTGCGCAACTATAAAAACAAAATTCCCAAACGAGATATTCTTGACAAAACGAAACAGAAAGAAAACAACTTATAAAGATACCAAGCTGTCAGTTCATAAAAAATAAAAAAACAACGCATTTCTTGGTTTCCTTCTTTTAAGTTGTTAGCTCCACAAATACTGGTTCTTGTTGATGGAACATAAAAGTAAACTGATGCAAATAAGGAAATATACACAGCAACCATGCAATTAAAAAAAAAAAGGTCAGCTACTGCAAATACTGTCAAGCCTATTTTTCCAAACAAAAGATCTAAGAAACGGCTTAAAAAATGTCTCTGAGTTTAATACCTTTATTTTAAATTTTTTTTTTATTATTCATTACCTGCATGTATGCTTAGTCAAGACCCATAGAATATGAATCTTTTAGAATAACAAATTCTTCCATGAGCATTCTTAATTATTTTCAATAGGCAAAAGTTTAATTTGTAATTGAATCTTCTTTAATAAAAGCTCCCTAGCATTGCTAATTATTTTCTCCATGCAGCATTTATTTTAAATCTTCGTCAAGAACTCATGCAAATCTAAAAAGCTAGCAGTCTTGGTTGTTATTTTCAGGAAAACTAGAGCCATAAACCTAGCTTGTATCATTTGTGGCTTCAGTAGGGAAACATTCATCATAAAACTTGGCAACATTCTATGAGCATAGATACAAGTTAGAATAGATACAAGTTGGGTAAATCTTCAAAGACACTACCTTAATCCCCAAGCATGATGAACAATGGTGAATAAGTCAAGAAACATAAACAATCTAATCTTTTTGTTTTCTTTTTCTTTTTTTTTAAGCAAAAACCAGAACCGCAAAAGAGGTGGGTGGGGGGGTGCGAAGAGAAACTTTACCTTGTTATACTGGAACTCAAATATTGTCTCGATTCCTTTGTCAATCACACCACAAATTCGGCAAACATAACCAAGATCATCCTTTAATAGACAGGAATGTTCACAGCTCTCCCCATCTTGTCTTACTTGTTCATTTTGTGATTGATCTATAGAAAAATCCTGGAGGAGCAGACCATAAAAAATAGGCTTATTTATGCTATATGTAAAACTTTTGAAAGTTATTGAATATTTTTGAGAAAAACCATTCCAACTCTTAAAACAATATATTGAAATCAAATTCTGATCCACCCAAATATTTAAAATCTCCCTTCAAGTTTATTATGGAGCATAATTTTAGTAAGAACAAAAACTATTTTTAAGGTTTAGATATTCCTATGCTGCTTTTGTCAAAGCCATGACGATTTTATATACATGAATAACGGCTCTTCAAATTCCAAATGGGAATTTCAAAGTTCGGCCTATTTTGGAAGTGCATTATATTTTACAATTTGTCTTCTTTGTATGTGATCAAAACAGAGTCGTTTATGATTGACTAATTTGTACAGGTAAACCTCCATACTAGGCATCTATATAGTTGAATGTCCTTGTACTTTTTAATGTACTTATTCCTTAAGTCCTTTATTTATAAGGGCACTCCAGAAACCCATTAAACTCTTTTTTTTCTCTGGTCCAATTAAACCACTTGAATGGATCTTGATTGCGTTTACAAAAATCTTAGCCAATAGTTCTTCATGACCATCACATACTTCATGATTCCTACGTGTACTTCCCCAAGAATTAGCAAAATCATGAATCAAAAAAATGAAAAAAGACGCATACACACGAAGCTAACAGATAAATAATAAAAAAGGGTATTGACACAATCTACGCCAAAGAGTTGACAAACAATAAAAAAAAAAATATTCTCATTTCAAATGAAAGTGAACCTGAATAAATAAGTGACATAGGGAACAGTCTTTCTTGTGTAGAAATTTCGGTTTGTAGAAATACCTTGGAAAGTTCTAAGGCCATCGACATCTCTTTCCAACATTCCTCAAGACCATCATCCTCATTACTGACTTCATTGCCTTCATCTTCTGTTCCAACATACACATAATCAGCTTCCTTAATTTCAGTTGCCTCTACCACAACATCTTGGAAACAACCATTCTCAGTGTAAGGTGGGAAATTGCCTTCATCTTCTGTGCTCCCATGAACATCTTCGTCTTTCTTAAAGTCCTTGAACAAAATTTGTCCAGCGGGTTGTTCATTCACACATTCATCTTCCTGAAATTCAGTTGCATCTTCCACACAGACATCTTCAGTGTTAGGTAGATGATTAGCTTCATCCCTTATGACCGCATGAGCATCTTTGTTTATTTTCTTCAACAAAGTTTCTCCAGCAGGTCTGTCATACACATATTCATCTTCCTGAAATTTAGTTGCATCTTCCACACAGACATCTCCAGTGTTAGGCAGATGATTAGCTTTATCCCTTGTGACCGCATAAGCATCTTTGTTTATTTCCTTCAACAAAGTTTCTGGACCGGGTTGGTCATACGCACATTCATCTTCCTTAAATACAGCTGCATCTTCCACACAGACATCTTCAATACCACCATCTTCAGTGTCAAGTAGATTAGCTTTGTCCCTTATGACCGCATGAGCATCTTTGTTTATTTCCTTCAACAAAGTTTCACAAGCTGGTTGGTCATACGCATATTCATCTTCCTTAAATTCAGTTGCATCTTCCATACAGACATCTTCAGGACCACCATCATCGTTGTTAGGTAGATGATTGCCTTCACCTTTTATGCTCACATAATTAACTGTATCTTCCTTTATGTCCTTCAAAAAAGTTTCTCCTGCAGATTGGTCTGGTAAAACGTCTTGAGAAGGATAAGATGGTTTCTCATCAGAATGTTCTCCCATTTCCTCCTCATCTGAATCAATGTTTATGATGGGCATTGATGTTGTTTGAGTTTCATTTGCAACAAACTCCTCCTCCAAATCAATAATGACAATGTCACATACCGAACCAGTAGTATTTGCCACCTTTGAAGCCTGTTTAACCTTGTCCTTTCCCAAATCTAAGAACCCATTTTTAGTTCTTGGGAAGCTTTTAGAATACAGGTTCGGACTCTGCATCTTCCATGCTAGAAGAGCCTGTATGTCTTTGGCAACACTTCCAAACTTACCACTTTCTAGCCCTTCTAGAATAAACGACTGACTCGAAAAATCGACAATGTTGTCTGAAATAGTACATATCGGTTTCTTCGGTGTAATCTCATCAGACTTAATTGCAGAGAATTCCATTCCAATACCATAATACTTCCCATCAGAACAAGTTTTAACCCTTTTGTGTCGCCCTAAACACATATATAATCTCATCAAAATGGCAAAATTCACAAGTAAATTGCAAAATATCAGAACCATTCAAAGCTCCATTGTAAATAACTAAACTCATAACAAACAACGTAGGAAAGAGATTAATGCAGCAAAAATATTACAACGTTAACTTACGTTTGAGTCTCTTAAGCTCTTTAAAGCTTGTTTGGAGCACATTAAATTTGCTAATTGTCACAGAACAGCCATATTCAATGAAAAAACATGATCTCAACTAACATAAGAGGAAAGTGCAGAGCAAAAATCTTAATGGGAAGTATTCAACAATGCAATAAGGTAATTACCTGGCGACAGATCAACTTCTGAGTTCATGTTTCACCACAACTTTGATATAACTGCTCATCAAACAAGCAAATAAATTAAAAAAAAAAAAAAAAAGCTTTAGAACTCAGAAAATGAAGTGGAGATTAAACGTGTGAGAAAAAAATTAACAAATTCTGGGGAAAAAAAGAGCCAACATTTTGGCAAAGACGGTTTAAAGTTGAGTATTTTTTTTTAATTATTTTTTAAGTTCGTCAAACAACAAGTAATAGGACAGTGAAAATGAAATCTCAGTACCCGTTTCAACTTTCCAAAAAAAGGTAATGAAACAATGCTCACTGAAACAAACAAACAAACAAACAAACATACATACATACATACAAAAATAAATAAAAACAAAAAAAGAATGGAAACAAAAGCAAAAACCAGATTATTTGACCTTCAAGAGTAGTGAACAAAGAGAATAGAGTAGAGTTAACAACAAAATCGAGAGAAAAAGAGAAAGGAGAGTAGAGAGCAGAAACGAGAGAGAAACAACGTAAAGAAATGACAGAGTAGAGAGAGAAACAGGTAAGAAAAGAAGATATGAGAGAGTGTAGAGTGAGAGAGAGAGAGAGAGAGAGAGAGATCATTTTCACAAAACCCCATAATCTTTGTCGTCCTGGTGAAATGAACAGAACATCAAAAGATATGAAAACGAAGAAAAAATTGACTCACATTTTTTGTTAAGAAGAATCTCAGTGACAAGCTCCCATTTTCTCTCTCTAAATCAGCCAAACGAAAGAGAGAGAGTTAACGTCCGTACAGTTCTTTTTTTCCTCTGGGCTAGAGTGGAAACGGAGCGCGTTAGCGGTTCTTTTGCAGAGGAAACAATACAACTTCTTCGCCTCCCTCCCTTCCTTGCTGTACAAGCTGCGTGTTTTGCACTCTATTGACTACATTCTCTCCACATGGACGCCACGTGGCAAAAACTTGGGCCCACATAACTCTCCCGTTTAAGGTCTGTTTGGTTCGAATATTTGAGCAAAGATTTAAATTTTTATGAAAGAAAATACTGTAATAAAATGATTCAAACCGTGATTCAAATATCCAACCAAACAGGTCCTTTATTTTGGCTTGTGTATCGTGGATAGAGGACCTTGTCCTTGTATATTGTACTCGAGCCACCACCTTGAGTGTTTAAGAGTTACAACGCTGTTACTAATAAAATAAAAATATATTATATATTAAATGAGATTTATTATTTTTATTAATATTTAATAATTTAAATATTAAAAATTTATTTAACATATTATATTATATTTTTTTATATATAATATAATATAATATACTATAATATATCAAATATACTTTAAAATTCTTTTCTTAAATATGTTCATTTTTTTCTGTTCATTTTTTTCTCTAAAAAATATATGTTCTAGTTGTTTATTTGTACTTCGAGAACGCACGTTTGAATTAGAATATATGCTTTGGTCATGTGTATTGGTCTTTTTTTATTATATCTTTCTTGCTCTTTTCAGCCTTTTTTTATAACTTTTTTTTTTTTGCTTAGCCAAGGATAAAATATCTTTTTCAAATATATTCCTCATTTTACTATTTTTGTCCTATCATTCGTATAACATTATAAGTGATCCTCATTAAATAAATTCTTATGTTTTTTATCACTTTACTAAAATATGCTTCTACTTAAATATTTTTTATTCATGAAACTCCTTGAAGTCTTTGTTGTTTAATATATTTTATTTATTCTACTCTTAGTGAGAAAAAAATATACTAAATCATTTTTTTCTACAATGATGGTCTTAATCATTAACTTCGTTAAATTTCAAACGAATTGTATTGTATTAGACATAATCCCTCCCTATCGTAACTGTTAGAAAAATAGTACGCAGCGAAATTTTAAAATTTTTATATCAGAGTATTTTTCAAAACACAAGTTTGACATGCTATCTGCATAAATTAACCAAATCTGACTAACCTTTTGTGTGCTGAAAAGTTCCTGCAATCAATGAAGAGAAACAACGTTCCAGAAAGGCTTCAACCAACTGGCTTTTTTTGTTATCCTTTATCTACAATCGGAGTGAGTGTGGGCTCACGTCGTCAGCTTTTCCACCAGGTGATTCTCCTTCTAACCAATTGAGAAATACCCAAAGCTATAATTCGTGATTTGTGAATAATAGCTCTTCAGGGAGTTTCAGAGTCTCACTCTAAATTTTTCAACTGATTTATAAAACAATGAGACTCACTCTCCTTTTTTTATAGATATTGGGCTCAAGAGTCAGTCCTTCTCAGATAAGGCCTCAAAAATTTGAATCAGAATCAAATCAAAATCAATATCTAATATAATCCACGTCTAAATGCGTGATCTTTTTATCGCGCGGCCGGCATACCAAACTTGCCCCCATCGGCAGGCCGAACTTGAGGATCGACATGTCAAACCTATGATAAAAATCCCAGCGAATTTTTTATTCTCCACTCAAGATTCTATAGGATAAAGTCTCAGTTTTAATTCAAATAACCCAATGGATAAGTTATCTAATTAAAACAACTTCATCTAGATAATCCATAGGAAAATAAATGAATTCTTGATAATTCTACAAGTTTATCTTGATTTAATTTATTCAAAGTTAAACCAACTAATAAACAGACAAAAATTATCCAATCACAATAATTCAACAAGTTTATCTTGAATTAATTTTATCACAAAATTAATTCATCCAATAAACATACATGAATTATTTGATTCTTTTGAAATTTAGCCAATCTGATAAATTTGACATAAGTCATCAATTCTTGAAAAAGCATGCCATATCGTTACAAGATTTATTATGAGTTAGCCAAAAAGACCTGATGGACCTATATAGTTCAAGCTCCCGATAATTATGAAACCCAATATCTTATATATACATTTCATAATTATTAGCTTTAACGCTACTCCCCTAAAAGCTTAGAGCTGCACTCTCGAATTATATAGAATTACGAAGCCCGTATAGCTAAGTCTCCATGACATATCATAATGTATTGTATCCCAATAGGATTATCTATGATCGTCTTAAGGATTAAATTATGTCTTACGTTCCTGATTATTTTTATCTTACGTTCTATTATCTCACTATCAGAAAACTTACCATCCAAAGACAGAATACTATTTGGTTACACCTATGTATCCAAATGGTTGAGTGCTCCAATTGTCCAATTACAGGATAACGCATATAAGAGGATATCACTACTCCTAAAGAGGAGCTATGGATTTCATATCTATAAATAATAGGTCTACGCTATCAAGAGTCATGCTTCTAATGTACCATCATACGTACCACCATTAAAAATGTGGATGTCACCCTTTGGTACATCAAAATACATAAGTCAAGACAACGGGCATACTATTCATCTCAGGATTAAGATACAATACAAATGATTGTCTAAAGTGAATCGATTTATTGAGACGAAATTATTAATTCAAATCAATTCACTTTATGTCTCGATCCAACATATCTTCACCTATAACAATGTGTCAATGTTTCTATTTACGGAGTCCACCTCCGATGATCAAGACAAATCATCTTTCAATAGGGGTATAGACAACATAACAATCTTTGCATGAATAAAGCGCCTGACTTTATTCTCTCGATTGCAGATCTTATGATTTATATTGTCACCTTAAGAATCATGTCTTCCGCATAATCTGTCTATCATATGCCCAATTCTTAAAAGTTTAGACTGAAAATCTTAGATTATTATTTGCTTAACATACATTAAACAAATATGAACGTAAAGAGAACATAATTTGGCATATAAATAATAAATAACTTCTTTATTGATAAAAATGTCTCCAAAAATATATTACATTTTTACTCCTTAAGGCATACACATTTAACAATAACAACCTTCCCACTCGATAAGCCACCCTGTGCCTCTAAGCGCTAACAACACATGAGCCATATAAGCCACCTTCGCTCGCCTTGCTGGCCTTCACACAACCCATAGCTGCTCTCCAACACATTAACTACCTCATACCCATGAGCTTTCACGAAACCCACCTCGCGAGCTCTTGCACTATTTTCTCTTTCTCGATAACACCATTCATTTGATTGGGACTTACTCCTATCAATCCTTTTATAAAGGCCCTTTTAAAGATTTTTTGTAGGGATTTTGGGATTAAAAAAGAGTTCGATTTTTCATTTTTTGTACTTTAATATATAGCTATGTGCATTACAAATGATATGCCATCTAAAATTTAACAGGTATATTAATTTAGACCACTAATTTGGCTAAGGATTGAAAAATTAACATTTCTACCAAAATTTTTATTTCTCTAGACTCTGCTAGAGAAATAAAAATTTTGGTAGATATATATATATGTAACACCCGAGATTTTTAGTGCATTAAAAATGCATTAAATTAAAGATTATGTTAAGATAAAGTACAATTAAAGGAAAATACTGTATAATAAGATGGAAAATTATACAGTGTTGGAGCAACGCAGTATAAGAATTGAATTGTGTGGACCACAATTTTATTTTATACTTTTTATAAAAGAAAAGAAAAGAAAAAAAAAAGAAAAATCAGAAAATATCACAAATTCGAGACTTTCTCTCTCTAGATTTTCTCTCTCTAGATTTTCTCTCTCTAGATTTTCTCTCTCTCTCCTCAAATCTCGTTTGAGATTCCGGCGTTATTTTTCGACACCTCCCATACCAGTGGGAAGCTCTCGTTGAGCTGAGTCCAACGAGGTGTCGTGCCACCCAAATAGACGCCGGAGGGAGCCTCACGCGCCGCCCAAAGTGGCGGCGAAACCCATTTTTTCCCGACGTCGTTTCTCCGCCGTCCGACCACCAATCGACGTGATTTTGGTGTCTATGGACTCAGTGTGAGGAGAGGAACAAGATGGTACCAATTTTCCAGCTCAATTTTGTCTGGAACAGCTTCGCCGGAGCTGCCCCGTTGCCGCCGTGGAGCCGTCGTCGGAGCCGCCGCATATGGTGGCGGTGTGGCACACCGCCGGTGCCAAAACGTTCAGAGGGCGACGGCGAGCAAGACCCCTCGGTCAATTGCTCTGTTCCGCCGCCCCTCGCCGGAGATCGACCTCCCCCGTCGTGCTCCGCCGCAAGAGAGGTCGAGGTGACCCATTGCGCCACCGTTGTGCCAAATTGAAGGCACAAACACGTTCAGAGGGTCACGGGGAAGCTTCCCAACACCTCAATTTTGGGGAAACACCGCGAGAAGGCGGAGAACCAAGGTCCACCGTGGAGCGCCGCCGTGAGGGGGTGGAGCCGCCGTTCCACGCGGTGTTGAGCTGCCCCACCGTAGGGGAAACACGCAGAGGGACACGGGGAAGAAAACGCCCACCTCAATTTCACGGTACCGTCGCCGGAGGACCGAAATCGGAGCCGCCGGTTTCCTCCGAGAATTTCGTCTTTGATTTGCTATGTTGGAGGCCGAATTGGGTGAAATTGACCCCACCAATCGACTCAGGAGGGTCGAATTAGGGGGGGTAGGCTCGAGCTCAGCCCTCAACGGGGCCAACCGCCGCCGGTCAACGGCGGTCAACGCCGGTCAACGGCCGGTCAAAGGGCAAAATGAGATTTTGAGATCCGGACCTCCGATCGAAGATCCGAGACCGCCTCCCGACTCGTTTCAACGCTCTGAACGCAATGGTGACCTCCGTTCGAGCAAATTCCACTCCGATAAAAATCGTCTGGTACCGACTGCACGCGGATCGAGGCGATTCAAGCAGCAGTATCGGAGTTCAGAATGACAGTTTCAAGAATGTATGATCTCCAGGAAGCATTCCTAGCCATTTATGGTCGCTCGATGAGCACTGCAGAGGATGCTTCACATACTGTAGATGCAGCGAGATACAACTGGATCTGCTTAGCTTGGAGTTCAAGTAAGTAGGAATCTCGACTGCAGTATGAACTGTTTTAGATGCTTTCATAGAAATTTATGAAATGCATGATCAGTGATTGTTACACTGTTTTATGTGAGAATAGGTTTTATAACGTTATAAGGTGACGAAAAACCCGTTAAGGGTAAAATCGTCATTTTTAAGGAAACGGCTAGAACGGAGTCGAACACTCCGATTTAGCATAATGTTATTAGATGAAAAATGTTCCGTGATACGTTAAGTAACGTTACGGTCATATGAGATCAGAGATTTCATAAGAGATGTTTTAAGTAAACGAGTGGTAACCGATGGGTTACAAAGTTAAAAAGAAAAAGTAACCTCGGTGGGTTACAAGGCTAAATAAAGGAAATGTAAACTGATGGTTTATAAGGTTGAGTAAAAGAACGGTAGACCGAAAGTATACTAGTCAAGTTATGAATAAGGAATAAATGATTAATGTTTACGTTTTATTATCAATCGAGTGGATTGATAATAAAGAAAGTTAATTAATGAGTCGGTTGTCGTTTGATCAGGACACAGAGGCCGACCAATGGAAGGAAAAGGAACGGAATAGAGAACGCTAGAGTATAGTTGGGTAAGTTTCAAACCTCACCTACAGCATGAAGTAAATGATTTTTAAATGTTTATTTATATGATTTGCAAATGTGTTTGCAATTGATAAGCAAGTTTCTTTTAAAGTATATTTGCATTTATTATGCAAAAAGTTTTAAAGTTCAAGAAAAAGAATTGCAATGAATTTGCAATCGTTATGTTAAAGGTTTATTTGCATATTGATATGCATAACGTTTCTTAAAAGTTTAAGTTATGATTTTCAAAGTATTGAAAGTATGTTTTGCATTATGACAATGCATAATGTTTTATAGTTTAAGTTAAAGGTTTAATGATGCATTTGCTATGCAATAAGTTGCATTTGATGTGCAATAAATTTAAGAATAAAAGTTATAGTTTGCAAAATGTGTTTGCATTTTATGATGTATTTATTAAGCAATATGTTGCATTTGTTATGCAATGAGTGTTAGAATGCAAATTATGATTAGTAAAATGTGTTTGCATTTTATGTTGCATTTATTATGCAATATGTTGCATCTGTTATGCAATAAATTTTATAGTACAAGCTATGAATTGCAAGTGTATTGCATATGATGTGATTGTATTTGAAATGCTCACTAAAGTTAATAAGAAGGTAACGTAAAGATAAAAAGGAAAGTGTCGTACCAGCCTCTTTGTTATGAGGTAATGAAAGTGAAATTAAAGTGTGACCTCCTAAAGGTGAGGTACAAGACCTCAATGTTTGATGGTCTCAAGTCTTCCACAAGGGAAGCACCATGTTTACGATCTCATGATTAATGAGTTGGTACGAACACTAAAGTAAAGTAAGGAAAATGAAGGTTACAAGATAAAGAAAGTTAAGGAACAAGAATAAAGGTTGAGAAAGAAATGAATATTTAAGTTTATAGAATGTTCATAAAAGGCTCATAATTAAAGTTAATAATTTAGCATAAATGGAGTCATGCATTCTGATGTTACTTGAATGCTTTTTTATGAAATGTTTATATGTTATGTTTATGGAAAACATTCTGAAAAATGTTTACGATAAATGTTTATGAATAACGTTTTCATGTTTTCAAGAAACGGTTTATGAACGACGTTTTAAGATAAACGTTCAAGAAATGTTTTAAGAGAAAGGTTTTACATTAAATGTTTATGAAAAACATTTCATGGTTGCAAGAAAAGGTTTACGAATGACGTTTTAAGAAAAACGTTGAAGAAATGTTTTACGAAAAACGTTTATGCAAAACGTTTCAGAAATGTTTTATGAAAAACGTTTTCAGAAATGTTCTATGAAAGACGTTTATGAAGAACGTTTTTAGAAATGTTTAAGGAAAACGTTTATGAAAAATATTTCATAAATGTTTATGAAAAACGTTCATGAAGAACGTTTCAAGAGAAAGGTTTTCATGAGAAAAGTTTTAAAGCATGTTTAAATGCTTTGTGAGAATATGTTTGAACTTGCTGAGCGAAAGCTCATTAAAAGTTTTTCATGCTGTAGGTAACTTATGGGTGACCAATGGGACCCGTTAGAAGAGCTGGGTGCTGCGGAGGACAGATGCGAAGATTTGGGTATGGATACCATCACTGTTTGCTTCCGCTACGTAAAGAAAATGTTTTCTATTGTTTAATGTTGTGTTTTCGAAGTTTTAAAGAAAATCAGAGTTTTAAGAATTGTATTCAAAGTTTTAAGATACAGTTTATGAACTGTTTTATGTAATGATAAAGTAAAGTTTTAAACTATGATTTAATAAATGTTTCTTATTAAGTTTTAAGAAACGTTTTGAAATGATTTTAAGGGCAAGTGTTGAGCGATGTCTCAACTTGAATGCGACAGAGGTCGCATCAATATTAAAGAACGTTTAAGGAAAGAAAAAAAAATTTACTACAGTATTTTCTTACCAAGTAAGTAAGATTATTGTTTTACGAAACGATGATTATGAAAGTAAAGTGACTGCCCGAAAAGGCGGGTCGTCACAATATATATATATATATATATATATATATATATATATATATATATATATATATAGGCAGTAGCTATGGCCTTTACCTTCAAACTGTTCAGACAACATAATATTTTTTATAGGATGATAATAATGCATTATATTAAACATAACATCAAGCTTTAATGATTTAATGTTGTCGTATATTTTGTTCTAAAAAAGACTATATCATATCCTTAATTGGAGACACCAAATAAAAAAAATGTGGAAGATTTGAAGTAGCTATGCTTTTTTTAGAAATATTGCGACTTGGGTTAGGAACTATAGTTTGGACCGAAAAATTCATTACAAATACAAACTAGTGTTTGATAATGTCAAAAGAAAAAAATATTTTGAACAATTTGTCCAAATTGAAATTCTTAATTCAAACTCATTTAATATACCCACACATGATTTTTTTTTGTAAAATTCAAACCTCAAAATTTTCCACTAATATCAATATTTTTATTGTCAATTGCAACTAAATATTTATTTTAAAAAGATTTTTGCTCGTAATAATAGATCGGGACCTAATGATGATTTCTCGTAGAACTATTTCTTATTTATACAACTTAATATGACTAAAAATTAGGGCAAATAAATAAAAAAATAGAAAATCTATTAGAAAAGTTAAGAATACTAGTACATTTAAATTACAGAGTAGTAAACAACAAAAATAGTTGTATTATAAAAGATAACAAAACACAACTTTTCTAGTTGAATCGTGTGGGGTTATAGAGTGTTGAAAGAAAAACAGATCACTAAAGTTATTTAAAAAAAAAAAAAACATGTTTTTCTCAAGTGAGGTCTAGCAACAAAAAGTTTGTACAGTTCAGATCTTTACAAGATTTTTGTTGTTGGATTGAAAAATAAAATAAATTTATTATTTGAAGTGAAAGTTTCACCATATTGATACAAAGGGTTAGGGATGCTCATAGCCAACAGGAAAGCATCCTTGAAATCCTCCTTTTGCGTCTGGTGACCTAAAAGAAATTAATAAAACCGGTCAAAGAGTAATCCCAAAACGGGAAAGAGTCAACTTAACGCTGTTACCAAACACTCTTGCCCCCCTCTCTTTCTACTGTCACGTTTCATACTCGTTGTAGAAAGAACAGTAAAGCGGAAAGCGCCAATATTCTCATTCATATATATATAGAGAGAGAGAGAGAGAGAGAGAGAGTCTGGGAGACAGGTAAGTGACTCACAGTCACACACTTTTCAGCTTATATTTTACTTCTCTTCCTCGTATGCCATTTTTACACTGGCTTTGGTGCCCACATCCAGCAACTAGCCGCTCCTTGGCTCTCTCTGCGGCGAGATTCTTTGACGTCAAGGGTTCGATTCCCCACGAACGCAGGTAACAAAACCAAAAAAAATAAAGATCCAAATTAAATCCCTCACTTTCCTTTTTTTTTTTCCCTGTTTGTCTCGAATCGATTAATTAATTAACCAGCGATGGACTGTTCGTCTTCCACTTCACGCTTCTTGTTTCTCTCTCTAGCACTCTCTCTCTCTCTCCCTCTATCTCTCTCGCTTCTTTAGCTTCACCACCACCTCCCATGGCGTCCGAGAAGCCTATTTCCGCGGTTAAGGTATTTCGGAACCTGAATTCTGTGCGAGACCCTAAACCTTTGCTGAAGCTTTTCTCTACTGGAATTGAAGTTGATTTTTATTTTTTTTTAATTCTTTTTTAGGGCGCGAAAGTTCTTATGGTTGGCGCAGGTGGTATTGGTTGCGAGCTCCTCAAGACTCTCGCTCTCTCCGGCTTCCAAGACATACATATTGTGAGTATTTTCGTTTTTGGATTTTGCTTGTTTTAGAAGCCATGCGTGTATTTTAGGGTTAGGTTTTTTCTGTTTATTATCTCATTTCCTGGGTGTTTGAAGTTTCTCTGGTACTTTCAGGGATTTAATTACACTTAAAAATCGTTTGATTTTTTATTCTTTAGTTTATCTATTTTGGTTTCCCTTTTTTTTTTTAATATTTATTTTAATTTTTGTTTCTACTATATTTTTGACATATGAAGTTGGGAAATATTCGGTTTTTTTAGAAGAATTATTTCCCTTACTTGCTACCAAAACTTTCGACCCGCTGTTAAACTGTTTTAAAGAAGCATTGTTGTAGATGTATGTGACAAGTATTTGCTTTTCAATGCCAATAACAATCAATGGAAACGAGCATTGCTTTTGTTATGGTCATATTTTTTTTGGTTTGAACTCCAAAATTGCATTATTTTTATTTTTATTTTGGCATTTCTTCATGTAAACTATGTTTGCATAATTTGAGTCATTTGTAACATTGTTGAATTATGATTTTAACTATTTAAAGTTTGGAGGGTCATTGCTAAAAGTTCATTCTTAATTCCCTAACCATGCAATGTCTAAGCCATTCATATATGCTTGCTTCTGTTTTGGTGGCCATGATAATGATGTAATTTTTGTTAAGATATTTTCTCGGCATCTATAGGTTTAAGAGCATTTTTTTTTGTTGTCCATCTCTCATGAATTTGCTTATGGTAAAATATAGATTGACATGGATACTATAGAAGTCAGTAACCTCAACAGGCAATTTTTGTTCCGACAATCACATGTCGGACAATCGAAGGCCAAAGTGAGTAGATTAACCAGCTTTTGATCTGAATGTATTTGCATTTTTGTTATTATTATTATAATTATTATTATTTTGTCATTTTAAATGGCGATGAAAGTTTTCAACAGGTTGCACGGGATGCTGTCTTAAAATTTAGGCCTCACATAAGCATCACTCCATATCATGCAAATGTCAAGGATCCCGATTTTGATCTTGACTTCTACAAGCAATTTAATGTTGTTTTGAATGGACTTGACAACCTGGATGCAAGGCGACATGTTAATCGTCTATGCTTGGCTGCTGAAGTTCCTTTGGTTGAAAGTGGGACCACTGGGTTCCTCGGACAAGTAAATACTTGACTAGCAATTACTTTGATAGAAATAATCCATTTGTTAATAAAAAAAAAAAAACATTTTTACAGCATCCTTTTTTGTCTTTAGTTTTGTATAGTTTCCTTGGTTTTTCTGTTGAGATTCTCGTTTGGTCTGATTGAAGTATTGCCGTTTAGATTTAAAATACTGTAATAAATGATGGCTAATGTATTACGGGGGATATGATTGTTTGTTTCTTATCTGCCAAAGATGTGTGGATTTAGAATGTTAAATGTTCATCCATTTACATGCTTATTAAGAGGTTCAAGTAATAACTATATATGATCATTCTGAGAACAGTTGATTTCTTTCTCTTTTTTTTTTTTTTAATGAAAACTTTAGCGTTCTAAAATGATCGCCTACTGTTGGACCAATATGATGCCAACTCTGCCTTCTGCTTCAAATTGTTGGCCAGTAAAGATACATGTTGATGTTGTTTTGATATTTGAATGTGCCGATGGGATGTGCTAGCAGCATGAAAGAAAGCGAGTAAGCTTTTCCAAAATGTTCAAAGAAGGGACGTTTGTAAATATACAACAGGTGGAGGAAATGAGTTTACAAATGTGGATTTGATGCAGGAGTTTTTTCATAAGAAGAAAAGATTTGACACAGGATATAACCTAATAGGCTAATGTTATGAAAGACAGTGAAAGCACTCCACTGGGTCATTCATTCACATAGAGAACTTTATGATGCCAACTCTGCCTTCTGCTTCAAATTGTTGGCGGGTAAAGATACACGTTGATGTTGTTTTGATATTTGAATGTGCTGATGGGATGTGCTAACAGCAGGAAAGAAAGCGAGCTAAGCTTTTCCAAATTGTTCAAAGAAGGGACTTTTTTAATCATACAACAGGTGGAGGAAATGAGTTTACAGATGTGGATTTGACACAGGAGTTTTTTCATTATAAAAAAAGAAAGATTTGACACAGGATATAACCTAATAGGCTAATATTATGAAAGACAGTGAATGCACTCCACCGGGTCGTTCATTCACATAAAGAACTTTACAGCCTATCCTTATTCTATGCAGTAAAGGGATACAAGTATGTCTTAGGTTTTTATTTCTATTATTTTGTTCTAGTTTTTGCTGTGAGCTTGTTATTGTTAATGTTTTTATTGATTTGCAATATTGTTCCTATAAATCTTTTAACTGTATGTGATAATTATGGTTAATACAACATTTGATTCTCGATGTTCGTCATTTGCATGTCTTTGGATACTATGTTTCAATTGACTCTGAATCTATTGTAATGATGCTTTTCTCCCTCTTCATACGCATGTATTGGAATTCGGAAACAGGTCACAGTGCACGTTAAAGGGAAAACAGAGTGCTACGAGTGCCAACCTAAACCTGCCCCTAAAACATATCCTGTGTGTACTATCACAAGTACTCCGTCAAAGGTATTCAGATATAGTTCTTGCTTACTGTGCATATCCTTGAATATTTGTTTCTGAGTGACTTCTGTTAGAAAGCTACTAAAACATTTGCACAATAGAGCGACTTGCAATAAATTAATATTAGAGCCTTCTACTTTGCAGTTTGTTCACTGCATTGTATGGGCAAAGGACCTTCTCTTTGCAAAGTTGCTTGGGGATAAGAATCAGGAGAATGATTTAAATGTTCGTTCTGGTGATGCTGCTAGCTCATCAGACCACGTGGAAGATGTGTTTGAACGCAGAAATGATGATGACATTGAGCAGTATGGGAGGAGAATATTTGATCATGTATTCGGTTATAACATTGAGATAGCTTTGTCTAATGAGGAGACATGGAAAAACCGTAATAGACCAAAGCCTATATACCATAGAGATATCCTCGATAATGAGCCAATCCAACAAAATGGAAATGTAGAGAGAAATTGTGCAACCAAAGATCCATCCTCAGTGTCTGCCATGGCATCTTTGGGCGTGAAAAATCCACAAGACATATGGACTCTGAAGGAAAATTCGAGAATATTTCTCGAGGCTTTGAAACTTTTTTTCCTCAAAAGAGAAAAGGTCAGTTTGCACTCTCTATTATTGGATTAGCCCTTGGATCTCTTCATAATTTCTTCTTTTTACCTCTAGTCGTGTCAAAGGGAGATTCTGACTATATTTTTTGGGGGGCGTGAACGCCAGGAGATTGGGAGTCTGACATTTGATAAGGATGATCAATTAGCTGTGGAATTTGTTACTGCTGCTGCCAATATTCGCGCATCTTCTTTTGGGATTGCTTTGCATAGTCTTTTTGAAGCTAAAGGTATTGCTGGAAACATCGTTCATGCTGTTGCAACAACTAATGCGATTATTGCTGGCTTGATTGTTATTGAGGCAATGAAGGTGCTGAAAAATGATACAAAGAGTTATAGGTGTGCGCGGTTCCCTTCTCTCTGTGCAATGTATTTTTCCTTTTTAATTTTTCAATTTGGATTGTGTACCTGTTACTATTATTATTTCAATAATCCTGTTTTTCTCAATTTGTTGAGACAGAAGTGTGGATGTTATTGCACAGTCTGTGTTGTATCGGTTTAGTTTTCTATATTTACAGTCCCATCCTTCTTTTAACGGACATCAAGAGAGTTAAACGCATAATCTTTTACATTTGTTGAACAGAAAAAATTCTTGAATTTCACATTCAACTTGTGAAAGGAATAGAAGAAATGTTATTGTATTGCAGGCATTAAGCTTTTGAGCTCTTTTGGCATGCATACAAATCTATTCGACAAAAGCCTTGTGATATTTGTCAGATAAGCACATCAGTCTGGTCAATAAATTTTTTTTAATGGTATTTTTTCATGTTATTGTGTTAAAAAGTAGTGAAGTTCTAATTCAAAAAACTGTGTGGCATATATATAAGATAGGCATACATAAATTTACTTTGGTTGCCGCCTGCAGTTTTCTCTACATTGTTCGAATTCTTACTGCAGGATGACATATTGTCTGGAACATCCATCGAAAAAGATGCTACTCATGCCGGTGGAACCATTTGAACCTAACAAGTCTTGCTATGTTTGTTCTGAGGTAAGTTGATTTTCCAATTCTATTATTGTGGGATCTTAATGCTGACATTTAAGCTATCATTTTGATCCTATCACTCAGCATTATGATTAAATGCAGACGCCTCTGTCACTCGAGATAAATACCAATCGTGCAAAGTTGAGGGATATAATTGAAAAAGTAGTAAAGTCCAAGCTCGGGATGAACTCGCCATCTATCATGCATGGGACAGAGATTCTATATGAAACTGGTGATGATCTTGATGAAGACTTACTAGCATCTTATGCTGCAAAGGCTGATAAGGTAAAAATTTTTTCAGCCCATTTGTCAACACCGTGGTACAATATTTTCTCTGAGGAAGAGAGAGAGAGAGAGAGAGAGAGCAACTTTTTTACAGTGTTTTCTCTCACATGCAATGGTACTTTTAGTTCTTGCTCACGCTTCCTACTATGTTCCCAGCTGCCCTATTTATTTGGTCTAAAAATGACCTGCTCTTCCTCTTCTTTTTTGCTGAATCTTCTTTCTGATTATACCTCCTTTTCTTCCAAACAAATTCTTAGGTGCTGTCTGAGCTTAATTGTCCAGTTACTGGTGGAACTATGCTGACTGTAAATGATCTTTATCAAGAACTGCGTTGCAATATCAATATAAAGCACAGGTTTGTCTCTATCCTTTACCATGTGTGAACTTTTATACCTAGTAATGATGCTAAATAGTCTGCATTTTATCCTGACTAGAATTTGGGCTGTGAAAGGTATACTCTGAGCGTGGTGGATAGCTAATCAAGATTTGGTTCAAATGCTAACAACACGATCGCTTAATTTGTTTACTTTTGTGTACAAAAGTAGCATTAACCATATTTCTATAAGCTACTTTACAATTTCGATGCAATTGTTAAACAGAGAGGAATTTGATGAGGAGAAGGAACCTGATGGAATCGTCCTTTCTGGATGGATTCAACCACCTCCTTCGGCGGAGAACAATGGTAACACGTCCGCTGATCATGCTGGAAGCGCATCAGAAGCATCGACAACTGAGGCTGATAAGAATGATGAGATAGAAATTGTTCCAGGAAAGAAAAGGAAACTTTCCGGGGTTTCCGAGGACGTCGTCCCGAGCAGCGCAGAAGAAACTAAAGGCAAAAAGAAACTCGAAGTTCTTGATGACGACGATGACGATGACGATCTTGTCATGCTTGACGATGGGGATTTCAGGCCCAACAAGAAGAAACGTCATTAATAGTTTTGAGTTTCGTTCCTAATTTTGTACAATTAGGGGGGACCATTGATTCTTTTGGTGCTCATAATTGTTCTTAATAGGTTTGTTTTGTAGTCTTTGGCTGAGTTAGGAGAGAGAAAAAAAAAGGAACAATTAATTGGCGTTTCCATTTCCCTTTTGTGGTTATCAGTGTAACAAAAAATGTGCATTCTTCCTAGCTCGGTTAACATAGAGGGGGCGGTAGTGTAACTGTAGAAATACATAACTTCTGGAAGTGGACTTGAATGTTGGAATGACCACGTAAATCCTCTTGCGCACCGGGTAGCAGCTCTTAATATGTTATAATTGGTCATTTCTCTTATTTATACATGCTTCAAGAAAGTGAGATTCAAGAAAGCGTTCGTCAAATGTGGTGACCTAGACTATTTTCAATGAAAGTCTTAAAGCTAAACTTGGTCTCTTTATGCAAATGCCACAAGTATAAGCCTTGGATTGACTTGTGTTACAAAAAAGTATTCGCTGAGAATGTTACAGGCATATCATCATCGTATATTTAGTATTCCAAATAACCCCATTGCTATACGATATTTACTTTGGTTATTAGCCGGTATTTGGTATCCACCATGAACACCGTCGTAGTTACCGGTCGTTTTCTAGTATCCGTTCTAGTTATCACCTTGTAACCACCAAGACCCAAGAATAGGGGCACAACTGCTTATCACCGGAAAATCACAAAAATTTACAAAAAAAAAAAAAAATAAATAAAATAATCAAATTAAAAAAATGAAGAAATAACAATAATCACGGGTACGACATCGTCTTTGTTGGAAGCACAACAATAACAAAAAAAAAAAAAAAAAACACAAAACACTGACATATTTCAAATGTAAAGACACAAATTCAACAAGATTGCCAAAGCCACATTAAAAAAAGTGTCCTGTAGGAGGGGGGAGTGATGCGCCATCGTGGACGTTGCGGCATATTCATCGTCATGGTGCCAGCTAGATCTTGGAGCCGCAAGGAGAAAAGAAGTTCTAGGAAACGGTGAAGGCAAGGTTGTCTTAAAGACCGTCGGAAGCATTTCGTTTGTTGGCTTCAAGGTTTCAATTACTATAATTTTTAGTGTTTTGATGATAACAACAATTGTTTATGTGTTAGTAATTATTTTATCTCCAGTATGAAGCCTTATTATTGTTAAAGATTTTTTGTAACTTAAGATAGCTTCAAGTAGTTAAAAAAGAAAATGTTCCAATCTTATAGTGCGAAGATGGATTCTTAAAATAAGCATTTGGAACTTGAAGAAAAACATCAACAAGCATTGAAAAAATAGGTTATAATTTATTTTTGAGCTTGTATGATGTTAGAGCATGCATAAGATTTTTATTAAGATTTTTGGCTCAAGTTCTAATGATAACTTTAGTGTCAAAAGTATTTCTGAATTGTAAAATCTTAAGCTTTTACGGACTAAAAGTTGAAAACATTTTTGGAATTTGTTTAACATATTTCAAATTGTTTTTCTACTCTTTCTACAGCTTAAAGTATAATTTTTGGCTCTAACATTAACTAGTTTTCAAAATTCATTTTATTTCCATACAAAATTGAGATGGGGCTACTTTTCTATGCAGCCCCGTTGACCGGCTTGTTGTTGAAGGGGCTGCTACTAGTTACAGCTTGGTAGATCGAGCCATGTGTATGGGGTCGTCCGGCCCTTCTAACGGCTAGTTTTCTAGCCATTAGAAACAAGCCTCCAACGATTAGCAAGTTACGTTTTTGATATAAAAACCTCATTTTCGACCTTAGAGATACTTTTTGACACCTTGAACTTACCTCGAATCATATTTTAAGTGTTACTCTCTACAAAATAGCTTTTGATCTGTCACGCCCTGGAGAACAGGAGGTGATGTGGTGGGTTAATTAAGTAAAAATTTAATTAAAACGTAAGTTAAAGAATTTAATTAATTATGAAAAATGTGATAATTTAAAACCCTTTTTAAGCAAACATTAATAATGATTAAATAAATAAGATAAAAACAAAATGAAACAAAATAATAAAGAAAGAAGAAATACGCATTGGGTCTTACTGACCCACAACTTATGCACACGCATAGTATCGATAATATTTAAATTACAACCACAGTCCAAGATAAAAAAAAGATTAAAATAATGCATGCCTTGATTAATTTGTACAACAACCTACCCAGGTATTCTACTGGTTGCAAGTCCGATCTGTGGACCCTTCGTCAATCCTAAGTTGGATTCCACCAAAGAGAAAAGGTTTTAAAAACAAATAAAATGTGAGCAAAAGGCTCAGTAGGACTATGTTTTAAAAAAGATAAATAATTTAAATACAAAATTTACTTTTCAAAGAAATAATTAGAAAACAGAGTTAAATAAATAAATTCATATAAATAAGTCTTATTAAAACAGTTCATCCAGAAAGTACCTTTTTATCTTTCTTGGGTAAACCATAGTTATCACCTTCGAAGTGGCTCACCTGGGTTTCGAAACCTGCCTCCAATGTCGCACGCTATACAACCCGATCTCTTATATGGCATCATGCCCATTTATGTATTTATATAATTATTAAAGTCTCATTTTACCAAGTATAGTCATTTACATTCATTATGTGGTTCATTATGAAAATTATCTCAAGCTACTGTTTATGAAAACAACCAATAAAAATCCTTTTTCCATCAATCATTGAAAACATTTTGAAGAAATCATTTTTAAGGCCAAAAATTATTTAAAAACTTGGCTGCCAAGGAAAGGGGTAGAAGTCTTACCTCAATATCCGTGCCGATGTCGAACACCGTAATCCCGATTCGCTATACGTTAGCTTCATGGAACCACGAACAACCTTAAATATATAAACTAAGTCTTTCAGTATCTAGCTTAAGATATCCTATGTTGCTAAGCTATCTCATGGTGTCCTAGTGTGCCACTTTTATTTATAAAATCATATTGCAAGATTAAAATCTTATTCGGGTCCAAAACAGTGAAAACGAGTGAAAAACAACAAATTATCATAAAACTCGATAGGCCTACGGGTTCCCCTGGTCCAGCCTACTGAACTGTGCAGTTCGACCTACCAACCATCTGGGTCCGGTCGGCTAAACTTTTTCAGGTTCGGCCTACAAAAAGTATGAGTCTGACTTGCCAGATTCATGAATCTGGCCTGCCGAACTGAAAAAATTGTAGAATTCTCTAGAATTGGGTCTCAACCTCCCCGAGCCCAATTCACATTTTCACTTGTTTTTCTCGATTCTTAGGTATAAAAATACTCATAGATGATAGAGAAACATAATAGAACACTTCTAAACTAGTTTAAACAAGATTTGCATAAAAAAATCTAAGAAAATCCAAAAATAGAAAAATAGAGGCAAAATAGTAAAATATTGATTTAAATTTGTTTTTAATTAAACTAAGCTTAGATCTTTGATGTTTTAAGTTTTAGTAACTTAGATTAAGGGTTTTCTAGGCTTAAGGAAGCTTGGATTTCAAAATGCTAAGAAAATTGAAAAATTGCAAAAAGTTTGAAATTTTGAAAACTAACCTTGATTTAATCTTTGAATCGAGTTTGTGATTGTTCAGTCACATTTCCAAGCTTCTAATCCAGCTGAGAAGCAAGGCTTGAGCTCAAATTTTGAATTAAAATGTGAGAGGGAAAGGGAGAGAGTGACAGGTAGAGAGAGAGAGAGAAGAATGAGAGAGCTAAGAGTGAGAGGGTAGAGAACGAGAGAGTGAGTGAAAGAAAGAGAGAGAAGAGAGATTATATAAGCAAAAAGGGGGCAAAGCCAATGAAAGAAAACCGTGCACCATCCACGATTTTGAAAAAGGACGTGGTTAGTATTTGACAAATTGTTTTGTTTCAAGATTCAAAATAACAAATAAAATAATTAAAAGTAATTAAGAATCATTAAAATAATAAAAAATAACATTAATTTAGAGATACCACAAGATAGTCAAATTAAGTTTACAAATACATCATGGCACACTAATTCACCATTTTATACATTAACATCACTTAATTATTTCTGGGCATTACATGATCATTTTGAGCAAAGAAAAACATTTCTTGAGTCAAAACTAGCCTAAAATTCTCATTGTGTGCTTCTACATCTCCTTAGTCATTTCAAATTGTATTTAGACACTTTGTTGGAGATGCTAGTAAGTGAAAGTGTGTTTCAAACCCTTACTAGAAGAAATGTAATAGGTTTCCATGCCTTTTAATTTGGGGGTTGTTTGGTTAGCCAATTTTCGTGTAAACTTGGTGTATTGTAGAGATTTAGTGAGCTATGGGTAGAAGAACTGATTGGATTGTATAATGTGTGATTATGCCGAAAGTCGATCAAGATAGTGGAAGAGGCCAAGTTGTGTATCAATCGGTGATAGTGGACAAAAGCATATTACCGAACCACTATAAATTACGTTTGCCTACATCTTTCCCCACTCCTTTACATTTTTACAAGTTATTTTTAGTGATATATTCTCTTTGTGATTATTAGCTTGATCTATTGCAATTTGTAACTTGCTCCTTTATTGCATAAAGTTGGTTCTTTTGTGCCTTTGGTTGAAGATTATTTGATTTATTCTCATTTGCTTGTTTGTGATTGATTCTAATTTTTCAATAGTTGAAAAAGGTTTCAAAACCTAATTCACTCTCTCTTAGGTAGTCATTTTTGGGCTACCGCCATTGTCGATCTGCTTGCGACCAGATCGGTACACGTGACTCTTGGTGACCAGATCAGAGAACTAGAGTGGAGGAGGCATCACTACTGATTGGGTCACGATGAAATCTACTCCCTTGCGCAAAGGAGGAGGCATGGACTAGATAAGCTGGAACGGAACAATGCACGGCGATGATCAATGCAGGGCGGCATTACAGAGGAATGGGTGACGGAGAGAGAGAAGCAAAAGAGATAGAGAGAGTGTGAGTGAAACATAGAGAAAGGGTTGTAGAAGAGAGGAAAAGAGAGAGAAGAAAGAACTAATCAGAAGTCTCATGCATTAAAGACATTTTAGACTTTTTGGTTTGAGTTTTGATCTATCTCATGGCGAAAAAAAAAATGAGGCTTTTTCTACTTGTGGCATAAGTCAATCCCCACCTGATTTGAGTGCCATGCAGCATAGTAACTCCGCTAAACTAATATATTTGGGCTAGGTTATGTTTAATAAGAGGGAAAGAAAATAAAGGGATTTTTATAATTGTCATTTTTTAAAACTTATTTTTTATGAATTCTTATGAATCCTATGTATGTTTAAGTGTTGCACAACTTAAACATATAATATAAATAGTAATATGGCATAATTGTTTTTGCATGTGATATGTGTAAAAACATTTTTTAGAAATATGATATATGGTGTAATTTTTTTCAAGAAAATATGAAGAAAAAGCGTGTAAGTTAGATGAGGGAAATAGAGTGGAGGATAGTGATGTTTTTCTTATTATGTTTCGTATGGATTTTTTCCTTTAATCTCAGATATGTTGAGATTAAACTTTTGCGTTTTTGGAAAGATTTTCCCTCTCTAAATCTATTTTCTCTCTCTAACAATCACTTCATAGGTCTAAAATCCTCCTACTAATCTTCTTAGGACTCTCTCTCCTTCCGCTTTTTCCTTCCCACCAAACAAGCTCTTAATTATAGTGCAAAAGAAAATGATTGGGCAGGGGAAATGGTGCCTTGTAATCTTGAGGGAAAGAGATAATAAAGAAAGCATCATTATGGAAATTTAAGCATTAAATCAGAGATGTTCTTTTTCGGTGGGGGTGCCTTGAAAGATGCTCCTGCAGAAATGCTTTCTCCATATTTATTCGTGGAATATTGTTCCAGTCAAACACAGTTTTAACTTTTAGACGACAGGATTTATGCAAATTCCTACAAACTCTGCTTGGTTTGAACTTTATTGTGCACTGTTGGATAATACGAAAAAAAAAAAAAGGATGATTGGTCAGAATTTGCTTCAATAAAATATTAGCAAAAATCATTCTCAACCAATCCTAACCAGCAAATGAGAGCCTGAGAAAAATAATGCCAAAAAAAGAGAGAGGGAAATACTAATAAAATTAATGTCACAGTTCGTCAAAAGAAGGTTTAAAAATCAATAATCATCCATTCTAATTTTCTCCGCCCATTACAGGAAAAAAGGAAAAAAAAAAAAAAAGAGAAGACATTCACAAAAATCTCGGATAAATTATTTTGCATTACACAAATTGTACTACACAGCATAAACTAGAAACTAGATACCCCATTTGGGGAAAAAATAAAAAATAAAACAGAAAAATTGCAGAATGAAATCGTTCATGCTTAACAAAAATATTTGTAACACTCTCTACTTATGTACACGGGACGTAGAGAAGAAAACAAAACAATTAATAGCAGAAATTGCGAAGTTTGAAGCGATAATAATTGTTATTTTCCTTGTTCTTTCTCGGGAAAAAAAAAAAATGATGATTTGATAATCTCAAGCCCCAACAAAGGGGGTGGCACATTGGTTTGTGCTGGAAACTCTTCGACAAGGATACTGAGGAATGACATTGTTAAGCGACTCCATCTTGTTTCTCTCTGAGTATTTCTTCCTCTTCTTTGCATCATGAGGATGTTCTGGCTTCTTCAGATCTTCCACGCTATGAACATCCGCCATGCACGTAAATGACCTCGATTTTCCCGAGTAATACCTCGACAAACCTCTCCTGCTGAGAAAAAAAAAAAAATACACGCATTTTGTTCGTTATATTGAATAGCTAATCCTAAAACATATTGTTCCCACAAGAAGTTATAAAATAGAGCATATTTTTAAATTGTTATATCATATAAAAATCACGCTAAAAAGTAAATATCATGTAAATTATTCTTACTTATTCTTAAATATCATGTATGATATTTGTACTTATTCTTACTTATTCTTAAATCACCCTAAAAAGTAAATATCATGTATGATCTTGATATGAATATTAAAAGATTAAAAATCGAAAAAGAAAAAAGTTAAAAATGTACTTATTCTTACTTCAATGGTAGATTTGTTTTAAGAGAACCCATGTCGAAACTCATCATGTTCTCAGAATCCATCTCCATATCCAGATAGAAAGATGGAGGAGGTAGTACATATGTATATAGAGAGATTTAAAATGGAAGTTGAGAAGTTATATATACATGGGAAAAGGAAGCCAAGGGATATGCAACTCTCAGATATTTAGAAAATGAGTATATGACCACCAATGTTGGCTTAAGGGTATGGCTATTAAGGCAACTGCCTAAGGTGCCCCTTAAGTCAAGGCTCCTTATTATTAGCATCATTAATTAATTACCTTCACTTTTATTTTAAGGGAATGGATTAATTCCCTTTACATCTCAAGATCGTTTCATTTTTTCGTTTTTGTGTTTAAAACTTTTAAGGTTGTTTTGCACTTCCAAAGATTAAACATATAAGTTAATTTCTTTAAAAAATCCTATTAATTGTCTAAATAATTCCGTATAACTCATAAAACTAGAATAGTTATATAACGCCTAAAAATTTATTCAATGTTAATGTAATATAAATGATGAATTAGTGTGCCATAATTAATGTTTTAACATTAATTAGATTATTTGGTTGGATTTTGAATTTTTGGTTGTTTTGTTAATTTGATGAATCCAAATGATTTCTTATTGTTTTAAAATAATGTTTTGAGTTTTAAAACACAACAATTTACAAAATGTTAAAAATAGTTCGTTTTATAAAACCGTAGACGGCACATGGTTTTCGCACAGTAAAACCGTCCACCGTTTCTCTCTATTTATTTCCTTTTTCCCTTCTCTCTCCTCACACTCTCACGATTCTCTCTCTCTCTCTCTCTCTCTCTCTTCTTCAACCGTGGCACTCTTCTCTCTCTATCTTTCTCAAAATTTTTGAAATCAAATTCGAATCCAAGCTTCGGGTTAGCAAGGAGGAAGCTCGAGGACGTGATTTGGTAGCCGAGAACGCAGATTGAAGCTTCGATTCGAGGTTAGTTTTGAAATTTCTAAACTTTTTCCAAAATTTTCAATTTTGTACATTTTTGAAATCTAGGTTTGTTTAAGCCTAGAAAACCTTGGATTTGAGTTAAATGAACTTAGAACAACTAGAATCTAAGCTTAGATTGAAGAAAAAAGATTGAATTCAAGATTTTTCATTTTTCTCCCTATTTTTGTATTTTCAGATTTTTGAGATGTTTGAGTTTAAATCTTGTTTAAATAAGTCCAAACATGTTCTAGTATGTTTTTCTATCAACTATGATTATTTTCTATGCCTGGGATTTGAGAAAAACAGGTTAGAATCAAGATTTGAATTCTGGGGATCGAGAAACCCGTGGCTGGGATTTTTAGGTTTTCCCAGTTCGGCAGGCTGAACTGCGTGTTCGACAGGCCGGAATAGGGATCGACAGGCCGGTGTTCTTCTGTCCGGCAGGCCGAACCTGAGGAAATGACCGACCGACCGGACCTGACTTCCGGCAGGCCGAACTGTACAGTTTGGCCGGCCGAAGCAGGGAGTCCGGCAGGCCGACCGAGGCATGAAAAATTTTGTGATTTTTACCCGTTTTCACTGTTTTGAACCCTGATTTAAATTCCAACTTTATAGGATGATTTTAAAGGTACAAATGGCACACTAGGACATCATGAAATGGTTTAGTAACATAGAATGTCTCGAACTAGATATTGATCGACTTAGTTTGTATCTAGGATCGTTCGTGGTTCCGCGGAGCTAACGTGTAGCGGACCGAGATTACGGTGTGGGGCACCGACACGAGTATTGAGGTAGGAATTCTACCCTATTTCTTTGGTAGCCTGGTTTTGAAATGATTTGGCTTTGAAAAGGATTTCTATTAAAGTGTTTTCAACGGTTGTTTGAAAAATGAATTTATCGGTTATATTTTAATATACCGTGAACTGAAATGAACTTCATAATGAATGTAAATGACAACACTCGGTAATTGGGTTTGAACGATAATGATATTAAAAATATAGGCATGATGCCATATCAGAAATCGGGTCGTGTAGCGATCGACCTTGGGGGCAGGTCCCGAAACCCAGCTGGGCCACTACGGCGGTGATACTATGGTTTGCCTAGGAAAAAGAAACTGATATTTCTAGTTGTCCAAGTAAACTATCTTGGGTAAGAACGGTTTTACTCAAATTTATTCATTTATTTATTCATTTAAGGTTTCTTTTAAATGTCTCCTGAATAATGACCTGTTTCTTTAAATTAAATTATTTTATAAAACATAGTCCTACTAAGCTTTTCGCTCACGTTTTATTTGTTTTAAAATTTCCCCCTCTAGGTGGTTTTCTATTTAGGTTTGGAGAGGATTCTTCGGACCGAACTCAGGAGCAATAGAAGAATTAATTTATCTTTTGTATCATTTAATCAAGGTATGTAAGATTTTAACTTTATTTGTATCTGGACTGTGATTGTATTAATGATATTATCAGTACCATATGTGTGCACAAGTTGTGGGTCTGTGGGACCCATACTCGCCGCTTTATTGTTTTAATTATTATTCGTTTAATGTTTTAAATTGTCTAATGTATATGGACTCTTTTTAAGGTGATGTTTTGAAAACCTCATATTTTATTACCTAATCCAATCCTCACGTTCTTGATTTTAATTAAATTCTCTTTTAATTAATTTAAATAATCCGCCACGTCACCTCTCGTACTCCGGGGCGTGACAAGTTATCTCTCAGATTCAATTTTCAAAATTTATTCTTTTTTTTCTTCCAACAATTGCCTATTGATTTTTTCAAATGTCTCTTGTGGTATATTTGAAATTTAATTTCAAATTTCTTGTAATCTTCTTGTAAATAACTTTTGGTTGACAAACAAGAACCAAAAAAAAAAAAAAAATCACTTAATATTGCAGCAACTACTGAACATAAGCTTTTTTATTCTTACATCTGAATAATCACCTTTTAACTTTGTCCTTAATCATGTTGCCTCCAAAAAAAAAAAAAAAATCAGAAAAAGAGTTTGGGGAAAAACAGAAGAAGAAGGGCACATCAATATTTAATTATTTTTTCTGCCTATTATACATTCTATTCTGCTGTTGTATTTATGGTTGCCTTTCTTAACAAGATTTTTATTGTGTTAGGGTTTCATTACGTTTATTTAGTAAGTTACCTTGTAAAATATGAATATGGTACCAGAAACTTAGGAAAAAAGTAGAGATTGAAAACATTAATTGAATCCCTCAAAAAGAACTTTGCTTAAAAAAAGATGGAGAAGATGCAAGTATTTATAATAACTAATAGGGAAATTTAGGTTGTGTTTGGTTTAGGATATAGATGTGAGCCTAACAGCAAGCTTGTCTACTTTCTCTTTCGTTTATTCGACCAATCTACTGCTGAAAATGAAAAATCCTAGCCCTTTAATTTCTTCTTTTCTTGCTCTGTGGGCACAGGCAGGGACCTTTTGGTATTTGTGAGTTTGATTTGTATAATTTCCTCTATCCATTACGTGGAAGATATATAGTGGACAAAAGGGCGGAACCATAAAAATTAGTTAGAGAATGAGAGCATGATTGAGCTACTAAGAGAGAGACTAAATAACAAGACTTAGAATTTTAGAGAGACAAAACACAAGTTTTATAAAATTTTATATGTAAAATAAAAAGAGAGAGTTTTTTTACACTACTACCCTTGAAGTTATCATATATTAACAATTTTCCCCCTAAACTTTTGATTTTCACAAGTTGTGTTTTAAACTTACAAATTTGTAGCAAATGACTCCCACTATAATAATTTTTTGACTAAAATTGACATGTAACTTGTATGTCAATAATTGATTAATTACATAAATGGTGAATTCTATATATATATATATATATATATTTTTTAGCCCATATTTATTGTGATTAATATATTTAATTACGTTTTTATTAAGATAGAAAATTTTGAACTAACTTTTTTATTTGAAAATTATAAACTAATTTAGTTTTAAACATAATTTTGGGCTAATATTCATTACAGAAAATATCCATATTGTTAATTAGAGCTTTTGATTTTGATAAGTTGCATCTTAAATTTATAAATTTGTAGCCAATTATTCCACTTATGGCAATAATTTTGACTAAAATTGACCTCTAACTTGCGTAGGAATAGTTGATCAATAGCATGAATTGTGAATTCTATATATTATGACCTTTATTTATTGTGATTAATATTTTCAACTCAGTTTTTATTAAAATAGAAAATTTTAAATTAACTTAGTTTTAAACATAAATTTGGGCTTATTTGTTAAAGAAGATCTCTGATACTTTTAATTAACAATTTATGTCAAAATTACATATCAATTTTATTTAAAAAACTAATATCGCTATCAATAAGGATGATTTACTACAAATTTGTAAATTGATTTTAAAACTTGCCAAAAACCCAAAAAAAAGTAGGCACACTAGACATATAAGATTATTGGCTTCAATTATACTATTTAATTTATGTTTATATGCGATGATGCCTAAAAATTATGTTTCAATCAATGGATTTGTTAGACTCATGATAAAATGCCCCCATCATAAAATCTCCTTTTATTTATGTTATTTGTGTGAATAATGCTGTACATTTTGGGCAAGTATGATGTAACGTCTATCTAATTCGATTGGCAGTGGGTGTTGTAAAATTTAAATCTAGGGCATAAAAAGGGTCGTTTTAACCTGTAGCCATCGTTAATTCAAGCAGAATTAAAATATCTGTTTAACCTTGGGTCTTTTAGCCTATTCCTTTTAAAAGCCCTCTCTTGATAGAAAACACATGCAAAAATATATCATGATGTTTTTCTTGTAGTTGGGCTAGGCTAGGGCCCCTCAAGTATTTTTAAGCCTTTATCATGTTCTCCCCTGAAGAAAGTGGTTCAAATAGTATGTTACAAAAATCCTTAACTGATAGGTGTTTTGAAGCCTCACTGTCTCCCATAAGAAATATGGTAGTTACTGTTGGAAAAAACAGTGTGAGGTGCGCAGCGAAAATTTTAAAATTTTAACATCAGAGTATTTTTTCAAAACACAAGTTTGACATGCTATATGTATAAATTAAACAGATCTTATTAACCTTTATATGCTGAAGAACCTCCGCGACCCGTGAAGAGAAGTAATGTTCCAGAAGAGCCTCAACCAACTGGTCTTTTTTGCTATTCTCTATCCACGATCGGAGTGAGTGTGGGATCACATGTACAGTTCTTCCACCGGTGACTCTTCTTCCAACCAGTCGAGAGAACCCAAAGCTAGTATCCATGATTTGTGAACAAAAGCTCTCAGGGAGTTTTCAGATGCTCACTAGAAGAGTATCACTCTTAATCTCTAAATTGATCTAAGTAACTCATGAGACTTACTCCCTTTATATAGCGATTGGTCATGGGGTCAGTCCTTTTCAGATTAGGTCTCAAAAACTCGAAACAGAATCAAGTTTGGATCAATATCTGATAAGATCTGCGTGAAAACATGTAATCTTATCTTTTGCTGATCGGCAGGCCAAACAGCCCCATCGACAGGCCGAATAGGCCCATCGGTAGGCCGAACACATAGATCGACAGGCCGAACTGCCGCGTAAATATTTCCACGAATCTTTTATTTTTCACCTGAGATTCTATAGGATAAAGTCTCAGTTTTGATTCAAATAACCCAATAGAGAAGTTATCTGATCAAAACAAACTTTATCAAGATAATCTCTAAGAAAATAAATCAATTCACAATAATTCTATAAGTGTATCTTGATTTAATTTATCCAATTAAATCAACCGATAAACAGACAAGAATTATCCGATCCCAATAATTCAACAAGTTTATCTTAAATTAATTTTATTACCAAATTAATTTAACCAATAAACAGACATGAATTATTTGATTCTTTCAAATTTTAAACCAATCCGATAAATCCAATATAAGTCACCAATTATTGAAAAAGCACGTCGTATCGTTACAGGATTTTATAAGCTAGCAAAGGGGACCAAAATGGACCTATAAAGTTTAAGCTCTCGATAATTATGAAACCCAATATCCCAATATACATTTCACAATTATCAACTCCAATGCTACTCCACTAAAAGCTTGGAGCTGCACTCTCGAACTCTATAGAATTACGAAGCCCATATAGCTAAGTCTCCATGACATATCAAAGTGTATCATATTCCCATATGATAATCCGTAAT
This sequence comes from Artocarpus heterophyllus, assembly GCA_025403435.1. Classification (NCBI taxonomy): domain Eukaryota; kingdom Viridiplantae; phylum Streptophyta; class Magnoliopsida; order Rosales; family Moraceae; genus Artocarpus; species Artocarpus heterophyllus. The sequence goes on from CM046335.1 coordinate 15,198,867, forward strand.
CAGCTTAAGGACAAGTTTTGTCTTACCTTCCTGCTTATTTTTATCTTACGTTCCATTATCTCACCATTAGAAAACTTACCATCCAAAGATAATATACCATTTGGTTACACCTATGTATCCAAATGGTTGAGCGCTCCAGTTTTCCAATTACAGGATAACGCATATAAGAGGATATCATTACTCCTAAAGAGGAGCTATGGATTCCATATCTATGAATAACAAGTCTACGCTATTAAGAGTCATGCCTCCAACGTACCAGCATGCATACCACTATTGAGATGTGGGAGTCATCCTTTGGTACATCAAAAGACACAAGTCGAGACAGCGGGCCCACTATCCATCTCAGGATTAAAATACAATACAAATGATTGTCTAAAGTGAATCGATTTTCTAAGACAAAATTATTAATCCAAATCAATTTACTTTGTGTCCCGATCCAACACATCGTCACCTATGACAACGTGACACATCGTCACCTATGACAACGTGCCAATGTTTCTATTCACGGAGTCCAACTCCGATGGTCAAGACAAACTATCTCCCAATAGGGATATAGACAACATAACAATCTTTGCATGAATAAAGCACCCAACTTTATTCCCTCGATTGCGGATCATATGTTTTAGACCGTCACCTTAAGAATCGTGTCTTCCACATAACCAGTCCATCATATGCCCAATTCTTAAAGGTTTAGACTGACAGTCTCTGACTACTGTTTGCTTAACATACATTCAAAAAATATGAACGTAAAGAGGACAAGATTTGGTATATATAAATGAATAAATTCTATATTGATAAAAATGTCTCCAAAAACATATTACATTTTTACTCCTTAGGGCATACATATCTAACAATCTCCCACTTGTACTAAGTGAGTAAATATAGCAAATCTCGCATCCCCATAGCTTCCATATGTTTCTTGAAGACTCTCCCTGTAAGTGTCTTCGTAAATGGATCGGCTAAATTATCCTCTGATGCGATCTTGCACACCTTGACATGCCCGCCCTCAACAAAGTCCTTTATCACATGATACTTTTGATCAATATGTTTACTCTTCTTGTGAAATCTTGGTTCCTTAGCATTAGCTACCGCCGCACTGTTATCACAGTACAGTGATACCGCCTTATCCATGCCAGGAACTACCTCAAGATCTCCAAGAAACTTGCGGAGCCATACTGCTCTTTCGAAGCATCACTAGCTGCCACATACTCGGCCTCCATTGTTGAATCCGAAGTGCAATCTTGCTTCGCACGTCTCCAACTGATGGCACTGCCACCCAGAGTAAACAAAAACCCTGAAGTTGATTTCTTAGAATCTAGACAGGATTGAAAATCTGAATCAGTATATCCTAGAGGAATCAGGTCCTCACCGGAATATACTAGCATATACCCTCGAGTCCTTCGCAAGTACTTGAAAATATCCTTTACCACAACCTAGTGGTTTGATCCTGGATCCGCCTGAAATCGACTTATAATCCCGACCGCATAGCTAATATCCGGTCGTGTGCAAAGCATGGCATACATGAGACTATCCACTGCTGAAGCATAAAGCACCTTCTTCATGTATTCTCTTTCTTCATAAGACTTTGGAGAGTCTTTCTTAGAAAGAGTAATTGCAGACCTAAATGGTTGTCCACCTTTCTTGGAATCCTGCATTGCAAACCTCCTGAGAATTTTATCTATGTAGCCAACCTATGATAAAGCTATCATTTTGTTCTTCCTATCTCGAAAGATCTGGATACCAAGAACAAAATTGGCCTCACCCAAGTCTTTCATGTCAAACTGCTTGGTTAACCATAATTTGACCGATGACAACACCCCAACGTCATTTCCAATTAGCAGAATGTCATCTACATAGAGTAGTAGAAAAACCACCTTCCCATCCTTTATGTGTTTATAAACACATGGTTCATCCACATTTTGTGAGAACCCATAAGTCTTGATCACCTGATCAAATCTTATGTTCCAAGAACGAGAAGCCTGCTTAAGTCCATAAATTGACTTTAACAACTTACAAACCTTTCCCTCTTGACCCGTGACCTTGAACCCGTTTGGCTGTTCCATATAAATGGACTCATCAAAATAGCCATTTAGAAAAGCCGTCTTGACATCCATCTGTCAAATCTCATAGTCGATAGCGACAGCTATGGATAAGAGAATCCGGATGGACTTAAGCATGGCTACAGGCGAAAAGGTTTCCTCATAATCGATTCCTTCCTTTTGCGTATAACCCTTAGCTACCAGTCTAGCCTTAAAGGTTTCAACCTTTCCATTCACTCCTCTTTTCCTCTTGTAGATCCACTTACACCCTATGGGCTTTACCCCTTCGGGAAGATCTACAAGCTCCCAGACCTGATTAGTCTCCATAGACTTCATCTCTATGTTCATGGCCTCTGTCCAGAGTTTTGAATCAACATCCTCCATAGCTTCTGCGTAAGTATAAGGATCCCTATCATGTTCATCCGGTTCAGCCAAGAAGACCTCCCTATTGAACATATACCTCTCAGGTTGACGCTCGATCCTCCCACTACGCTGAAGCCCTTGAGATTGTTGTTCAAGTTTGTTTGGTTTTTCTACACTGATCGGAACGGTTTCATTCGGAACCTGCGGAGTGATTTGATCACTCCTTAACTCCTCAAGCACCACTTTGCTTCGAGGTTTAAAGTCATCTATGTAACTCTCCTCAAAGAAAGTTGCATTAGCATAAACTACGACTTTATTTTCCTTCGGATTATTTTAGTCCCTTTTGGATATCCTACAAACACGTAAACTTCCGAACGTGCTTCTAACTTATTCGGATCCTCAAACAGGACATGAGCCGGACATCCCCATATGCGAATATAGTTTAAGGATGTTTTTCTTCTTGTCCACAACTCGTGAGGAGTTTTAGGGACCGATTTTGAAGGCACATTGTTCAAAAGATAACATGCAGTTTGTAGTGCATATCCCCAAAAAGATAAAGGTAATGATGAATAACTCATCATGGACCTGACTATGTCCAACAAAGTCCTATTTCTTCTCTCCGCTATGCCATTCTGCTGCAGAGTGCCCGGTGCAGTCAAATGGGATAAAATCCTATTCTCTAACAAGTGTCCCAAGAACTTATCAGAAAGGTATTCTCTACCTCGATCGGATCGAAGTGCCTTTATGGGTCTACCCAATTGCTTTTCCACTTCTGCCCGAAACTCCCTGAACTTGTCAAAAGTTTCACTTTTGTGGTGCATCAGGTACACATACCCATGTCTTGAGTAATCGTCAATAAAAGTGACGAAGTACTCATACCCTCCTCGTGCCCGGATGTTCATCAGTCCGTAAACATCACTATGCACAAGTTCTAGAACCCCTTCGGCCCTATTGCCTTTAGACCCGTATGGTCTTTTGGTCATTTTACCCTCCAAACAAGATTCACATTGAGGTATAGATTCCATCTTTAAGTGACTTAAAGGTCCATCCCTTACCAACCTTTGAATCCTATTCAGGTTAATGTGACCAAGGTGCAAATGCCAAAGATAAGTCTTATTAGAGTGAGAAGTTTAAAGTCTTTTAGAGTTATTATTATTCATCTCAGCATTAAGCAATAAGTCCATCTTAGGTTTGATAAAATATAGATTATTTTGCATCCATCCAGAACAGATAAAAGATTTGTTTTGACGAATCACCACTTTTTCATTAAAAGATACCATGTAGGAGTCTTTAAATAAACAAGATACAGAAATTAAATTCCTTTTAAATTTAGGAACAAAAAAACAATCTTACAAAAATAAATTCCTATAGTTATCAAAGTAAAGATGGACATCTCCTACTGCTTTCGCTAAGACCAAGGATCCATAGCCTATCCGAAGCGTGAAGTCTTCATGTAGCAAACTTCTCGTTTCTTTGAACCCCTACAGAGAAACACAAACATGATTAGTTGTACCAGAATCTATGATCAAATGTCACTGGATTCCTCAACCAAACAAGTTTCTAAATACAGAAGATCACACCTATCTCCTTTGGAAAGGAAGTCCTTGCAATGCTTCTTAATATGGCCGACCTTTCCACAGAAGAAGCACTTAAGCTTCTTTGGGTTCTTCTTCTTCTTCTTCTTCTTCTTCTTCTTCTTGCTCTTGGTGTTAGCAGGAACAGAAGACTTCCCATTCTTGGCCCGTTGTTTCTTTCCATTCCCAGAGTTAGAATTGGAACCAGAAGCAGCTACCATGTTAGCCTCACCACCCGTAGGAGACTCCCTGATCAGCAGTTCAAACTCCTGCAACTGTTTCATCAATTATGTCAAGGTCATATCCCGTCTATTGCTCAAATTAAATGTAGCTCTAAATGGAATAAATTCCTTAGACAGAGTCTCAAAGACCATAGTCATTTGAGTTTCAACATCGATGTCGGCTCCATTGGTTTGAGCCTCAGCGAGGTAACCCATGACCAACATCATATGCTCCTTTACAGATGTCCTTGGTCTCTGTCTACAGTTAAGAAGTTTCTGAAGCGTCCCTTGCCACTTTGTTATGGCCTAGCCTCCAAAAATGTCCTCAAGATTATCCAAGATCTGCCTCGCAGTCTCATAATCTTGATGTTGAGCCTGCAGCACATTATTCATGCTGGCCATAACATAACAGCGGGCCTGATCATTAGCATCTTTCCAGCTGTCATACGCTTGGAATTGCTCATTAGATGAGTCTCCCGTTGGCTCGGGAGGACAAGGGGTTGTCAAAGCATATTTCAGTTTCTCAAAGGACAGGACGATATCTAGGTTCCGTTTTCAATCATTGTAATTCTCACCGGTTAATTGGTTTTTATCAAGTATCGATGATAAAGCATTTTTAGACATTTTTAATATACAATAAAGAATCATATACCAAACATAAGCAAACATATAATAATTTAGTAAGATAGCAGAATCATGTAAATCATACAAATGTGTTTATGTGTCAAAACCTTGAAAATATCACAACCTTACAACGATAATTTTCAACTCAGAATTCAACAAGCTCCTAGGGGAGTCATGCCAAATTCAATCAGAAATACGGATCCCCTCCTGATTAATATATGCCATCTAGGACCCGTATGATCCAGCATATATTAATAATCGTTTCTTTGGCCATTAATTTTATTAACAAAGCTCCTAAGGGAGGTTAATAATAAAATTAACGTGAGTGCATAACCATTGTTTCAATATTTTATCCATGGTTTATAATCACCACCTAGGGGTGTGCAACCATAAATCATGCTAAAATACCTTATCCTCTCAGAGATCCAATTTGGTATATGATAGAAATCCCTTCCTAGAGGTCGGGACCACCATGTTCTTCTATGGACCAACGATGGAGGCCTTAGGTTCTCTCTTCGAAAACCTTCTCCCACTCAATCTTTTGAAATCAATGTTTTATTTTAAAATTATGCATGAACAATTTTAATATGAGCGACACTTTCTATTCCATATGACATGTTATCAATATACATGGTAAATCATATTATAATGCAGACAAGCAAAGCAATCAAGCAAAGCACAAGCAAAATAATAATAACCGTAATATTATGGCTCCTCCCTAGAGAATAGAAAACTAAGATTACAAGAGAATAATCGAGACATATATCGATTCTTTATCTTTGAATCCTCAAGTTGTATCATTCTTCACATAATTCGCATCTTCAAGTCTTCAATCCCGTATGGATCAAATACTTCATATTTTCGGTCATATCCAAATTTAATGTTTCTTAGAATTGTCTCAAAAATAAAATTAAAACTACACCTCAAAAATTACACATTTTCTGAAAATTTTCCAACTCTCGGTCGGTAGGCCGATATGGGTGATCGGCCTACTGGTCATGCTTTATCGGCCTGCCGATCAAAAAGATCGGCCTGCCGACCCATGAAAGTTTGGCATGCCAAACTAGAAGTTCGGCCTACCGGCAGAGCCAGCCTATTTCTGCCCCACTGACGGCTTGCCGAACCACACGCCCAGCCTACCGATCTATGACCATCGGTCTGCCGAACTGAAGGTTCGGCATGCCGACCGAGCTGAAATCTCTATTCCAGAAAATACAATTTTAATGCAATTCATCAATTTTATTTTTAACAATTCAAAAACATAAACTTAGAGACACAAGAAATACCTATGTGCGCCATCAAATATCTTCTAGATCCGTCTTCTAGATTTGTCTTCTCTGAATAATTATTTAATTACAAAATTCTTACAAATTTAAAATTAAATAACAATTTCTAGACGGAGATGATAGTCCGCTATCTAATTACATGAAAAACCTAGATACACATTCTAACTTCTAAGGAATCATAACCGGCATAAATTAATTAATTAATTAAATAACAATTTAATCAATCATAATTAATTAATAAACATTCACCACATAATCCATGACAACATATAATAATATAGAAACCTAAAGTGCCAACTTTTTTTGTGAAATTAAATTCAAGCATAGGAGAGATTAAGATCACAAAATTTATACATATAATATAATCACAAACTTGTAAATTTATGTAAAAACCTTAGCTCTGATACTAATTGTTGGAAAAAACAGTGTGAGGTGCACAACGAAAATTTTAAAATTTTAACATCAGAGTATTTTTTCAAAACACAAGTTTGACATGCTATATGTATAAATTATGTATAAATTAAACAAATCTTACTAACCTTTATGTGCCGAAGAACCTTCGCGACCTGTGAAGAGAAGTAACGTCTAGAAAAGCCTCAACCAACTAGTCTTCTTTGCTATTCTCTATCCACGATGGAGTGAGTGTGGGCTCACACGTATAGCTCTTTCACCGGTGACTCTCCTTCCAACCAATCGAGAGAACCTAAAGCTAGTATTTGTGATTTGTGAACAAAAGCTCTCAGGGAGTTTTCAGATGCTCACTAGAAGAGTATCACTCTTAATCTCTCAATTGATCTGAGTAACTCATGAGACTTACTCCCTTTAGATAGCGATTGATCCTGGGGTTAGTCCTTATCAGATTAGGTCTCAAAAGCTCGAAACAGAATCAAGTTCAGATCAATATCTGATAAAATCCATGTGAAAACGCGTAAGTTTATCTCTCGCTGATCGGCAGGCTGAACACGTAGATCGACAGGCCGAACTGCCACGTAAATATTTCCGTGAATCTTTTATTTTCCACCCGAGATTCTATAGGATAAAGTCTCAGTTTTGATTCAAATAACCCAATAGAGAAGTTATCTGATCAAAACAAACTTTATCAAGATAATCTCTAAGAAAATAAATCAATTCACAATAATTCTACAAGTTTATCTTGATTTAATTTATCCAATTAAATCAACCGATAAACAGACAAGAATTATCTGATCCTAATAATTCAACAAGTTTATCTTAAATTAATTTTATTACAAAATTAATTTAACCAATAAACAGACATGAATTATTTGATTCTTTCAAATTTTAAACCAATCCGATAAATTCGACATAAGTCACCAATTATTGAAAAAACACGCCGTATCGTTACAGGATTTTATGAGCTACCAAAAGGGACCAAAATGGACCTATAAAGTTCAAGCTCTCGATAATTATAAAACCCAATATCCCGATATACATTTCATAATTATCAACTCCAACGCTACTCCACTAAAAGCTTGGAGTTGCACTCTCGAACTCTATAAAATTACGAAACCCGTATAGCTAAGTCTCCATGAGATATCAAAGTGTATCATATCCCCATATGATAATCCATAATCAGCGTAAGGACAAGTTCTATCTTGCCTTCCCGATTATTTTTATCTTGCGTTCTATTATCTCACCATTAGAAAACTTACCATCCAAAGATAGTATACCATTCGGTTACACCCATGTATCCAAATGATTGAGCGCTCTAGTTTTTCAATTACAGGATAACGCATATAAGAGGATATCATTACTCCGAAAGAGAAGCTATAGATTTCATATCTATGAATAACAAGTCTACGCTATCAAGAGTCATGCCTCCAACATACCGATATGCATACCACTATTGAGATGTGGAGTCATCCTTTGGTACATCAAAAGACACAAGTCGACACAACGGACCCACTATCCATCTCAGGATTAAGATACAATACAAATAATTGTCTAAAGTGAATCGATTTTCCAAGACAGAATTATTAATCCAAACCAATTCACTTTGTGTCCCGATCCAACACATCGTCACCTATGACCACGTGCCAATGTTTCTATTCACGGAGTCCAACTCCGATGGTCAAGACAAACCATCTCCCAATAGGGATATTGACAACATAACAATCTTTATATGAATAAAGTGCCCAACTTTATTCCCTCGATTGTGGATCATATGTTTTAGACCGTCACCTTAAGAATCGTGTCTTTCGCATAATCAGTCCATCATATGCCCAATTCCTAAAGGTTTAGACCGACAGTCTCAGACTACTGTTTGCTTAACATACATTCAACAAATATGAATGTAAAGAGGACAAGATTTGGTATATATAAATGAATAAATTCTTTATTGATAAAAATGTCTCCAAAAACGTATTACATTTTTACTTCTTAGCGCATACATATCTAACAGTTACCACATCACCCACTAACTATTTGGGATTCAATTAATTGAATAATTAAATAGTTAAATAATTAAATTGTTGTGACACGTGGACCACCTTATTAGGAAATTACGTAGAATTTTCAACATTTTCCTACTTGGTCTACTTGTTAAAAATCAGTTTAAAGGGTGATGACTTGTTACATCAGTTAGATGCTTAAAGGCAAGTTTATATACCAAATGACCATGTAACTTTTACTCAAATGAAAATACCAATGCATGAGATGTGTTCGTCATGTTCTTTACTAATGATCATTTATCACAAGCACGACACTTTTCAATGTACCATATCACTTAATAAATGTACTTCCTAAAAGTCATTCAAGGTCTTACTACAACAATCCCAATGAATTAAGTGAAATAAACTATGTGCACAAATTGAAAAATTACTTTACTAATCAAAATATCTAAACAAGTTCTTACAAAAGTCAGAGAATAAAAGCAATAACAAATGTAGGCCTAACTAGTAAGTCCCATGCTCACTGCATGATCTTTCTACAAATTAGCTGAAAATCCTTTAGTCATAGGATCTGCATTTATGAGCTTAGTCTTCATATAATCAATGACCACTTCATGCTTCTTAATTGATCTCTCACAACCAAATACTTTATATGTCAATATGTTGTTGTGGCTTCCACTTTTATTGTTCCTAGAAAAGAAAATCGTAGCCAAATTATCACAGTAGATCTTTAGCGGCCTTGCTATAGAAACAAAAACTTTCAATCTTATGATGAAATTCTTCAATCATAATGTCTGTGATGTAGCTTCATTGCAACCAATGAATTCTACCTCCATAATAGACAAGGCAATGATTGCCTGCTTAATGCTCTTTCAAGAGATAATACCTCTGACAAGAAGGAAAATATATCCTAAAGTGAATTTCTTGTGTCTATATATCTGATGAAATTTAAGTCTGATTATCCAATCACTTCAAGATTAGTGATATGCATTTATGTAAGCTTGTTATCCTTGGTTCCCTATAATACCTCATCACCTTTTTTAGCAGCCTTTCAGTGTTTCATCTCAGGATCACTTTGATATCTGCCCAGTATGTCCACTACATATGCAATGTCAGGCTTAGGGTAGACTTGTACATATATTAGACTACCTACGGTAGAAGCATAAGATATAACCTTCATCTATCCTCATTCCAAGTCATTTTGTAGGCATTGACTTTGTTTGAATTTATTTGTTCTTTTAAAATTTATGTTACAATAGGTGTATAATCCTTCATTCTAAGTCTCTCCAAAATCTTTTTAATGTAGTGCTTCTGAGATAATTCTAATATCTTGTTGGACCTGTCTCTTTGCATGCCAAGGACATAAGAGGGTTTAGCCATATCCTTTGTATCAAAGTTTTGAGTAAAAAAAGACTTTATGTTGTGTAAAATACCCAACTTACTACTTGCAAGCAAAATATCCTCTACAAATAGGACTAGAGAAATATAGTTGCTCCCACTAATCTTAAGTTATATACATTGGTCAATGATATTTTCAGTAAAGCCATATGAAGTAATAACATTATGAAACTTCAAGTACCATTGACGAGAAGCTTATTTTAGTTATACATAATTTATTTAATTTGCAAACCAAGTGGCTATTCCCATTGTCTCTAAATCCTTTAGGCTGTTTCATGTACACCTTTTTTTTTTTGAAGATCCTTATTCAAAAAAATGTTATTTTTACATTTATTTGATGTAACTCCATATCCAAATATACTAATTATTCTAAAAGAATCCTTCTTAGAAACTGGAGAAAATATTTCATGAAAATCAACACCCTTCTTTGGACTAAAATACTTAGGTACAAGTCTAGCCTTATATCGATCTATGTTGCTAGATGCATTCTTTTTGGCCTTATTAGCCCATTTACAACCTATAGCTGCATGACCAGCTAACAAGTTAATGAGATCCCAAACTTGATTTTTAGCCATAGATTTCATCTCTTCCTTCATGACATCATATCATAACATAGAGTTTTCTCTACTCATGGTGTGTGAAAATGAGATTGGATCATTATTGAGACCAATGATAGAATCAGACTCTTGACGATACATATAGTAATGACTAGAAATCGCAGATTTCCTTGCTTTGGAGGATCTTCTTAATCCTACTATTTTATTCTCATCTTGTAGGGTTTGAGTTGTAGGTTCTACACATTCTACATTGAGTGGTGGTTGTTGGATTTTTTGCTCCTCATTTAATTCTAAACTATTTCTTTGGGAGGAAATTATTATATCTTCTCGAGGAGAGCATCCAATAATTTCCTGTTCTTCATAAAGTTCAATGTTTGGAAGAAACTAACTCCCACTTAATTCATGATCTTGTAAAAAATTTTGTACTTCTAGCTTCAACAATACTTAGAGTGTGAAGCACAATAATACCCACATCCTTTGGAGTTCTCTGGATAGCCTATAAAATAACCAATAATTGTTCTTGGGTCCAATTTCTTTAATTGAGGATTATAGATCCTTACTTCAACTGGATAACCCTGTTAAACTAGATATCCTAAGGATTAAATGATGTAATTGTTTTAAGACATATAATCAATAGAAATCCTAAGGATTAAATGAATGGGTCCGTATTTTTGACTTGTGTCTTTTGATGTATCAAAGGGTGACATCCTGAATTATATAAAGGTACATATACCGGTACATTGAAGACATGATACTTGAATGGCGTAGACTCATTATTCATAGATATGTAATCTATAGCATTTTTGTAAAGTTAATGATATTTTTTCATAAGCATTATTCTATAATTGATACCAGAGCGCTCAACCATTTAGATACATGTGCATAACCGAATAGTATACTATTTGTATTGGTTATAAATAATAAATATTCCAATGGTAAGATAATGGAACATAAGATAAATATAATCGGGAAGGTAAAGCAAAATTTATCCTTTAGCTGTTATGAATATCCTATGGAGATGTTACACATTAGGATATGTCATGGATGTGTAATTTATTGGAGTTTCTTAATTTATATATAGTTCAAGAGTGCCGCTCTAAGCTTTTAGTAAAATAGCTTTAGGGTTGATAATTTTAAAATATATATATTGAGGATATGTTATTTTATAATTATAGGAGCTTGATCTATATATATATCCATCAAGTCCCCTTTGTTAGTTTACATATTTTCTTGTAACGATACGACGTGTTTTTTTGATATATTGGTAACTTATGTTAATTCTTAAAATTGACTTATATTCGATTAATTAGATTTCATAATTCATGTTTAGTTTATTGTTTGAATCAATTTTATAAATTAATTTAAGATAAACATGTTGAATTATTTGAATATATTTTATTTGAATGAAATTATCTGTATATGACTATTTTGATCAGATAACTTATATATTGGGTTATTTGAATTAAAACTGAAGCTTTATAAAGGATTCGTAGGTCAAATAAAGTAGGAATTATCCAATCCGATTGAAAAAGGCGGATAGGATTGCTCTTTAAAGCTAAAAAAACTAAGGCATGTTAGCCTCGATGCTCCGGTTGATCGGCCCTAGTATAGGGCGATCGACCACCCCTGCCACGTCACCAATCTACATCCAACACGGTTCATGAAAGTCTCAATCTAATTTAATCTAATTCAATCTGTAAACAATAGATTCTATGGATTGGAATCTGCAGATTCTAGGATTGGGGTTTGAATTAATTAAAAGAACTAAGAATAAAAAAAGCATAATATAACATGGAATAATTCATTAAAATCCAACAAGTTACAACTGAAACGAATGCAAGCCAGATAATAAATGATATTGTAGGATTAGAACAAACAAACTTAATAAAACTACATATATTAATTAACTTAAACGAAAAAGGGGATGGATTTTGGCTTCATCTAGGCTGGGTTTTATTTTTTAACTTAATAAAACCATAAGAAATTCTACTTGTAGCTTATATATATATATATATTAATTTAGAAATTTATATTAGTTTAGAAATTTATGTGTACATATATATTAATATATAAAATTTAAGTATTATATATGTAACATATTCACGGAATGAGAAATACTCAATTCGTAATTTAATTCATATATATCGGATTAGGAAAATCTCAATTTAAAACCAATTTGTATTTTTCATAATCAAATCTAATCCGATGGATTAAATAGATTATACGGATTGATGGATTCTGTAAACACCCCTAAGTAGTATACAGTCCCTTGAGAATGTAACTCATTGTTGATCCAATATTTTTTAATAGTACTAATTGACATTACTCCATAGTGACTATAGACGAGTTTTGGTTCAATTACAAGACCATTATAATGCCAATCACGTATTGCATTCAGCATAGGAAAGGAAAAAAATGAAATGTTTAATATTTTATTATATTTTACTTTTCGATGTATTATATTATTGTTAATATTTTTAACAATTGTGTTTGTTTATATTTATAATTAACTTACTATAATAGTCCAAATTTTATTTATATTCTTTTAAGCAGGTCACATGCGTCACACTTAATGATTTTTGTTTTATCTAACTTTACTTGGGTTTGTGATTAGGTTTTAATTGTCACATTTATAGGGTGTTTGGAAGGGTGGTGGGAACTGTTGGTTAGAACCACTTTTATTGTAGCATGTGAGAGCTTTATACTGTAGCGATTTTTTTTTATTGTTACCGTAGCATGTGAAAGCTTTACACTATTTATAATTGAAAAAATTGTGGGAACTGTGGTTCCCACCACTCATCCAAACAACCGGTTAATTTAGTTTAGAGACTTAATTGTTCGGAAGTATTAACACAAAACGTGCATTTTAAGCTTATTGAAGCTAAAATTATATACTTTTATACAATATTACAATACAGTCTTTTTTTATTATTAGTGATTTAGTTTGCCCATTTTCCCTTAGTATTTAATTTTGAGCGCCTCTCCATTTTTCGGCCGTTTTCTTTTTGGCCTTTTTTGGGTGTTATTGTTCCTAGGTTGATTTCATACAATTTTTAATGCCAGATTTGAATTAATTTTTATTGGTCAATTTTTTAATCCTACATTTCTAATATTAAGCACAACTCTATATGTACGTACATACATACATACATACATATATATATACATATATATATATATATATATATATATATATATATGCGTGCACATCTCCTAGAATTAGCACAATTATATTCGCTTTGCAACAAGGAAACATGCATTTCATGTTCACTATAAAGATTTTTTTTTTTTGGCAAAGGCAGGTATAACAACAGATTGTAGCGCGTTGCTACACACATGTATACACAAATAAGTGTAAATGATACAATAGAATATCATTATGACAAAGAACAGTAAATTATATAAATGATAAAGTATTAACTTCATAGAATAGTAACCCAATACCTATTACCTAATTTTCTAATTTTCTTGTATAAATTATACGCAGTATCATCTTTTTGTCATTAACATAATTAACTCATAATTATCATAAAACATCCACAATGTTAGAAATTTGAGCATATCCTATCATTAGCACTATAATGTTCTATCATATTCACTATAAAGCAACAATTGAGTGTTGGCCATTTCTACACAAATATAACTATAGAGATTAGTGTAAATGATAATATAGAATATTATCATGACAAAAAACAGTAAATTACATAAATGATAAGTTGTTAACTTCATAGGATAGTAACCCAGTACCTTATATTCTAATTTTCTCAATATTAATTGTACGAAATATCATCTTTTGGCATTAACATAATTAACTCATATTTATAGCACAAAAACTCAAAGATAAATCACCCATTTTTTTTGTGCTCTGAAAATGAAGTTTTTATTATTTATCAATGAAGTATGATCGTTTAATTGGTAATTGCTTATTAATTCTTTCAGTTCAATCTCAATTATGTTTAAAGCAGCAGTTTTCCTTTTTTTTTCCCCTATTTTTGTGTTTGAATATTCTAGTTTCCGTTTTAGTGTTAATGATGGTTTTTTTTTCCCCTTTTTTCTAAAAAAAGTAATAAAGCTTTTTAGGATTAATTACTCTTTGCCTTTTTTTTTTTTTTTTTTTTTTTCTATTAACTACGTTTCAACTTTCAAATACAGGTCGGAGATTTTTTTTTTGTCTGTTTCCCGCTCATTGACTTTTTTTTTTATTTCATTAATTATGTTTCAAATATCTTAGCCGTGTAAGCATTTTTTTTCTCGTTTTGGTATATTATTAATGACCTGCATAAAATATGTAAAAATTGTTGTTTCTATTCTTAAATCTAATCAATATAATTTCTGGTTCATTATAAAGCATCTTTTTTTAAATTAATTTCATTAAAGATAGGAAATTATTGGGGTTGGTTCTTTGTTATTACAATTTAAGGCTATAACAGTCTTTATATATAGTCTAAAAGATAGTTTTATAATTAAATTAGGTTGTAGACTGATTTAGATACAAAGGCTTAGACATTTATGTAAATTACCCGCTTAATTGTCACAAACAACATTTAAAACCACGTTACAAAAAGCGAAAAATTTAGAGGAAAAATGCGCCAAAAATCCTAATCTTTCAATCAAAGAATTAAATGCCCAATTTTCTTTAACCTTTTCTTTTCTCCAAAAAATTATTTCTTTACAACCTTATTGCATAATGATGAACCATTTAATAATTCCAAAATATTTGACCTCAATCAAACTTTAGAATAACTACTTTAAGTGGAAACCTTCCACATATGCAAACTACTAACCAAAATCAAAAGAGATATGATAAGTTAAAAGTTTCCTCATGCGAAATTTCCCCTTTAGCACACGAGCAGTTATCAATATTTATATAATCAATTTCCTTCCCATTTCGCCAACTCTTATCTTTTTGGTCTTTTTTGTTGTCATTGTCAATCTTCATAAAATATTATATGTATATGGTCCCATAATTCTAAATGGTCAAGCCAATCAAATACTTGACTAATGATTTTGCACCTCTCTGTCCAATATTAGAAGCACCAAAAAAGGGAGGAAAAAGAAGTCAAACTTGAAAAAAAAAAAAAATTTCTTGTCAATTCTAGCACCAGAATATCAAAACACTCAATTGATTTCAATGACAATCAAGAGGCCACATTTCTCATGGAGTTGCTCTCTGATCATCTCTAATTACTTGCATTCTTCTCCGCTACACAAAAATTACAAAGCATTCTGCTTGGTTGACTGTGTATCTTAAGGAAAAAAAAATGTAAAACAAACATAGATCATATTACACTTATAAGACAGTTTTAGTTTTCTTCACGACCAAGGAACCAAAACAACCCACATAAGATCAGAGAATGGAACATTATGAGACAAAATAAATAAAATAAACAACACATCATTTCATCTTGAGAGTGAGCTATATTATGTATATATATATATAAACCCACTTGAAGAAGAAAACAGAAGAGTGAATTTTGGAGCTTCCACAATTTGTTGATGATGATTAACTTTTTTTTTCTTCCTTTTTTTCACCTACCATTGAGATTAGCAAATTGGGCAAACATGGCAGTGCCAGAATGGTCATCAATGGCCGGACCCTTGTTCTCCTCCGGCAATGAAACCGGCCGGCTGTCAGCTGCCACGGCAGCAGTAGAGGAGGAGGAAGAGGAAGTACTAGAAGAAGAAGAAGACTTGCTCTCCTCCTCTGCTTTTCCTTGAGTGAAAGCCTCCTGAAGCTGCAGGGCATACTCCAAATTCCATAGCACATCTCCCATTGTAGGCCTATCGACACCATGTTCAGCCAAGCACTTCTCGGCAGCCTCTGCAAACTTCTTCATCGATTCGGGGTTTATCGTCCCGACGAGAAGAGGATCTATGATCTTGTCAATCAAGCCCTTTCTCTTCCATTGCATTGCCCAATCAGCCAAGTTCACCTGTTTGACGACGGAGATAATAATAAAAATACTAATGAGGTTAAGTTACACACTTATAATATACACAAATATTGAACAGAACGTGACAATATGTTCTTATTTTCCTATGAGCATTTATGATCTGTTACACTATAGTCCAAGATATGAGACTAAATAAACTTTACTCTAGTTAAATATTCTTGTTATGATCTCACAATTTGCTAATGAAACAATTAAGTTGACTTTTTATACATCAAAATTATATCAGATTAAAAAAAATTATGGCAATTTAATAAAAGTTTAGAAAAATATAGAGCTCATAATTGTAATTACTTATTAATAGAATAGTTCTTTCATAACTTACTTTAAAATAAGTAATGCTTCTTAATCTTATGAGGTTATAATCTTATCTTTTTACAAGAGATGGGCTTCGCTGATAAGACCTACCTATTATAATAGAATATGACTACAACCTCATGGAACAAATAGTATTCCTCCGAATGTGACAATATATGTTTTTATAACTTTGAGCATGATTACTAAATAGTGAATAAACTTTATTCCTAATCATTAAAGTTGTAAAATAACTTGAAATGCCAATCATAAAACATAAAAATCAAGAAGCAGCACTGATCATCACCTGTTCCCTTGGGAGCTGAGGATTAATGGCAGGCCTAGCGCAAAGCGCTTCAAGCAAAACGACACCAAACGAGTAAACATCAGATTTGTCAGTCAATTGTTGTCTCCTAAAGTACTCTGGATCCAAGTACCCAAAACTCCCCTTCACGGCTGTACTAACATGTCCTTGTCCCATGGGAGCATCCTTGGACAGCCCGAAATCGGCTACCTTGGCCGTGAAATTATCGTCGAGAAGAATGTTTGTGGTCTTGACGTCGCGGTGGATGATTCCCTGTGCCGTCCCGGTGTGGAGGTAGTGAAGCCCGCGGGCAGCTCCAATGCAGATTTCGAGCCTTTGCTTCCATGAAAGAGGAGGCAAGTTCTTGCCGTAGAGGTGGTCTCGGAAGGGGCCGTTGGACATGAACTCATAGACGAGGATCATCTCCGAGTTCTCGTCACAGTACCCGATGAGGGACACCAAGTGGCGGTGGCGGAGCTTAGAGAGCATCTGGATTTCGGTCTGGAACTCGGTGATGCCTTGCTCCGACTGCGGGTTGCCTCGCTTCACGGCGACCTTGGTCCCGTCGTCGATCTCGGCGATGTAGACGTTCCCGAACCCTCCGACGCCGATAATAGCGTTGGAGTCGAAGTTCTTGGTGGCTTCTTGTAGCTCAGCAAAGGAGAAGTATCTGTGGGAGAGAAAAAAAAAATGTTGGTTCTGCCATGGGCAACTATAAGACAACAAATAGTAGAAAGAAAAAAACGGAATTGATTAGAAGTTCTAATAAGTTGTCATGACCCATCTTCTAATCAACAATTGCTTGGATGGTATTAATTTCTGAAAAGTTTTCATCCAAATTTCAACAATTGTTATTAACTTAAGAATCATTTTACAACACATTGTTAAATTTAGAAAGTAATTCATTAATATGAAAAGTTTAAGAAATAATTTTAAAGATTTGTTAAATACTCTTTTTCGTTGGCTGAAAATTGAATTGATATAAGTACCTGCCAAGGCCGAGTGTTGAGGAGTAGAAGTTGGTCTTGTGGGACCCAGAGACCTTGCTTGACATGAAGCTAGTATCACTCGCGTGAACCGGCAGCAACCAAGACGAGAAGCTGTTCCTCTTCTGCCAGTCCTGCGGCCTCTTGTGCCACTTTATCACCATCGCCCCCAGCCCAACAAACGCCCCAAACATCATCGCGAAACCGACGGCCGCCACTGTCCCCCGCTTCGATCCCGAGCTCTCCCTCCTCCCGTCCACCCCAAACTCCCCATCCAAACTGTCCACCGTGTTGCTCATCTTCATCACCTCCAACCCATTTAGTATTGCGTTCAAATCTCCCGACCCCAAGTTTGACGGTCCTATTTGGACCGTAATTAGTCCATTTGACACCAAAGAGGAATTTACTACAATGTCCTTGTAATAAGGAACCGCCAAAGCTCCCATTGTGTGGGACAAATCCAAGTCCGAAATCGCCATTTCTCCATTGATGTAGACATTGAAGTAGAGATTGTTCAAGGCCTTGCTCACAATGTCGCAAAAGTGCAAACGCAGGAGAAATCCGAAGGCCATGTCCACCTCGAAATTCCATGTCACGTTGAACTTTGGCTGGTTCACTTTTGCATCCGCCATTTCTACTGACGTCGCGTAAACCATTTGCGGTGCTATCAGTGGCGAGTTAGTCCCGCCCTGCGGGTACTTCACTGTGCTCGGAGACACCGAAACCGTCTTCGCCAAGTTCTTGAACTTGAGATAAGGCTCGTCGTTGTTCCATGTCCTTCCGAGGGTGTCGTTGGCGGATGTTATGAGCGGTCCTCCCATGTTGAGCCGGTAGACGGTCTGGAACGCAAAGGAGAACAGCCCGGCATAGTTCCCGACGGGGAGGAGGTTGGTCGCGGTGTCTGCGACGAGCTCATCGGGTGCCGAGACGACCTCAATGGCATTGATGAAGGCGGCGGAGTTCTTCTGTGGCGAGAACTTGATCGAGAAGTGCGGCTCCACCGCGTTGATCAAAAACTCCTTGAGGATGGCCTTGTTGGTGTTGTTGACGTTAAAGCTGTGAAGGAGGACGTACTTCTCCGTTGTGACCGTGAAAGTCGCCTTCTGGAGATCGAAAACGGTGTTGTTAATGGGGAAAAAGTGGAGACGGACGAAATGGAAGCCGGGCCGGGTCAGGTGGAAAGAGTAGGTCGCTTCCTGGACGAATATCCTGGCTGTTAAGTACACCGGAGACGGGACGTCGGTGGAGGGCTCTGCGGAGATCTTGTAGTCGTCTTCGGCCTTGAGGAACTGTGACGTTTGCTGCTCGGTTTTGAACACCCTGCCATCCGGCGAGGTCGCGGGGGCGGTGGCACCACAGTCTATGAGGAAGTTGTCTTGTGGGATAAATGGGGCGGTGGCCGCGGCAGCGGCAGTAGAGGCGGAGGCTACGAGGAATAGGAGGACCAGGGAGGTAGCCATTAGGGTTTGTGACGGCATGGTGGAGGATAGAAAAAGAAAAGTACTTCTACTATTGTTGTTATTGTTAAAGTTGTTAAGGTTATTTTTGTGGGTTTTTTGTGGTGTTCTCTTTTCTATCTCCATCCCTCCTGGGAGAGGAGGCATTGAGCAAGAAAAGAGGTTTTATTTTAGCCAAGGGTAACGTATAAGTAATTTAACTTTCCTAATGATCTATAACGCAAAGCTAGCTATAATGGGGTTTTCGGTTTTTTTATTAGTCTGTATTCATTTTGGTTTGATTGGAGTGTGAGAAAGAGGTGGGAAAAGGGAACAAGCAAAACGGAGGGCTTGAGCTTTTGCCTTGGAACAAGGCAATGTTTGTGGAGGGCCAATGCCAGATTTAAGGGTAAGGCCATTAAGGCAAATGCTTAAGGTCTCCTTTTAAGTCAAGGCCACTTATTATTAGTAAACTCTTAACTAATTATGTTTGCACCTCAAGGCTCCCTTATTATTAGGAAACTTTTAACTAATTATATTTGTTATTTAAAATGTTGAAGAAGTTAATACTAACAATGAAAAAACCCACCTAAAATACACGTGAGAGTAATTTTGTAAGTTCTATCCTGTATTAAAATTTTGATTTTATTATTTTTTCTGTTTAATAAGTAAGTTCTTATATGCTTGTTAATATGCAGTTAACACTAACATTATATTTTTTAAAATAAAATGACGAGGAAAAAAGATAGAAAAACACATTGCGATAACTTGATTGTAAATAAACTTCTGGCAAATAAGAACAAAAAGAAAAAAAAAAGGGACAAATATAGGGAAAGAAAAAACAAAACAAGAAAAAAAGAGTTGACACTTGAGAAGTGAAGTAGAGTATTTCAAAAGGGACTTTTGTCACTCTAGGGAAAAAAATGGAGAAGGGACACATTCGAAAAATTATTAAAAAAAAAGTACATATAAAAGAAATGATTTGTAAATAAGCATTTGGCAAAAAAAAAATTAAGAACATCTTTAAAAGAAATTATTTTAAGAGGAACAAAATGAGAAAAAATGTGTTTTAAAAAAGCATATTATAGATTTGTAACAACTTAATTGTAAATGAGCCTTTAGCGAAAAGGAACGAAAAAGGGGGAAAAAAGGAAAGAGAGAAGTAAAAAAAAGATGAATAAGAAAAAGTGGAACAAAAAAAAAAAAAAGAGAGAGAGGAACAAAAAAAAAAAAATGGAACAAGTGTTGGAGAAAACACAAAAAGAGTCTGTCGCATATATATATATATATATATATATATATATATATATATATTGCGTACTTCTTTGTTTTTTTATCAATTTTTTACAACTGTTTTAGTCAATGCTATACAATCAATCAATAACACACTAAAACTAAAATGATAAAATATTAAATGCTGTTTTAGTAAAAAATGTATCCTATGTGTTCCCTTTTTTAGATTTGTCCCTCTTAGCGTTAGAGTCTGAAAGGCCATAACACCCACCCGCCCCTCCCTGTCCCTGGGCTAACACCAATGGTGTGATAAAATATTAGATGTTTATAACATAACAAATTTTATCCACTCACGAAAAAAAGAAAAGAGAATGAGATTGGTAGTAAAAACAAAAACAAAAAAAAACAAAAACAAAAAACAAAAACAAAAACAATAACTTTTCGGGGATTATTTTTTATATATGAAGTTTTGGTAAACAAAACAACTATATAATTTTCAAAAAATGGTACCATGGAGGACGAAAATGGTGTTCAGCTTTCAATTTTTTTTTCCCTGAAAAAACTTTGTTCTAATAAATTGCCGAAGATTTAAAACTTAAGAAAATAATATTTGTTTTGAAAAGAAAGAAAAAAAAATACCGCATAGATAACGAGAAAATCCAAAAAAAAAAAAAAAACTACCTGAGTTTTAGTTAAATCAAACATTTGCTTCTTTTTGAATTATGTAAAACTTATCTTCTACGTTTTTAAAAAAAGTAAAAGAAAAATCCCTTGACTATTCAAAGATCTTGGAATACCCAAACAACCTCAATATTACTATTTAATTTTTACTGTCATCAACTAGTTGATTTTTTTTTAAAAAAAATAGATTAAAAAGGAAATAAAATAAAGAGAAAAAAAAGAGCTACCATGTTGTAAAGAATGATCCAATGTAGGGCTTAGTCATTCTAATAAGTTCAAATTCAACCTATCATATGTAGCCGTCATAAAGATGTAGATTCTATGTAAGGCTAGACCAATTTGATGTGTTAAGTTTTGATTTTTTAAGTTTGTTTTATTGAATTGTTTTACATTTTCTCTCTAGATTTAAGTTTTTAATTTTAAATATTTAAAATAATATATAATTATTGATCGTAAAGGACATTTATGCCAATTTCAAAATTTAATCAATTAAAAGGGCTATATTTTACTTATTTTGAAAAATATAAGAGATATTTTTTGAATAATTTAAACACATAAGGTAAACTTTTTATAAGGTAAACTTTTTGAATTATTAAAAACACAAGAGCAAAGGTGAGATTTAGCCAAAACTCAATAGATACTTTTTTATTTTCTACGTAGATAACTTTCACAAGTTGAAAGAGAGAGTGTGACGTAAAGTGCGAAAAAGGGAAAAGCTTTGAAGAAATAGAGAGACAGGTCTATTGGTGAGCAAAGAAAGGAAAATATTAAAGGTAAACAAGAAGAGAGAGAGAGAGAGAGAGAGAGAGAGAACCTTGGAAAAACATAGGGGAAAAAGCAAGAAAAAGGAGAAGCTGACGTTAATCAACATGAAAAACTTAGGGGAAAAAGCAATCGATAGCGTCTTAATGAAGGAATCGACAGCAATAGTTGTGGGCTTATGGGGAAGCTTTAACTATTAAAGCTTTCAATGAACATGCTTTTTAAGTCTGCTATGGCCTATTTTTGGAATGTATCTAAGAGTCAGGAGATTAAAGAAGTGAAAGATAATCCCTTTATCTTCTATTTCCCGCACGAAGATGACAAGAAGAAGGTGCTAAACGGAGAGCCATGGTTGTTCGATAAGCCTTACTACTACTTAAGGATATTCAAGAGATTGATGAACCTGACGGAGAGGAACTGATCTTCACTGAGTTTTGGGTGTAGTTCCACGGCCTTTGATCTGAATGCACATCGAAGAAGAAGTTGGCACTAGTTTGAAGGTCGATACTGATTAGAATGGAAGATGCTTTACGTGTTGTTCGAGAGTTTGAATTTTGATCGACGTCACAAAACCCCTCAAGAGGGTGGTTCAAGTTAGATTAGGATCGACGTTGAAGCTGGTTTGGCTTAACATAAAGTATGAGAAATTACCGAATTTTTGCTACCATTGCAGTCGCATGGTTCAGCAGAAAGACGCTCGGTTGAACCTTTGGTAAAGGGAATTGAATACGGTCCAAACTTAAGAGGATTGGCCCTAAATAGATTTAACAACAGCTTCAGAGTGGCCGGAAGATTAGAGACATGGAGAGAAATCGCTTGACAAAGAAAACCGGCCACAATGAAATGGAAACTAATTCCATTCATGGGGGAGACCAATTCCGCCACAAAAGAAATGGCAATGGGGCGATTTTAAGCGAGTGTGGAGGTAAGACTCGTCGGACTTTGAATATTACCTCAGAGGAAATACTAACGGGGGGTACTGCTATGTAGGCCCGTCGATCACAATGAAAACCATATGTTGGAGCATTCGGAGGTTGGGAAACCCCGGGCGTTTAGGTGTTTGTGGAGGTTCCTCGGCAAGCATAGTCTGGGGCTTATGGTATGCCCTCGGATACCCTCAAGCTTGGCAAAATATGGAAGTATGTCACATGTGTGTCCAACTTGACTCGGGTCCAATGAATAAGCTTGGTGGGCTTGAAGTGTAACGCCCGCCTATTTCATGTAACGAACCACGTTAAGTTAGTAACGTTAATAAGGAATGTTATTAAAAATAACATTATATGATATGATATGTGATGTGCATGTTACTAACTTCTTATGTCAAGTTTTGTGACAGATGATGACCGTATGGGATCGTTGTGCTCTGGTGTTCATGTGAAATTCTAAGCATATGTTTATTTGTGATGCAATATATGATTAATTATGATGCAATGATGTATGAATGTTTTATGTTATGACATTTAATGACAGATCGGCAGGCCAAACTTTTAAGCTCGACAGGCCGAACTTCTTGCCCGAGAACGGCAGGCCGAAAAACCCCACCGGCAGGCCGAACTTGCTAGAACCGGCAGGCCGAAGGGGAAAACCGGCAGGCCGAACATGGCTGATGAGCAGTCAGCAAAAATCTCTCCAGAGTTATGGCTGAGTTAATTACGTTAATTGGATGAATTAATGTGATTAATTAGTGTAATAATGGAATGTTTTTATCAGTTAAGGAAATTAAAGGGTTTGACTTGCATTGTTTTGTGTCAAATTAAATGGTTTCCAATTTTAAATGGGCAAAACATGGTAAGATTGATGATGTGTTGTGGTTTTCTTTTCTTTCTCTTCTTTCCTTCCACACCAACAGCCCTTAACAGTTAGAAAATCTGACTTAATGAAGGGAATTGAATTCCCATCAATTATGTTTAATACGTTAAAAATTTTTAACGTTTCCTTTTTCATTATTTTCTCTCCTTCTCACGTTTTCCTCTCAAAAATTTCTGAGATGATCTTTCATTTCTCTTTCTCTTCTCTTCTCCACGAGTTCTTCCTCTCTCTCTCTCGAAAATTTTCTGAGTACATTGAAAGAAAAATCTTATTTCGTTGGTTAAATTCAAGGATTTTGAGAAGAAACTTCAAGGTATGTATTCGGTTTTCTCTGGTATTTTTGAAAAGAAATTCTTCTCCTTGTTTCGTCTACAATATCTTTCTATAGGTATTGTGTTTTGTCTCGAAATTTTAAATGTGATGTTATACATATATGTTATGTGGTGCTTTCTAATTTCATGTCATATGAATGTTTTATGAGAATATGATATTTCTATCTTCTACTCTTCACAGTAATGTCACTGTATAATTTTGAAAGTATAAAAAAAAATGTAATGATTATTCAAGGGGTAAATATGATGTTTTCATAAAAAATTGTTATAATATGCATATGTATGAGTATGTAAGATGAATGTATTTTATGATTATGAAATGTTTTAATAAATGTTATTTCTGGATTTTTGTTATGAAATGTTGTGTATGTTTAAAAGGTTTTATGATAACAAAATAATTTTATGCATGATAATATATGATGATGATTATAGGATATGTCTGAAATGTGATGAATGTATACATGAGTGTATGTATATGTGAATATTATATGAATGAATGTTATGTGTATGGATATTTCATGATAAGTATTGATTTTATTACATCTTTAAATGATAAATGGCATGAACACTCTAGGAAGCGAGCACATCGAGACCGTGGCGTCGTCACCAAGTGCATTTTTAAGGTTAAGTAAGCTAACAATAAAGTAAGTACATTCTCACCTGCAACATGACACATGTTTTTACAAGGATTAATGATATGTTTTACAAGGATTTTCATGATGATTTTATGATGATTTTTCCTTAAAGGATTTCTTATGAAAGATTTTCATGATTTTAAAGATATACATGTATGATGATGACATGTTTCAAAGAATGAAAAGTATGTATATATGTATCACCTAATAAGTGTTGTACACCCAATGCTATGAAATGTTATGTCATGATGTCATGTTTGGTTTGAGATTAGCTACCCTTCTCCTTTCATGACGGCGCGCCTATGATGATGTTATGGTGCAACACTTGGGCCCTTAAGATAAAATGGATTAAGTTTTAAAATGGTAACATTACGAAAGATATGTTCTATGAAATTGTGCCTATGGCACTTTTGTGATATGATGACAATGATGATGATGATGTTTATGAAAGGTTTTAAATTGTGAGAATATATGTACTTACTAAGCATTAGCGTAATAAAGTTTTATGTCATGTTGCAGATAAGGGTAAGAGAGTCATGGAATAGGAGGAGGACGTGGGAAGGCGTGTGAGCAACATGAACGATGAATTGTAACCGGAAGCATGCCAAAAAAATGATTTTATGATTTAATGAAGTTTTATATATATTTTTGAACATGTCTTTGTGTTAAGTTTTTAAGAACACTTATATTATGGTTTTAGAAGTTATTTTGTCATTTTCTTATGAATTATGAACTTCCGCTATATTTTATGTAAAGTTGGTATGTTTTAAATTAAGTTTCCAAAGGAATTTGGTCTCGGACGGCCTGCCGAACTCTGTGGCCGGCCTGCCGAAGACCAGAAGTTCGGCCTGCCGAACATGGATGAATTTTTTAATCCGATTTGTAAAGCCACTGCCGGCTTGCCAGTAGAGGGAACTCCGGCCTGCCGTTGATGTTCGGCCTGCCGAAGTCCCAAGTTCAGCCTGCCAAACTGTGGGAGTAAGTAAGTTTTAAATGATTTGATGTTTTGTGATGTTTTGTTAAGTCCTGATTTTACAACTTGGTATATCTATTTTATTAATAATAGTTCATGATTAATTTAAAGTATAAATGAATAAATTATGATAAGGAATAATTTAATCAATGCCTTTCGAAACAATGTTAAGTTTTTTTTTTTTTTTAAAAAAACATATGAATGGATCCTGATAATGTAAATATAAGTACTTTTAAAATCAATAGTAACAATAAAGTTTGATATTATTTATAATTTTAAGGTTTATGCTTGTACGAATGTAAGTATGTAACGACATCTGTGACGTCCGAATTAAGGAGCGTTTCATGAAGGGACAGTGCTAACTTTAGTGCAGGAGGTGTTGGTTGCATTAGATCCTCGTAAATGTGATCTTCAATTACCGGTACAGACACAATCAAATGGGCCTCATAGACTTCTTCTTGTGATTCTTTTTGAAATTTAAGCCTTTGGTCTCTTCTTCACTTGAAGAATCTTCAAACTTTGGCAAATCATCATCAAACATCTTCAAGTGCTACTCAAATTAGGTAGACTCCTCAAGGTAGCAATATTGCTTGTATCTAATTGGAACATCCAAAGTAAGAGTGGATGCTACCAATTCTTCAATTTGTTTTCCTATTGCCTCTACTCTTTTTAACGTCTCGAACAACTCCTCTACCATTGCATTTGCCTTATCAACTTCTCATCCAACCTCTAACGAGTCCCCTTCATAATGTCCACAAATGTGGATTGAAGTTTCAGAGATACACCCGTCTCTTGAGGTTGGTTGTCAAATCATGACTTCAAATTATTGAGATTGTTCCAAGACCAATGATCATAGTCCACCATGTCTTCCAATATACAATAGGCATCATCTGCGGATAGCTGGTGGAGAGAGACAATACCATTTCTGCTTTCATCCCACTTTCTTGTTGTGGCACTTAATTCATTGAGAAAATGAAGTTGACACTCCCTTGAGAATTGATGGTGAGAAAATCAAATTAGCAACTCCTTATATGACCTCCAAGCATTATGCATTGATCCCAAATGATGTTGGTCAAAACTCAAGAGGACTTGTTGATGATACATTGCAAAGTACCTCGCCAAATGAAAAAAAAAAAAATATCCAAAAAATAAAAGCAAGGAAAATATCCAAATTAATCCTAGAGCTAATTTTTATTGATATTAATCAAAACTAAACAACAATCCCTGACAATAGTGCAAAAAACTTGTTACACGTGCAAGCGTACACAGTAGCAAGTAATAAAGTATACCGCAGTTTAGACGTCAATCCCACAAGGACTGTGTTTAATTTGCATTAACTATCGAAATTGATTGCCTTTAAGATTATTTGGATGACCAGAGAGAGAAACGAATAAAAGAAACTAATAAAAGATAACTAAACAAAAGAAATTAAAATAATGAAAATAATTAATTAAAAGTACTAGAGCATCAATTTTACCATAATTAATCCATGTTAATTTTGTTATTAAGTGAGTCTTATGATTCATTAATCAAGGTTTAAAAGATAACCTCATCACCTTTCCCGAATATATAATGAGATAATATGTATAGATATTCAAGTCAATATCCCTATCTAACTTGTCTACCCATACATTCATTAAGAAAACCCTTATAGTAATTATATCTAAGTGTTCTCGACCCTCCCAGGTCTCAACAACAACCAATAGTATGTTTCTTAAATAACGATAAATGAGTCAATCTCTCTCAAATATTGAAATTCATAAATTGAATAAACTAATTCATTAGCCAAATAACCTAGAAGTATTAAGTATAGGAAAACATAAATACATCATGAAAAGTACTTAACATAAATCAACACTTCATAATAAGGCAAAATCAAAGCTCTAGAAAAGTAACTACTCCATAACTAAAATTAAACAAACTAACATCAAAGGTTCAACATTTACAAATCACAAAAACAAGAAAAAGAGAATAAGAATTAAAAAAACACAATTTGGAGTTGTCATGGTCTCCAAGCTCTTCATCTTCTTCTCTTCTCATCCTTCTTGATCTCCAACTACTTCTCCCATGATGATTTATTAGAAATAAAAACCTAAATGTAAAACTAGAAATAAATATAAGGAAATAAGGCTTTAATCCGGATTAGTCGGATTAAAGAAAGCGTCAAAAATCAGCCTTTGAATGCACCATCATCACGTTTCATCACCCCTTGGTGCACCGGTGCACACAAGGCCTGCCTGGTGTGCAGGCGCCTTGGGTGACTAGCCTATGGCCCAGCAATACACACGCCAGGCGCCTTGGGTGACTAGCCTGTGGCCCAGCAATACACACGCGGGCATGTGCTAGGCTTGCTTGGCCATAAGAGGTAGCCTATTGTTGCCCAGCGTGCCCAAGCACATAGGCCTTCACTTGGACCTCCGCATGTCCAATGCTGTGTGAGTGCTCAACGCAATTAGCTTTGCCACCGTAGGTCTTCTAAACTTGGTTTTTATGTAAAATCCCTCTAAATCTTATTTTATTAAATTCCTAAAAAAAATAACATAAAAAAACATCAAAATACACAAAGGCTTAAGGATTTTCACAAAAATTAGCTTAAGAAGTAATTGATTTGTAAGTGAAATACTCCCCATTACTGGCTTAGGCTTAATAGTCTCTTTTCTTAGATTGATTCTCTCCCCTACTTGATTTCTAGCATGATGTCTATAGACTTGTTCTAGTTTTCTAAAAACTGTCATCTAATCTAGCACACGTTTAATCTAGCACATTAGATGATAGTTTTTATAAAAACGGTCGTCTAGTGTACATGTAGAAATTTTCAAAACACAAAAATTTCCATCCCGTGTCTTATTAATATATAAGTATAAATGCATATTTAAGCCTTATGTTATAGTATGCAACGCTATGTCATACTGCATACTCATTAATAAGTCCAGTTAAACATATAAGGACAAGTTATGTGTGAGTGTCGTATCAACCTCTTGACCTATAAGGAGGCTTCTGTTTCAAAATAGTAATTTAGATCACAGTGTCATTGGGGACCTTGCAAACCCTAACTTCCTGATAATCGCGTGCAACCGATATGAACACTCACGCCAATTAATTTAATAAGACATGATCATAAATGAGCATAACCGATATATGCGTATTTTTGTTTTCTTAAATGTTTTGCGAGATGTAGTTTTTATTTGCTGAGTGAAAGCTTATCCAAGTATGTCAATACCGTAAGTAAACAACTTGCAAGTAACGTTTGATGGATGGTAGCACAGTGATGGAAAATCAGTGGAGATGGGAAATGGATACCGTATGCATTTAATTCTGCAATTACTTTTTGTTAATTATGACATTTTAATATGTGTAAACAGTATCTCTAAAAATTATATTTGTATGTTTTGGAGACCAAGGTTGTAGTCTAACAGCCTCAGTCTATAAAACCTTTAGACTATTATGTTAATGTAATATGTTATAATTTTTGTTGCAACAAAAGTAAGAACTATTTGATTAAAATTAATTAGTAAGTTTATTTAAATTGGTAATGTAAAAAAATTCTGCAAATATAAGTAATCTTATCAAGTATATGTTAAGTAGTTAAAGTAGCGAGCATGTAGCTAGTGTTGCTACAATATCAATGACTTGTACACTGAAAATTTGATTGAGTTGTGTCATCTCTCTTTTTACTTGATATTTAAATATTCATGTCTATATTATCTATTTATTTACTTTCTTATTCCTTTAATTATTTAACCCTGAAAGTTTTGTTAAATTATATCGTAATGACCTTTTCGCTCATTATTTTCTTGTTTTTAAATTAATCCCCTCTAGGCGGTGCTAAGGACAATACTGAGTTGTTTGAGTTGCAGTTTCAAGGTAAAGTTGGACCTTGAGCAAAGATTTATTTAATTGTGGTTTAATTTCTTATTTAATTTAGTCAAGGCATGTAAAACTTAAACTTTCATTATTTCTTTTCTGTTGTACTTTTACTATTCTGGACTGTAGTTGATGTCATTAGTATTGCGGTTGTTTGATTCTCTATTGTATGCTTAAAATAGGATTCTGATATAAATCTCTAACTAATACCAGAGGCATTTTTAGAACTTTTCTGTTTAAAGTTTTCATTGGAGATTGTATTTTTATTTTCTCTTTCCATTTCAATCACTCGGTAAAAACTTTTAAAAGCTTTGAAGCAAGTAGACTTAGGATAATACATTCTAAGGGTAAAAACTGTATTTTTGAATAAATGAACGCAAATTTAGAATTTCTATTTTCACTCACTATTATTATTTATAATATAGATTTGAGAAAATAATTAATAAGTTATAACATTTGCTTTCCATTTTAACAATATGTATAAGATCATTATACTAAATTGGAATAAATAACATCATAATTTTTAGTGAGATAAAATGTCCAATTTTATCTATCAATTGTAAACCAAATTCATACTAAGCACAATAAAATCATATGCTATGTATTACAAACACTTTATATACATAATTAAAAACTATTATAAGTATTGGATCTTTTAAAATATTTACAACGTGTGTGCGTGCGTACACACACACATATATATCAATTTATTGGTATAGGAGAATAAAAGAAAATTTTCTATTATTATTATATAATATTTTAAATGTCATGATGTCCAAATAGAACACTATGCTATAAAAACACTAATCTCATCATGAAAAGGATTTTCAATAAAACACAATTAAGACAATAAAATAGATTTTTAATTTTTTTTTTAATCTTTTGGGATTTGTCTCATACTTGTATAAAAAATGATTATCATTACAACCATTGGTGTATACTAGAAAAACAATTCTAGATGATCAAAACATTAATAAATCAATTATCTTACTTGTTCTTTTATCTTTAAATTAACTGGGATGGGGCTCTAGTTAATTCTTTTCAACGTCTCAATTCTCCATCTAATCTCTTTTGGCTATGGCTTTCTTGGCTCTAAAGGTAAGAACACCACAAAACTAGATGAAGGCTAAAAAAGATCTATTTAAAAATTTACCAGTAGAGGTCTACTTATAGCACTGTTGATGCTTACCGTGATCCGGCATCGGACCAACACCACGTGCGGCTGTGCAAGGTCTGACCTCTCCTTGGATTTGCCTATGCCCGGGCGGACACACCTGCAAGAGGAGGGATGCTTCGGAGAAAATAGAAGAGTAGGTCAACAAACAAGGGCTTTCCGATGCTTAAAGCGGGGTTTGCTCGGTAGAGGTCGACAACTAGATAGGTGTGAAGAAGAATTCTCTCTCTAGAATGCCATAAATGCATCCTATTTATAGGCCACCACTTGGATCGGGTGTAAGGCGGGTTTTACCCACTACCTGGGTGTCACATCAAGGCATGTTAGGCAATAGGTGACATGTGTCGCGCCCCTCATCCAACAGATTGGACTCCATTGGACGACGAGTTATCTGCCATGTGTTGGCCTATAATGACGAGTAGCAGCCTGCTTGCGAGTAAGATTGGTCCGACCTGAGCTACTGTATATTCCGAGGTGGCAGCCTTCTTGGGACGCAGCCTTGGATGCCTGAGAGGCACCTCAGAAAGGAGTGTGATGTATCGGGGGCCGATAGCAAGCTTGCCGGAGTTCTACCGAGCTTATTAGCCGACCACCGAAGTTTATTTCCTCGGTGGTGACGCCGAGCTCACCCTCAACATTAGCCCCCCAGTTCATCTGGTCGGTGTCCAGCCAGGTGGGTGAGGTCAGCTAAAAGGAAGACGGCCAAACAACACTTCGAAGGGGGATGAGGCGAAAAGACACCTAGATCAGACGGAGGACGCGTGTCGTGTTGCGGCCGTCTGCGTCGCCTGACAGGCGTAATGATCGTGCCCCTTAGTTTCTCGCGCCCAAATTTCCCGCTTGAAATGGCTATAAATAGGGCCATCCTCTCTGTCATTTTCACTTGATTCTTAGAATTTTTGCACCTGAAGAGTTTTAGCTACCGAGCTTTAGTTATATACCCGAGAATCATATTTCCCCGAGCTTCCGAAACCCGAGCAGGTAATTTCCCTGTAGTGACAAAATGAGTGATCTCAGCGATTCCTAAAATTTAGAGGTCTCATGGTCGAAAAGTAGTGTAGAGAGTAGTTCATCTAGCACCCAGACTGACACCGAGGAAGTGTCTCTAGGACGGGACAGGGTCGGTTGGCTGGAGCAAATCCTGAGGGTCGACTCCTAGACAGTACCTGAGTAGGAGTTTCTGAACATGCTGGACGGGCAAAGGCCGATTAGGCCGTCTAGGGAGCAGGACCCTTATATTGGGTCAGCTACCGCAGGCTCATCCTGAGTTTTTTCAAGGGAGAGGTTCAAGCTGCCAACGCGCGAGGATGGCCCGAGCACATCCGGGCGGGGTGCTGGAGCCCCAATCTAAGTTACGGGAGTGATAATGGTAGACGTCTCCGACGAGGAACAAGCAGTCGAGGAGGTGGAGGTGGAGGTGGAGCAGCCGGAGATGGAGGAGCTGTTAGACATGTATGCTCTAAGGAGTAAAAATGTAATACGTTTTTGGAGACATTTTTATCAATAAAGAATTTATTCATTTATATATACCAAATATTGTCCTCTTTACGTTCATATTTGTTGAATGTATGATAAGCAAACAGTAGTCTGAGACTGTCAATCTAAACCTTAAGAGTTGGGCATATGATGGGATGATTATGCGGTAGACACGACTCTTAAGGTGATGGTCTAAAATATATGATCCGCAATCGAGGGAATAAAGTTGGGCGCTTTATTCATGTAAAGATTGTTATGTTGTCTATATCCCTTTTGGGAGATGGTTTGTCTTGACCATCGGAGTTGGACTCCGTGAATAGAAACATTGACGCGTTGTCATAGGTGACGATGTGTTGGATCGGGACATAAAGTGAATTGATTTGGATTAATAATTCTGTCTTGGCAAATCGATTCACTTTAGACAATCATTTGTATTGTATCTTAATCCTGAGATGAATAATGGGCTCGTTGTCTCGATTTGTGTCTTTTGATGTACCAATGGGTGACTCCCACATCTCTATAGTGGCATGCATGCCGGTACGTTGGAGGCATGACTCTTGGTAGCGTAGATTGTTATTCATAGATATGGAATCCATAGCTCCTCTTTAGGAGTAATGATATCCTCTTATATGCGTTGTCCTGTAATTGGAAAACTGGAGCGCTCAACCATTTGGATACATAGGTGTAACCGAATGGTATACTATCTTTGGATGGTAAGTTTTCTAACGGTGAGACAATGGAACGTAAGATAAAAATAATCGGGAAGGTAAGACAGAACTTGTCCTTAAGCCGATTATGGATGATCATATGGGGATGCGATACACTATGATATGTCATGGAGACTTAGCTACACGAGCTTCGTAATTCTATAAAGTTCGAGAGTGCAGCTCCAAGCTTTTAGTGGAGTAGCGTTGGAGTTGATAATTGTGAAATGTATATCTGGGATATTGGGTTTCATAATTATCATGAGCTTGAACTTTATAGGTCCATTTTGGTCCCCTTTGCTAGCTCACAAAATCCTGTAACGACACGGCGTGCTTTTCCAATAATTGGTGACTTATGTCGGATTTATCAGATTGGTTTAAAATTTATAAGAATCAAATAATTCATGTCTGTTTATCGGTTGAATTAATTATGTAAGAAATTAGTTCAAGATGAACTTGTTGAATTATGGCGTTCGGATAATTCTTGTCTGTTTATCGGTTGTTTTAATTTTGGACAATTAGAACAAGATAAACTTGTAGAATTATTGTGAATTGATTTATTTTCTTAGAGATTATCTTGATAAAGTTTGTTTTGATCAGATATCTTTTCTATTGGGCTATTTGAATCAAAACTGAGACTTTATCCTTTAGAATCTCGGGTGGAAAATAAAAGATTCGCGGAGATTTTTTCTCGGCAGTTCGGCCTGCCGATCAGAAAGTTCGGCCTGCCGAACTGGTCAGTTCGGCCTGCCTATCACACAGTTCGGCATGCCGACCGCGACAGTTAAGATTACGCGTTTTTCACGCGTATCTTATCAGATATTGATCCGAACTTGATTCTGTTTCGATTTTTGAGACCTAATCTGATATGGACTGACCCCAAGGACCAATAGGTATAAAAAGGGAGTGAGTCTAATGATTTACTCAGATCAATTTGAGAGATTAAGAGTGATACTCTTCTAGTGAGCATCTGAAAACTCCCTGAGAGCTTTTGTTCACAAATTACGAACACTAGCTTTGGGTTCTCTCTATTGGTTGGAAGGAGAGTCACCGGTGGAAGAGCTGTACGTGTGAGCCCACACTCACTCCGGTTGTGGATAGAGAATAGCAAAGAAGACCAGTTGGTTGAGGCTTTTCTGGAACGTTACTTCTCTACACAGGTCGCGGAGGTTCTTCGGCATACTGAGGTTAGTAAGATCTGTTTAATTTATACATATGTAACAC